>CM067329.1:82097500-82697500 GCA_034376525.1 Nicotiana benthamiana
AACAATTAGTCTATATATTCCGGAGCTCCATCCTTCGTCTTTTTCTCGATGGTGACTCCTCTCCATTAGACGACTCATCTATGAGATTATAGATAGGACGGGAAGAGATCTCATCCCATATAACAGTCTGAAGGGTGGAATCCCTCATCGACAGAGCTTGAGTATGACCTCTACGAATGGATGCGGCCAAAGCAAACACCATCTCGGCCGATGCGATAGCTTGGAGAAATGCAGACACGAGAGATTTCTTCTTAGAAATTCGCCGACCTAGCACCAAAAGGAGGTCGTATCAACGAGCAACGTCAAACAACAGAAAGCTAAAGCAAAAGTAACACTCACAAACAGGACCTGCGGTCCGAAGCGCTTGTAGAAAATTGCCCAATCATGAATACCCGCGATATGAGGCAATACGTGAGCCGCCCTGTCTTCAATGTCAAAGAGCAGGGGGTGCACGCCTCTCAGCTGATAAATAAAGAAATCACATCCTCTAGACAAGGGGTTTCTGGGAGTTACCTCCTCCGCAGTAGGAAAGCTCTCATCCTTTTCAGCCACGAAATCCTCACCACCGGAAGGAGAAGCCATCGACAACGGAGTGGCGTCATAAACTCCATCGTGAATGTGAAGGGTTTGTGACATTTTGACGATGAAAGGTAATATGCTAAACTGAAGAAGAAGATAATGACTATGTAAGAAGGAGAGGTATGGAATCGTAAAGGAAAAATCAAGAACAAAAACTGGCAAAGAAGATCAAAGGAGAATAGTGTTTATGCAAGGAAGGGGATGGTGAAAACTTTTGAAAAATGAAACCTTCGTCTATTTAAAGGGCTGGGTAGTGCGAGAATCGAAGCAAAGGATTGTGAATTGCACCAAAACCGAAGCAACATGCACACAGATGTTGTCTTGGGAAGATGCATAATAATGACGAGCATGGCTATGACGTTACCCCATGGTAGCCACACTAATCACGACTTCACTAGTTGCATCGTTCTCTACACCTTGGCCAATCCAGATTATTCCACGACCAAATTCATCCAAAACAAAGGAAAATTAGGTCCTCTTATTGATGACGTGAAGGACCATGACCTCAACAAGAGAAGAGACTAACTGTATAAGTCTAACTTTGGTGATTTGGCAGTAACGGATAAGCAAGGTCAAGGATGGGGTTGACTAGGTGTAACAACTGAAGATTTCTCTCGAGAAGGTTGATGCCGAAGAAGGGCAACTGAGATAACGAAATCATAGTAGCATAGGTTCAAATATGGATACGAGAATATTCCTTTGGATATTCCTTATTTTGTACTTTTTAGGATTTTTGGAAAATATCTATTATAAATAGGAAGAGATAGAGAAAAAAGAGGGATCTTGACATTATGAGAAAAAATACTTTGTAAAAGGTGGACATGAGAGAGTATACTAAAGTTGTCTTGTTCATTGATTATTGTTGGCCCAAGTGAAGGAGGATTTTGAAGATTGACAAAGGAACTCAGACATGAACCAGGTCTATCCTAGTGAAGCACAGATATAGTCAACTCAAGCATGTGTCACGACCCAAATCCCAAACCCGCTCGTGAAGGCGCCTCTCGTGAAGGCAAGGCCAACCAATAAAACATACGCTTCCTTTTAACAATTATTTAACATTTATAAAGCTAAAACATGATTAGCATAATCAAAAGTGCAGAAAGCAATAATACCAACTGGGAACCATCCCGTCGTAGCCCTATATCAGGGTGTTACTAGTCATGAGCTACTATTGAATTCACTAAAGAACTACAAGTGTAAAATTAATATGAATAAAATAAAATAATGGAGAAGATCCGGTGTCGCAGACGCTAGCGGTCACCTGGCTTAGCTACGATAACGATTCTTCAATCCGCTAATAACCCGCTATCGGTTGAACAATACTTGCAACTGCATGCTAGGTGCAGGGAGTAAAATGAGTACTTCCAACTCAGTGGTAATAAGAGTAAATAATAACTGAACGATAAGAAATCACATAAGAACACTTCATCATGCTATATAAGACGATACAACCCTTTTTGAAAAAAGTAATTCCGTGAAAATCCTTTATAAAATATCTGGCTCAATTTTAAACCTCTTTCGAAAATAATCCTTTTAACCGTTGCAAAATAATTCCAGCCATTAGTGTTACTATGCACAAAAAACCCACCCCTCGGGCAATATCTTCATTCCTGGTCAGTCGTTCGGGCCCCAACACTCAAGAATCAGATAGCACCAGCAAAAGCAGATAATATCTCCATAAATATCACAAACAACAAAAATGCATGAATACAATGCAATGCATATTATTGTACATTCCAGTACCCATTATGGCGTGCAGCCCGAGCCATCCATATTTATTTATCATCGACGGTGCTCATTGGGGGTGTATACAGACTCTGGAGGGGATCCGAAAGCCCAAGCGCAATATACTGATCAATCAATGTTATCTGACCGACCAGCCAATGTTACCTGACCAATTTATATCATAAGTGTCATTGTTGCCACTTCTCTAAGTATATATTTCAGTGTCATTGTTACCACTATTTCAAGTATAACATATAGTGTCATTGTTACCACTGTTTCATGTATATATTACAGTGTCATTATTACCACTGTTTCAAGTATATATTACCGTGTCATTGCTACCACTGTTTCAATTCACTTTATTAGTACTCAAGAAAATAATATTGTAAGCCTCTTGGGCATTTACAAAATCGAAGTTTCCAGTCCGAAATGCATTTAAAATATCATTTAAGTTTTCAAAACATAGAAATACAACTGGGTTTGCAAAACAACATTTAAAACCTTGGACTGAAGTTAGATGATATGCAAATCATGCTATGTCGTAATATCAATCCTTGAAGTATTTTACAAGTCAGCACAAGGCCCCAAACATGGCATCCCAAATTATGATGATAACAAGTAATTTCAGTCAAATACACAGTAAGATCAACGACCAGGACGGACCAAGTCACAATCCCCAATGGTGCTCTACCCCATGCTCATATCCGGAGTGCAAGTCACCTCAATACAACACTATGATGTGCAAATCGGGGTTTCAAACCCTCAGGATATCATTTACAAGTATTACTCACCTAGAATCGGTAAAATCTCTAGCCCGCGATGCCTTTGCCAATGGACCTCCACACACGTCAAATCTAACCAAACTTAGAGCAAATACGTCATAATAGGCTAAGGGGATATAACCCAACCGAAAAGACTCAAAAAATATCGAAAACTAGGAATTGGCAAAACTGGAGCCCCGGTCACATCGTGAAATCCAGAAATTTTTACATCAATACGTTCCTTATCTCGCCACGAGTCTATTCATACCAAATTCACAAAAATTGAAGTTCATTTGATCCCTCAAATCATCTTTTTAGAATCTCAATCTCAAGCCCTAATATCATGTGATTTGGCCATGTTTTCATGGATTTCTAGGATGATTCTTCAATATAATCATGTATTTAACTTATAAAACTTACCTCCAATCGACCTTAGTTGAAACTCCCGTCGATTCCCGTCCTAAAGCTCTCAAAATTGACTTTAAATGGTGAGAATGGCCATTTTCAGGACTTAAACTCTTTGCCCAGGCCCAATTTACGCTTTTGCGGACCTTTTTCCGCTTTTGCGGGCCTTTCGTCTTATGCGGGCATTTTTGGCCTATCTGGGACTGCTCTTGCGGTTCTATTCCCACTTTTGCGGTCCCGCATAGGTGGTCAATTTCCGCTTTTTCGGTTCTGACAGCAATCAGATTCTCCCGATACGGAAATAAGCATAACTCTCTCATACGAACTCGGAATTCGACGATTCTTTTTTCTATGACTCCAAAATTTTGATACGGATCTAATGGATCAAACAAAACTGAATTTGGAGCTCATTTACTTAAAATAGCACCACTTTATGTCCAAAGAAACGACGTTGGAACATCAATTAAGGGCATGATCACAACCGGAAACACACCCGAGGCCCCCAGGATCCCGACCAATCATACCAACCTGTCCCAAAACACACTACGGACTTGTTCGAGGCCTTACATCAAACAATGCTAAAACCATGAATCAACCTCCAATCCAAGTTTTATGAACTTTAGAATTTCCAACTTCTATTTCCAATGTCGAATTCTATCAAATCACGTCCAATTGACTTCAAATTTTGCACACAAGTCACAAATGACAACGAAGCTACAAAAATTATTGGAATTCTATTCTGATTCCTGGATCAAAATTTCACCTATCAACCGGGAATTGCCAAAATACAAACTTTGCCAAAATAGGCTAACTTCTTCATCGGACCTCCAAAATTAATTCTGATTGCGCTCCAAAGACTTAAATCATCCCACGAAACTAACCAAATTATTAGAATTCAATTCCGATCCCTCTAACTCATAAGTCAATGTTCGGTTGACTTTTTCGAATTAATTCTTCCTTAAAGAGACTAGTTGTCTCATTTCTTATCAAAATCACTCCAAATCAATTCTAACGCACCCAATACCGGTAATGAAACATAAGAAAGCAGAAAATGGGAAGAACGGGGTAGTAACTCATTAGACGACGGGTCAGGTCGTCACATATTCCCCAACTTAAACAAATGTTCGTCCACGAATGTGCCCAGATTTGTTGCAAAAGTCGAACAATAACCTTACCAGGTACAAATCGGGGGGTGATTCCACGTCAACCTATCTCATATAGGTCTGATAACACATTTAGATCAAATTTACACAATCGAGTTTCGCCCATATTGGAAATAACGTTTTACTTCTAAAACCATCAATATGATAACAATTCACATTTATACTGGAATAGTCTCAAACCAGCTGTAATACCCGTATTGCATAATCCAAGAACTCGAAACGATAACTTCTATTCCCAGCAATTTCCCACAAAAACCAAATACCGGTAGAAAATCCCTTATTACCTAAAGTCTTATTCCAACACTTTCATATACTGCCAATAGTAAATGAGACACACAACAAATCGTAATCATTTCTACGATTGACCACTTATGAAGCCACTTCCCTTTTGACTAATACCGCTACAGATTTCTGAGCCGAACCTCAATATTATCCTCCTAACAAGCCAAAATCAAATCTGTTCGTATTCATCAGTGCCCCCAATGATCACTTCAAATCCAACACACCACTCTGGCGATATTACACATTAATACAGAACTAAGCCACAACTCGTACAATACGCGCACCAATAAGCAACAATCTGAACATACTCAATTCATAAAAATAACTCAAATGAAAGAGTTATACCTCAAGCTTGCCAGTACCATCACAACACAAGGTCACGGATCCGTCTCACATCATAGAATAGAACACACAAAGTTAACCCGCAAGGTCATTTTCCACATTTCTTTGTTGCAGGCGCGATCCGTTCCAAATACTTATTCCACATGAAACACCTCTACACTGACATCTCTCACGAAGGCTCAATTAAGAAAGCAATCTTTCCTAGCTATCCGTTGGTTCTTTGAATTATAAATCATTCTGCTAAAATATATTCAAACGCATTTCACCACTTAACCCGTGGCGTTTCCAGCGTAGCCCCTAATGCAATGATTCAAAATCACCCAACACTAAACAACCCATCTACACCCAAATATCATACACAATAACTAATATACCAAGTAAAGAAAAATCCACTCGAGTCTCCAAATCCTGATAGCCGTTAAACAGTACTGACGCACACGATCCACAACCACAATATAGCCTGTACATGATAAATCCCAGTCTCCAACCCCATATAGAACACACATCATCGTACCTGACCCCAATACTATTGAAGTGACATCAACTTAATCACATTGGCCCTTTTTCTTAAACGTGTAACCTCTACCAATCACTATGTTTATAAATAAAATTTCCTTTATCATCCGAAGATCATGCACCCTAATCATCTGAAGCTCATTTCTCTAATCACCCGAAGCTACCCGTACTGCCTAAGAATGTTATGAATTTCAATTCAGAACTAAACTATAACCTTACACATGCAATTTTCAATCCTTCACAATATATCACATATACCATATCATCCTAAGGTAAAATTAGGACTTTACCTCCCTTCCGAACCATGAACATTTACGTACTCAACTAGTCAAGAACTTCCATTGATCCCATCAAGAAGAAGAATCATTACACATCCCATGCTCCGCACGACCTACATAGGTCTTGTTCAAATTATTACAATACCGACACGACAGATGAGACCTGTACACATTTGTAACTACTACCGACACAAAAATTCATTAGTTCTCTACTCTTGCAAGAACTATCACCTCATTCTGAGCCAAACAATGGTTCTTAGCTATTTAATTTACTTCACGTACTCAGATTGCAATGATCTCAAATTCAATGACCTTGTGTCACCCAATATGAACTGCTGGGGCACTAAGCCACTCCATACATAAATTAAAGTCGCATATGATGCCCCAATGTGCCAATAGGCTACCAATTCCAACGCAATACAAAAGAAAACGAGCTCTAGAAGGAATTACCAAATCATACGCACTAATACAGACTTTCCTTGGAAAACATGAAACAACGCATACAAAGATAGCATATAGAGAAACTATACCCAATTTCACATTTTTGCGGCGTGCAACCCGATCCAGATAACATACCCATGGCGGCGTGCCACCCGATCCACACATAGATCTTACATAAGGAGATACACATCGGGCCAAATTTTCTCATTACAACAAAATACTGAGTATCGGTCATAAATATGCTAAGTGCATAATAATATCTCTGAGGTACATATAGAATAATAATCTACAAAACTCAAGCACAACTGAGGTGCGATATACAACTGAGTTTCAAGAGCCAAGTTGCTCAGGTAACATCATTCATATGTGGATTCTCCACACATAAGCAATTTCTCGAGCCATTTCACAAATCACACAGCGTAATGCATCACTACACGAGATATCTGACAATGAAGCATCAACCTAGCTATTCCTCCATGAGGACCGCATTACTAAAATGCACACATCTAACCTCAAATAGAACCATTATTCACATTAACTCTATCCATCGACTTCAAGCCGATTCTGATCACACTGAACTAGTCTGCTAACTATTCAAAGGTCCATAATAACTCCCAATTTTTCTCATAGAACACATGAACAACCATCACAATTGGAGTAATCCTCCATAGTTCACAACCCAATATGCCAAGTGCCCTCGAGGAATGAATCTTTAATTTAACGACACCATCACACACTTCCTACTTACTTTACATCTTTAATCAATCAAGTGATCACATGCTACACTTATAAAATGTTCTAGTGGGTCACACTCCCACAACCTACCACAAAAGTATCTGGAGCGTACCTCCAAACCACCGGTCGCACTAACGCTAAAGAGCGATAAAAAATCATTAACCAGAATGCAAAATCCTTTTTACAAAACACCGATCTTAGGTGACGATGAAGACAATGCCAACTTACCGTAAACATCAAAACTTATCTCCTGCTCATTCGAGCTCATGACATCTTGTCAAAAAATTTCTTCACTCGTGACATTCAAGGCCAAATTTCCGCACCCAGAACTGACTCACCAGCATGCATCAAATCGGAACTAACATAGTACATAACCGTACAATTAATTAATTAACAACAACCTCCCCAACTTAGCTCGAAGCCATATATATCATGGTAGGAGTAATTTAACTAGCTTGTGGAAACACGAATCATCAGATATTTTAACTCTTCTATTATTCTTGCATTCATTCATACAACAATCAAGCCCACTCTTTAGGCGACAAAATTTTTACTAAGTCCCAAAATTTTCAAAAATTTTTGCTGAGTTTCCTTTGTAATTGGGAAAATCCACCTGCCATAGAATCACCAAAAACATCCTAACAACACGTCCAAAACTTGACAAAGCATCACAATGTATATCAACAATATTAATCTCAATATTACATGTAGTAATTATCAAAACTGATACATGGACATGGGTTGCACCTATTTAAATCATAACACATAGAATATACCTTTCGATCCTCCATTATTGGGATATTCAACCGAGTAAGAACATATTCTCTCCTTAATGGTTTCAACCTTCAAGGTGCCTCGACACAAATTTTGTCATATTTCATTTACAGAAGTGATCTTAGCTTCCAGACTTATCTAACTAGTATGACAAATGGTTTCCCCTCATGAGCCAATACCTATTAGCTTTACCTTTAGTTCATGTTTTTGTATAACTTCTACTGACATACACATTACACAGTACCAACATACTCATTACATAGCTATACAGCCTCCATTCCCACAATTTGGGACAATACTGAACATATAAGTTCATAACTCCAGCTCACAAAATCAGCACCTTGGTGCTCAAGCCATAAGAAAAAATCCGGCCTCAAGTCCTCCAAACTGGACCAACATCAAACTCACGGAGATTACATCTTGCCCCACTCGATCTGAGAAGCACAAGCCATCAAGGCACATATACTACTAAGCGCTCACATGCGCATACCGATGTGTGGAAGGAATTTCAAGAGGTATATCTCAAGCTGAATCAAGTATGAACGATAAGAATTTCAAGAAAGTGAACTTTTCTTAAAGGTTCTGCAGCCTCTCGAGGATAAATACAGTCGTCTCCGTACCGATCCGCAAGACTCTACTAAACTTGCTAATGACTTGTGAGACCTAGTAACCTAGGCTCTGATACCAACTTGTCATGACACAAATCCCAAATCCGGTCATGATGGTGCCTCTCGTGAAGACAAGGCCAACCAACAAAATAGACGCTTCGTTTTAACAGTTATTTAATATTTATATGGCTAAACCATGATTAGAATAATCAAAAGTGCGGAAAGCAATAATACCAACTGGGAACCATCCCGTCACAGTCCTACATCGGGGTGTCACTAGTCATGAGCAACTACAGAATCCGCTAAAGAACTATAAGTCTGAAATTAATATGAACAAACTAAAAAAAGGGAGAAGATCTGAGCCGCGGATGCTAGCGATCACCTAGCTCATCTACGATAACGATTCTTCAATCCACTAATAACCCGCTATCGGGTGAACAATACCTGCAACTGCACACGAGGTGCAGGGAGTAAAGTGAATACTTCCAACTCAGTGGTAATAAGAGTAAATAATAACTGAGTGATAAGAAATCACGTAAGAACACTTCATCATGCTATATAAGACGATACAACCCTTTTTGAAAAAAATTAATTCCGTGAAAATCCTTTATTAAATATCTAGCTCAATTTTAGACCTCTTTCGAAAATAATCCTTTTAACAGTTGCAAAATAATTCCAGCCATTAGTGTCACTATGCACAAAAAACCCACCTCTCGGGCAATATCTTCATTCCTGGTCAGCCATTCGGGCCCCAACACTCAAGGATCAGGTAGCACCAGAAAAAGCAGATAAATATCTCCATAAATATCATAAGTAACAAATAATGAACAAATGCATGAATGCAATGCAATGCATATTATTGTACATTCCAGTACCCACTATGGCGTGCAGCCCGAGCCATCCATATTTATTTATCATAGACGGCACTCACTGGGGGTGTGTACAGACTCTGGAGGGGCTCCTACAGCCCAAGCACAATATACTGGTCAGTCAAAGTTATCTGACCGGTCAACCAATGTTACCTGACCAATTTATATCATACAGTGTCATTGTTAGCACTACTCCAAGTATATATTTCAGTGTCATAGTTACCATTGTTTCAAGTATAACATGCAGTGTTACCACTGTTTAAAGTATATATTACACTGTCATTGTTACCACTGTATCAAGTATATATTACCGTGTCATTGCTACCACTGTTTCAAGTCACTTTATTATTAGTCTAGAAAATAATATAGTAAGCCCCTTGGGCATTTACAAAATCGAAGTTTCCAGCCCGAAATGCATTTAAAATATCATTTAAGTTTTCAAAACTTAGAAATACAACTGGGCTTGCAAAATAGCATTTAAAACCTTGGACTGAAGTTAAATGATATGCAAATCATGCTAAGTAGTAATATCAATCCTCGAAGGATTTTTACAAGTAGGCAAATATGGTGATCATCCCAAATTATGATGATAACAAGTAATTTCAGTCAAATAAGCAGTAAATACAACCGGGACGGACGAAGTCACATATCCGGCTTGCAAGTCACCTTAATACAGCACTATGATGTGCACATCCGAGGTTTCAAACCCTCAGGATATCATTTACAAGTATTACTCACCTCAAATCGGTGAAATCTCTAGCCCGCGATGCCTTTGCCCCTCAAATCGACCTTCGCACACGTCAAATCTAACCAAAATCATAGCGAATAAGTCACAATATGCTAAGGGGATATAACCCAATCGAAAAGACTCAAAAAATATTGAAAACCACAAAATTGGCAAAACTCGAGCCCCGGGCCCACGGATCAAAATTTAGAAATATTAACATCAAAATGTTTCTTATCTCGCCACGAGTCTATACATACTAAATTCTCAAAAATCAAAGTTCATTTGACCCCTCAAATCATCATTTTAGAATCTCAATCTCAAGCCCTAATTTCATATGATTTAGTTCATGGATTTCTAGGATGATTCTTCAATATAATAATGTATTTAACTAATAAAATTTACCTCCAATCGATCATAGTTGAAACTCCCTTGAATTCGCGTCCTAAAGCTCTCAAAATTGACTTAAAATGGTGAAGAATGGCCATTTTTGGGACTTAAACTCTTTGCCCAAGCCCAATTTCCCCTTTTCCAGACCTTTTTCTGCTTTTGCTGGCCTTTCGTCTTATGCGGGCATTTTTGGCCTATCTGGGACCACTTTTGCGGTTCTATTCCCGCTTTTGCGGTCCCACATACGCGATCAATTTTCGCTTTTGCGGTTCTGGTAGCAATCAGATTCTCCCGAAACGGAAATAAGCATAACTCTCTCATACTAACTCATAATTCGACGATTATTTTTCCTATGGCTCCGTAATTTTGATACAGATAGAATGTTTCAAACAAAACAGAATATGGAGCTCATTTACCTTATATATTACCCCTTTATGTCCAAAGAAACGACGTTGGAACATCAGTTAAGGGCGTGATCACAACCCGAAACACATCCGAGGCCCCCAGGATCCCGACCAATCATACCAATCAGTCCAAATATATATTACGGACTTGTTCGAGGCCTCAAATCACATCAAACAACACTAAAACCATAATCAACCTCCAATCTAAGTTTTATGAACTTTAGAATTTCCAACTTCTATTTCTGATGTCGAAACCTATCAAATCACGTCCGATTGACATTAAGTTTTGTACACAAGTCCAAAATGACATAGCGAAGCTAGAGAAATTATCGGAATTCTATTTCGACTCCCGGATCAAAATTTCACCTATCAACTGGGAATCGCCAAAATACTAACTTCGCCAAAATAGGCTAACTTCTTCATCGAACCTCCAAAATTAATTCCGGTTGCGCTCCTAAGCGTTAAGTCATCCCTAAAAACTAACCGAATTATTGGAATTCAATTTTGAGCCCTCTAACTCATAAGTCAACGTACGGTTGACTTTTTCTAATTAATTCTTCCTTAAAAAGACTAGTTGTCTCATTTCTTATCAAAATTACTGAAAATCAATGCTAACGCACCCAAAACTGGAAATGAAACATAAGAATGCAGAAAATAGGAAGAACGTGGCAGTAACTCATTAGACGACGGGTCGGGTCGTTACAACATGTGAGATGCACGTGAAGGAGATAAACCTAAATTTCTAGAAATGATATCTCCTGATCTTGATCGAAAAGGTTGCATATTGGATAAGGAGAAAGACTCCTTACTCAAATAGAATACTCTTTAAGAAAAGGATGGAGTTAGAGGTTGAGACTAACTAGAACTCTTCTACCAAGGAATATTATCATCATCATTCTAGTTAATCTCTATTTACTAACTCTATAAATATCAGTGTTGTTCTCTTATAGGTAATGCACATAAGAAGAAGCTAAACGTGAATTGAGAGCAAAATAGTAAGACAATTTTGCAAGCAAATTGTGTGTGATTCAAGCGTGCAAACCTGAAGCTACTTGTACTAGATATAAGAACCAGTTCCAAGTGTCTTTCTTTTATTTCTAGTTCAATTTTAGAAGGTATTTTTCATATTGTAATTTTCATCTTATCTAGAAGCAATTGTATTAGGTACTCAGAGTGTTCAAGTTAGAGTTGACTTGAAGTTGTCGCAACAGTTGAGGCCGTGTACTACGACGGGGCCAGAGTTAATCATTGGTTTACAAAAGAGTTTTTGTAAATGCAATTTTTAGCTTAGTGATTTTAGTGGTGAGTTTGGGAAAAGCCTAATGGAAAGTAGGTCGTGGTTTTTTCACCTTATGAGGCAATTGTTTTCCAATTAAAATCTTTATGTTCTTTAATTTATGTACTTACTATTCTGCAATAGTAGTAGTTGAAATATATAGAAGAACCAAGTCTTTATAATCAGTTTAAGAGAAACATTGGGCATCACACAAATCACCTACCCCACCCCTTTGTGTGGTATTAAAGTATAAAACATCAATTACATATTTCAAGCACACATTTTTTATTCCTTATTCACAAGACCCAAAGATCCCTGAACATCCTTTTATTTCTAAACTTTCCACGATGCCGTTAGGGGAAAGAGCCATCTAGATCATACAATTATTGGGTGGTAAATTCATTTTTGTTTTACTTGTCGTATTTATCTATATCTATTGCACATTTACGTTGTTGTATTGATGAGCAATTAATTAGCTCAAATACACTAGTTAACATCGTTCATCTTACATACTTCACTTAATATTTGGACTAGATTTTATTACTCTTAACTAAGATTCACCCTTCTTCTCATCATTAATTGACTTAACTAAAAGGCATAATACTTTTTAGTTAAACAACAACGCTTTAAAATATGACAACATAATTAACAATTAGTCTATATATTCTTGCTTGATCAATTGCAAATGAGAACGATATTGTTTATGAAATGATCGGCAGGGTTGAATCATGTCTATTTGTAGAGAAAATTTTGTCCACTAGTTACGGTAAATTAATCAGGAATATACCTTAAATTGAAATCTCAAGTTCAAGTATGATAATAATAAAAATCCGTGTATCAATCGCTTTCTTTTTTAATGGTCCTAACATGGCGGGAATCCAAATTAGCCGGACAACATAATACGGGCATTAAGTATTGGCCTGAGTTGGTTGTATAACAATTATCAATGTCGGTATAAATTTAAGAAATGCTAGCAATCTATATGTTTAATGGAAGTGGAATTCTTATTCTTATAGGAAAGTCATAAGCCAATCCTGTATTGGGAAAAATTATGTTCCTGTATAGAATTAATTATGAGGTGACATGTCATGACACGTGGAATGGTAAAAGAATGACAGTTGGCAAAGAATAGTTGAAGAGTGATAAGTTATGGAACTTTGAGTTTTGATGATTTGCTAAATAATCTTGAGGAACCAGGTTTGATCGGGTCCTTAGGTTTGAATTTCGTGGAGAATATGGCTGATTTGTAGGGGGAACCATATGGAGATCTAGTTCTTATGGGAAAAATCAATTCTAAGTTTGTCGTCAACAAAAAGGGAAAAATTGATAGGTTACAAGTACCTTGTGCACAAGTATTTTACTTTATGTTTTGATGATCTAACAAACTTACCATCCACAACCAGATAAGGAACCTGTTGCACATTTACAAGACCTTGATATCATAAAGTTCTAGGTTGGGTCCAGTCGTTGGGAAAGCAAGGAGACTTGTAGGAGCTGACCATAGAAGAGCTGGTTGGAAATCTGAAGAACTACGATATGAAGAGGAAGATAGACATTGAAAGAAGAGAACCAAAGAAAGAAAAGAGCCGGTACTCAAAGCTGATAGCGATGACTCAAGTGAGGAAGAGTGGAAGCAACATCTGAGATAGCAGGTCCCTACCAGTTCCCGAGGAGACTGTATGAAGTCAACTCTTCAGCAGGAAAGTTGCTGCCTACATACGCTACTCCACAGGAACAACGCAACAATCAGCTTTTTGTGGAAGGCTCTTTACCTACCTTGCTTACATAATTATAAGTAATATCACATATTCATAAACACAATAAAGGAGGTAAAACACCTTGCTTCATGAGAGAACCTGATGAAGGACCTGAAGCATGCCTGTACAAACATTCAACTTGATCGACTCAAGATAATCTGGGCAGTGTGCCTTCAGAATCACAAGAACCAGATAAGGGACCTAATACCTTGGTGTTCCCCTGACAGAAGAATAAGTCAATAGTACATCTGGAAAGCAATTGCATAAAGTGACTTCCCGTAATTGTACATACAACAGTTCTGCAGACAGTGAAGCAGTCACTTCGCATTGAGAAGGGGCATTTACTAACGAAGATTGGACCTCACCATTGTGAATTGACATCACTAAGGTGATGCCTTTGTAATATAAACCTGGTGCAAGACACAAGGCCTCCTTCTCCAAGACTTGCAAAATCAGAAAAGGAAATACTCTCTGAAGTGCAAGAACAACCTCTCTCAAGAATAAAGCTGCTTCAACCTCAAGGACCTGATATATATCTTAAGTCCTTGGGTTGTTGAGTCTTTGTTATTTGTTTTTCACTGTATCTCCTATCTAGATTTCTTAAAAGCTGTATTTAGGAAACCCAAAATCACAAACCCTATAAGTTTGTGTCATGGATAGAGTTAATCAAGTTGTAAAGTCGTTGTAACTAGAGAGTTACAAAGAGGCTTGTAATAGTGTAATTACATGTTAGAGTGAAAATCCTTTGTTAATGTAGAGTGACAAAGTGGCTTGTGGTGGGAGCATCACAAGTTAGTTAAAATCCTTTGTACCTAGGGTGTCACAAAGTGGCTTGTGGTAAGAGTACCACAAGTTTGTTGAAGTCTTTGCAATAGAGTTATTGTAAAGTGGCTTGTAATAGGGGTTTACATGTTAGTGAAATTGAATACCTACAAGTCTAGGTCGTGGTTTTTATCCCCTTTAGTCGAGATTTTTCCACTTAAAAATCCTCTGTGTTCTTTACTTACTGCCGAGCTACTACGAGAACAATTAGAGAACCTGATTCCCTATACTGGTTGATTTTACAGTATGTTGCTTACGGTGGGAACCAATAGAGAATCTGGTTCTCTATACAGTGGAAATTTATCCTGTGCATCATTTACATACTTGTTCAGTAGTTAGAACTGTACCAAACTGATATAGGACCAGATAGCTATATTGTTCGGCTCATCAGTATCTTCAGTGGAACCTCATAGAGAACTCAGTTCTCTATAGAGTCTGGTGGACCCATAGTTTCTAACAAAAAGGCACGAGATTCAGCATGCACGGGTAGAGATCCAATAAAATCAGAAAGGATAGGTCCTCGAACCTCTTGATACCTAGAAGTCGCGTCAGAAGAATGAACTGAATAGAAAAAAGGGTATAGGTACGTATTATTGGTAATTAATATGCATTAATTATGAAAAACGTTATGGAATCTGTATTGAATCAATTATGATTACAAATTATAATGTTACATTAAATGTCATTAATTGTCCATGACTCCATTATGAAAGGAAAAAAATGTATTACTTAGAAATAACTATATAATGTGAGGATTGAACATTTGTAAGGACAAAAGATTATTGGAATATACTGATTTACTTTGATTTCTATTCAGCCATTATTTACATCAATTATTCTTATTTGTACTTGTTTATCAGTAACTCGAATTCTTCAAAAAATAAGCTTTGACCAAAATTATGTTTTTTAGTTAAACAAAATTAGTTTTGTTACCGAGAATCTGATAATCTTCTGCTTTTCAAATCGATTCTTTTATCAAAAACGATCATGTTGAATGTCAATGACAATAACCAACACAACTTACCACCTCAAAATCCACAGCATCAAGTGAATGATGTAGATGACAAAACCCCACCTCGTTCTCCACAACATTCTCAGCGATAGTCATGAGAGGGGACTCTAGACGGATTTGAAGCAAATAAAAATGGAAGAGTTGCGAATGAACAAGCAGCCGATGACGCTATTAAGAAATTAATTGCTCAACAAGTCAATAAAGCTCTCTAGGATTTTAACAGTTAGTTGCAGGTTGCATCGCCAATACCAACTCCAAAAATTAACAGTTTGGAAAACCCATGTTCTGGACTCGTTAATTCACGTAGTGGTTGGACTTCCAGTGAGTCTCATGATTGAGAACCGGGTAACATAGTTAATTTAGATTTACAAGGGGGTTGCTCTGATGGTAAGCAACCCCCACTTATAACCGAGAGGTTGTAATTTCGAGTCTCCCCAAGAGCAAGGTGGGAAGTTCTTGGAGGGACGGATGTTGGGGGTCTATTTGCAAACATCCTCTCTATCCCAGGGTAGGAGTAAGGACTGCGTACACACTACCCTCTCCATACCCCACTAAGTGGGACTATACTAGGTTGTTATTGCTGTTGTTGTAGTATTAACTTTTTAAAAATAACTCAAGGAGTAAAGATAGATTAAATAGGTGGAGTACCGCATGTTATCAAGGAAATAGATATGGATAAATATTCAAAACAACCTTGGAAGCTGATCAAGCCCAACTATGCCTCCTAAAAGACAAAGCGCTCGTGGCAAATAATCCGGTATTAAGTCTGGAGTCCAATCCTCAGGGAATAACCTATCTATTACAACTCTTTGGCAATGCTATTATAAGCTCAACAGAGTTCTAGATGCAAGATTTTCATCAATCAAACTTGGGTTTTGTTTAACTACTTCAAATAATATTGAAATTAACAATATGCTAGATTAAAGATAAATCAATGGTAAAAAGGTCTAGGGCAATGATTTCCTCAATTGCTAGTTTAGGTCTTGACTCTTTCGCTATAATCTCGCCGTAATACTCTATGAGGATTAAGAGCTATGGGTTATCATTATTATCTCACGATCAACTACAATAATTTGATAGAGCATTCTCTCAAACTACTCTAGCTGACCACATGTCCAGCTCTAATTTATCCCACCAAAGTTTCGCTATCTATAAAACCACTTTAAGTTCAAGTAATGAATCTCTCCAATTACCCAAAAGTAGTGTTGTTCAATAGCAGTCTAACCTAATATTCTTTATCAAGCAATATGAGGTAATTAAACATGATTAATCAAGGGCCCTTTCAATTAATTACCATACATAACGTAGTTGAACAATCATATAATAAATCTGGATCGATTATAACAAGTTGAGTCAAAAAACAATTGGTTCCATCAATGTTAGATAATTATTCAGCTACTCATAACAAAATAGGATAAAACTACAAAGTTGTTCATATTGTATAATTGCAAGAATTAAAAGGAGATAGAAAAACTCTAATGCTTGGTTGATCTTCTCACACTTATTTGCCTCCAAAGTAGTCTAAAAACAAGTTTAATTATGTATGGGGCGAGCTTCTATGTTTATCAGGATTTGGAACAAGTTTTCCCCAAATTATACTTTGGTCCGCAATTTTCTGGCAATTGAACAGTTCACCGCGACCGCGAAAAGACCGTGGTGCAATCGTGGTGATGGCTGAACATTCTGTCTCCCGTAATTGTCTACCGCGGTTGTGGTGGATTTCACCTCAGTCCGTTTTTGCTTCTTTATGCTTGAGTAATTCTTGATTGGGTATTTTCTTCACATTATTGACTCCAAAACACTCTGTAGTGCTTCCTCACTTAGATTATTCCTTGTGATTCAAAAGAACACAAATTATAGCATTTTGTTATCAATTCGCCTATATAACAACAATAAAGCATTGTAATATTAAGGTGTAAATAACATCTATATAGCCTAATATCAACACTCCACACTTAAATCATTGCTAGTCCTCTAGAAATCCACCATACTCTATCAAAGTTCCTTCCCTCAGCTTTTCCTTTAATGAATCACACCTTAAACAATTTACCAAAGTTGCACCTAGTAGTGAATAACCTTTTTCCTTAGAAGTCGAATCTCTCATACCATGTGATATTCGCATGCACTCAAACTACTATATAGAGAAGTCAAGACTTACCTTTCTTTTGTGAATCACATGTTCTCACATCTCACAAGAGAGTAGTTCCACAATTAATATGATTAAGAACAATTAGGAACTTAGATGGACAAAAATCGCTCACTCTATAAAAGAACATTAACATGCCACAAAGATGAACCATAGGCTTGCCCATAGTGTAATACTCTACTAATCGAGCCTATCTAGTCTAAGATCAATTAAGACTTTATTTGGTTGAAATGTCGGCTAAGGGAAGGGTAGGATATATTTGGATATAGTGACTAAACTTCCTAAGCACTTTTAATATAAAATACATTAACATTCCATATCATACTTATGTCAACCATACATTCCCTACAATTTATTTATAACAACCCATTCCTTTAGGTGCATTTGTATCAAGCTAACATTTATCAACTACTACATTTATTCAATATTATTTTCTGGCGCTTCTTCTTTTATTCTTCAAAGCTGCACCTTTTCTATATTTCATTGGCTCCACTCAAAACAAACAACCACCCCACACTTTAACATTTGTATATGTCAAGCTCATTCAAGTGCTCACGGGAGGTAAAAGGGGTCAAACATAAGGCTATTCAAACTATTGGGTAAGGTTCGCAATGTGGTTGCCATAGAAATAGGCTTAAATGCTCAATAGCGTTAACTACAATGTATTACATTCAAGTGGTTTTGGGTTATATATCTGGCTTAACAAAGAAAGGCATATATCACTTCGAAGGCTGAGTGAAGCTACTATTTTGTTTTGCAAACACTCATGGCAAGTTCTAGGCATCAAATGTAAAGCATAGGATACAGTATAACTCACACACCTACATGACATATGACGCACTCCAAATTGATTTATCAATACATACTCTTTTGTGTGTTCAAGTCAGCTACAAACACACAACTTTAAGGCACTTTAGCAAGAGTCAACCATAGAGACTAGGCGTTACACTCTAGTGTCGATTGTGTTCAGGTGTATTAACGCCAAAGGATTCTCTTTCTATTTCAGCTCGTAGCCCATCAATGCCAACTAAAACTAAAAACAAAATAAACAAAAACTACCTACACACAGTTCAAACTAAACCCTTAGAAAAGAACTGTTACGCAAAGAAAAACCAAGAGAAGAGAGAGTTATTACAATACCTAAAAGTAAAAAATAAAATTTTTTGGGTGCTTTCTCTAGACTAACTTCCCTCAAGAACTATTTAAATTATTTGATATCAGGAAGAGTCCTTATATTCTCTCTTTTTTGTGTTTTTGATGACTCATGTCCCTCAAGAGACCTGTCTAAAGGTGTCCAACTTTGGGCCAAGTCAAAGTTTGACATCGGTCATATTGCTGGAGGGAAACAACCGACTGTTGATAATGGTGAGCCAGTACTTAGCCTCACTATTGAGAGACTGGGAGTTAACTATGATCCGGTGCTTTATCCAAATGTAATATATGTCTGGCACACATATAGTCATGAGAAGAGTTGCCCACAAGGCACTTGTTCGGCTATAAGTACGATAAACATATGATTCCCCCCAAGCAATGGCAGCCGGTACGCCATGTGGATGGCCTCGATGGATGCATTTACCTGGGTATTGCGTACAATGACAACCCCATTCTCATGTTTCGGGCAGTTAGCATAGAACTCCCTAACCACATGATTATTGGCTTCCTCTGGTTTCTCAAAGAAGATTTCCAGCTGATACCTCCTCAACTCATTAAAGATATTCGGGCATTCCACCTCTAAGGCTTCTCGGTCAATATAGAACTCATGTAACAATTTCTTTGCCGCATTTGCGTTGTACCTATCCTCTACCGTTTGGGGACAAACCTAGTACTGTCAAACTGTGGCGCACTGGCTTGACTCCTAGATCTCGAAGAGCTTCACGCTCCATTAGCGGAGGACCCGATATGGCATCTCTTCCTAGTTGGATTCACTATACCTTCCAAACAAAGAGACGCCTATCAGTGAGGGTGTGAGATGTGTGAACTACATGTGGTTACTCATACTTCATTACAACCATGTTGCATTAGCCCTTATACTCCATTGGGGCAATTCCACAAACACCTTGTGGGCAAAACAATTTTTTAATACATATAGCCCATATGGATATTGTGACAGATATATCAAAGCTTCTCCTAAATTACATATGGTACTACACCATACCCCCACCCCCCCACAATAATTAATTCAACACCCATAAACATTTACCTCTCCACCACATTATACACATAATCCCATAACAAGAACCCACCAAGACAAAATTCAAAATAAAAAAGAACAAAAAGAAATCTACTAGAAATACTACCATTACAACACTACACAAAAACTACACTAAAATACAAAAGATGAGGTAAGGGAGAAGAGACATACCTTGATGGAAGAGAGGAAGAGAGGAGTAGGGATGGGGAAAGTATGGGGAGTGAAAAAGAAGAAGAAAAGAGGAGGGATTTGAGAGTTAGGGTTTAGAGAGATAGAGAGGAATTGGGGAAGTGAGTTATTGCATGGTGGGGTTTAGTTTGTTAGGGGCGAGGGGTTAAGAACTATAAATATAAGAACAAGAAAAGAAACAAAAAGAAAAAAATAAAAAACTAAAAACTTACCTCTTGCCCACCGCGGTCGACCGTGGTCCTATCGCGGGCACGGTGGATTAAATAACATGAGGCACTGTACTAGCCTCTCACTGCGGTCGAGCTACGATCCCACCGCAGTCGCGGAGGGCTGACGTTCCTGAGATAGAATGGTCGCGTCTTACCACAGTCCTACCGTGGTCGCGATGTTGCCCAGCTTTTTTTTTGTATTTTTAAAAATGAGAAGTTACATAAGAAACACAAACTACAATATGCTGGTTTTCCTCCCACACAACGCCTGATTTAACGTCGCGATACCATATAGGATCGGAGAATCACTCCTCATTCACGTACTGGTGCTCTTCCAACATTATTATCTTTTTGTCCCCTTTCTCATTTTCCATTCCAACGTAATGTTTCAACTTTTGACCATTCACTGTGAAATTATTCGTCCCATTCTGTGATTCAATCTCAACAACTCCACTTAGGAACATTTGCACCACTCTGAAGGGTCTTGACCGTTGGGACTTCAACTTACCTGAAAACAATCTCAACCTGGAGTTATATAACAACACTAACTCTCCAAATTTGAAGTTTTGGTCCATGATGAGCTTGTCATGCATCAGATTCGTCCGTTATTTATATAATCTAACACTCTCAAATGCCTGGAACCTAAATTACTATAGCTTATATAACCCAGTGACTCTGTTAGTGTCTACTGTCTCCATGTCTAAGTTCAACTGCCGCAATACCCAAAGTGTTTTGTGCTTAAGCTCTACCGGGAGGTGGCATGCCTTTCCAAATGCCAACTTGTTCTTTGACATGCCAATTGGGGTTTTGAAGGTTGTGCGGTACACTCACAATGCATCATCCAGCTTCCTTTCCCAAGTAGCCCTTGTTGCATTCGCTGTTTTTGTAAGGACACTTTTAATCTCCATGTTAGTCACTTCGACTTTCCCGCTCAACTGTGGGTGATACGGGGTGGTCACCTTATGACGAACTACATACTTTTCCAATAGACGCGTAATGCTCTATTACGGAAATGTGTTTCGCCATCAATGAGTATAGCTCTTGGGATGCCAAAACGTGTGAAGATGTTCTTCTTTGGAAAGCCTGTTACCCCTTTAGCATCATTGGTCGGGAGAGCCACTGCATCGGCCTACTTAAAGACATAGTCAACTGCTACCAATATGTACTTGTTCCTATAAGAGCTGACAAATAGCCCCATGAAGTCAATCCCCCACATGTCAAAAACCTCCATCTCTTGAATTGTGGTCATTGGCATCTCATGTATGCGAGATACTTTGCATGTCCTTCGGCATTCATCGCAATTTTTAGCACAAGAATAGGCATCCTTGAACAAAATTTGCCAATACAAGCCCGACTCCAACATCTTAGTTGCTGTTTGAATTCCTCCAAAGTGGACACCATATGGTGAGGCATCTCAAGCCTGCAAAACAGAATTTTGATCTTTCTTGGGGATACATGGCCTGATCATGTTATCTACAAATATTTTAAACAATAGAGGTTCCTCCCAATAATAAGACCGATAATCAGGAAAGAACCTTTTCTTTTGAATTGAGGATAGTTCGTGAGATACAATACCACTTTCAAAATAATAGCAATGTAAGCATACCACGGTGCCTCCTCCATTGTAATTGCTAGTAACTGTTCATTCGGGAATGTCTCTATTATATCCTCAACCTCTACCTTCTTTTCAGCTCCTTCCAACCTTGAGAGGTGGTTAGCCACTTGGTTCTCTATCCCTTTTCTGTTACGTATCTCTAGATCAAATTCTTGTAACAGAAGAACCCAGAGAATCAAGCGTAGCTTTGACTCCTTTTTTATAGCATGTACATAATTGCTGCATGGTCAGTAGAAATAATAACTTTTGAACCAATCAAGTATGACCTGAATTTGTCAAATGCAAAAATGACAACCAACATCTCGTTTTTCGTCGCGGTGTAATTTAGTTGTGCACCGCTAAGCGTTCTGCTTTCATAGTAAATCGGGTGCATCAAATTATCTTTTCTCTGCCATAATAGTGCTCTATTGAATAATCACTTGCATCGCACATGAGCTCAAACAGTTGCTCCCAGTTGGGTGCAACAATGATGAGTGGAATTATCAATATCTTCTTCAACTCCTCAAATGCCAACCTGCAATCATTAGAAAACACAAAAGGGAGATCCTTTTCAAGGAGTTTACATAATGTGTTATCAATCTTAGAGAAATCTTTTATGAATTGCCTGTAGAATCCGATGTGCCCAAGGAAACTTCTCACCACCTTGACTGAAGTAGATGGTGGAAACCTCTCAATCATGTCAACCTTAGCATGGTCAACCTCAATTCCCTTATCGGACACTCGATTTATATCCACACATCTTTTGAGCTCTGTTCTTAAGTTGTGAAGAAAGTCCTTGAACGAATCCCCTATTACGGATAAATCATCCAAGAAAACCTCCATAATGTCCTCCACCATGTCTGTGAAAATGGCTAATATGCACCGTTAAAAAGTCGCCGGTGCATTGCAAAGACCAAAAGGCATTATCCGAAAGGCGAAGATGTCATACGGACAAGTGAATTATGTTTTTTATCTGTATTTAGGGGCTATTGAGATTTGACAGTAGCCCGAATATCCATCCAAGAAACAGAAATGCAATCGCCCAGCCAGTAAGTCCAATATTTGGGCAATGAATGGCATGGGGAAGTGGTCCTTCTGGGTGGTTGTGTTCAATTTTTGGTAATCCATGCAAATCTTCCATCCCATGACTGTGCGAGTCGAGATCAACTTGTTGTTCTCACTTTGTACAATCGTTATTCAACCTTTTTTCAGCACACATTGGAGAGTATTGACCCAATTGATGTCAGAGATGGGGAAGATGATTCCTGCATCTAACCATTCAATCACTTCCTTCTTCACCACCTCTTTCATATTCGGGTTCAGGCTTCATTGATATTCTTTGGAAGGTTTGTGCCCTTCTTCCAAGAGAATCTTTTGCATACAGAAGGCTGGGATGATACCATTTATGTCTGCCATGGTCTAACCAATGGTAGTCTTACATTCTTGTAGTACCTGTAGGAGCTGCTCTACCTGCACATCTAGAAAACCGGAGGATATAATGACAGGAAAAGTAGAATCAGAGCCTAATACAACGTACCTTAGGTGATCTGGGAGCGGTTTCAGCTCCAGCTTGGGTGGTTCCTCAACTGATAGCTTTGCTGGAGGTGTAGCCCTTTTTTCTAACTCAAGGAACTCGAACTGAGGTTCCCTTTTCCAGAATCCTTGGCCTTCAAGTTCCATGATCCACTCAGCTAACCCTTCACCATCCATCTCCTCTAAATTTGTCGTACATTGCCTTTAATAGATCTTTAGCAGCCAGGGTCATATCATCTTCTTGCGGGATCACATCCACTGCCTCCAATAGAGAGTAATTAGCATATTCATCGGGTCTCCTCTTAGATTGCTGAACGTTGAATATGATTTATTCAACGTTAAGTCTCATTTTTAATTCCCTAGTCTCACAATCAATCAGTGCTCTCCCAGTGGCTAAGAATGGCCTCCCTAAAATGATAGGTATCCCCTCATCTACTTGACAATACAGAATAACATAGTCTCTCGGGAACACAAACATCCCCGCTTGTACCACCACGTCATAGAGTATCCCAGTTGGCCTTTTAACCATGTGGTCAGCCAGTTACAATGGCATCGAAGTCGGTCTAGCTCTTCCAATGCCTAGTTTGGTGTATATAGCCAGAGGCATAAAATTTATGTTGGCTCCTAAGTCACATTATGCCTTTGCAAAGGCATAACTTCCAATAGTGCATGGAATAGTAAAACGACATGGGTCAAAAATATTTTGAGCCATGGGTCTTGTCACTAATGCACTGTAGGTCTACGTCAGAATCACTATGGATAGGTCCTGAAAATCAAATTTCCATGACATTAGGTCCTTCATTATCTTTGCATAGCCTGACATCTCCCTCAAGGAATCCGTCAAAGGAATATTCAACTGATTTTGATGTATCATCTCTATGAATTTCTATGTTGATCTTCCTTTTTTTGGTTTATCAATCTCTAAGGAAATGGTGCAAGTATCACCCTTTGTGCACGACTTGATGGCTTCTCTCTATTGGGTTTCTATGGCACTGGAGGTATCACCTCTTCTGCAGCTTGTTCACTCACCTTAGCCTTAGCATTTTCATCCTAACCCTGCTCAACCACCACTTCAGTAAGTTCTGTTGGTTCATCTACCTCTAGCGGAACTGGAGTGGCTGGCGTAGCCTTTTTGCTGGCTTGTGCAACTTCCTACGCTTTGTCTAAATCTCTTCCATTCCAGAGAGTCAGTGCCATCAGCTGATTTGGGTTTTGCTCTCATGGTTAATGTTTGTGTCCTATGGCAATGTTCCCTTGAGGCAGTTGTTTAAAGGCATAGATAGCTGCCCCAACTGAGTTTCAATGTTCTTTATCGCGGAATCATGCTCTGCCAACTTTTCCTGCATGTTACCATTTGTCCCAATGAGTTGTTGAAGCATACCCCTAATCTCTACCAAGTTGTTATCTTGCTGCTGAGGAGGTGGATGATATGTCAACTGTTGCTGGTTCTACTATGGATAACCCTGCTGTCTCTGGTATGGCACCATTTGGCCTTGGGGTTGCATACCTCCAGGCTGTTGCATGTTTTGCTTGTATTACTCATTTTGTGCCGGTATCCACTGTTGTCCTCCTTGTCTCTAACCCCAAAAGTTGTTGAAATAATTCATATCTTGTCTTATCCCTTGATTGTCCCCTTCTCCATGAGCATACATAAGAATGATTAACACAGGGTGTACATAGTCCTCTATTTGTTGTGTCAACAATATGCACTTATTTTTTACCCATCTCATCAATCTTCTTTGCCAATATACTCATCTAATTTATGAGTGTGGCCATGTTCTCTGCATGCAAATTATTTGGGTCAAGAGGAACGGAATACACTATGGGTGCCAGTGTTGTACCTCTAGTCATCCACCCCGAATTTTGGGACGTCTTGTCAAATATGACTTTGCACTCGGTGAATGTCTTACTAAAAAATGTAACCCCAGCTGAAGCATCCACATCAACCTTTAGATTGTCAGCAAACCCCATGTAGAACCTCTGACCGAGCATCTGGTCCGGAATACATGGTGAGGACACTTCACTAGCATCCATTTGAACATTCCCCAAGTTTCTTGAAAGGTCTCCATTAGCTGCTGCTTGTACGGCAATATTTCATCAATCTTCCTTGCAATCTTATTGGGCGGGTAGACTTGACTAATTCCTCCCAGGTGACAATGGAAATGATTGGGAGCGAATGAGCCAAGTTTGAGCTTTCCTAGTCACATAGAATAAGAATAGTAATAGCTTGATAGATTTTGGAGTCACATTCGGCTGCCTTTGGGTCACACAAATCGATAGAAAATTTTTCAAGTGTTACTGAGGGCTTCAATATGTGACCCAGAGAACAATCCCTTATTCTGCAACAGATGCAGCATGTTGTTTGTGATCTGGAATGTCTCCGCTTGAATTGGGGGCACAGCTGTGCAGTAGCCAGGTTGTCAGCTATAGGATGTGTCCAATCATACAGTGAAGCTTCTGAAACAAGAGGTTCCACTACTCTAACGTTTGGGGAAGTTGGTGCATCCCTGACGTTTCCGTTGATGTTTTTTACATCACCCATGTCAAATTCAAGCTAGTGTGGTTGTTGTAAATGTTGGATCCTCTTGTTGGCACGGTTCACTACCTGAATGTCTTTCAGGGTCTGATATTACTTTTTGTAGTTCTCCATACTTTGACGAATTTCTATGCATACACCTGGATTCCACAAGAGTTCAAATGAGAGAATTTCAATGAAAAGATTGTTTAACACCTTCGAAAATTGATTTAAAATGATAATTCTAACACTACTTATAAGTTATAATAAATAACACCACTAGTTCCCCGAAAACGACACCGAAATTTGACCACGCCCAACTATACCTCCTAAAAGACAAAGCGGTCGCTGCAAATATAATCCAATTTTATGTGCGGAGTCGAATCCTCATGGAACTTACCTATATATTATAACTCTTTGGCAATGCTATTATCAACTCAACCAATTTCTAGATGCAATATTTTTATCAATCAATCTTGGGTTTTGTTTAATTACTTCAAATAATATTGGAATTAACAATACGCTAGATCAAAGATAATTCAATGTTATAAAGGTATAGGGGAGTGATTTCCCCAATTACTACTTTAGGTCTTGCCTCTTTCGCTATAATCTCGCTGTAATACTCTATGAGGATTAAGGGCTATGAGTTATCATAATTATCTCTCGATCAACTACAATAATTTACTAGAGCATTCTCTCGAACTACTCTAGCTGACCACATGTGCAGCTCTAATTTATCCCACCAAAGTTTCGTTATCTCTAAAACCACTTTTAAGTACAAGTAATGAATATCCTCAATTACCCAAAAGTGGTGTTGTTCAACAACAGTCTAACCTAATATAAATTCTCAATTAATATGAGGTAATTAAACACGATTAATCAAGGGCCCATTCAATTACGCCATACACAATGTAGTTGAACAATCATATAAAAATCTGACTCGATTATATCAAGTTGAGTCAAAACTTCAACCAATAATTGGTTCCATCAACCCTAGATAATTATTTAGCTACTCATAACAAAATAGGATAAAACTACGAAGTTATTCATAATATATAATTGCAAGAATTACAAGGGGATAGAAAAATTCTAATGATTGGTTGAACTTCTCACACTTTTCTTGCCTCCAAAGTAATCTAAAGACATTCTTAATTATGTCTTGGGCGAGCTTCTAAAGTTTATAAGGGTTTGAAACAAGTTTTCCTTGATATACACTTTGGTCCCCAATTTTCTAGCAATTGTATAGTTCACCACGGCCGCGGCAAGACCGCGGTGACGGCTGAACATTCTGCCTCGCGTAATTGTCTGCCGCGATCGCGGTGGATTTCACCTCAGTCCATTTTTGCTTCTTTATACTCGGGTACTTCTAGATTGGGTGCTTTCTTCACATTATTGACTCCAAAGTACTCTATAGTGCTTCCTTACTTAGATTATTCCCTGTGAAGCAAAGGCATACCAATTAGAGCATTTTGTTATAAATTCGCCTACAAAACAACAATAAAGCATGATAATATTAAGGTTTAAATATAATCTACATAGCCTAATATCAGAAGCCCAGTGCTGCTTCTCTACCGATTTTGAAGAAACTCAAGATGCCTGCTATTCCAAAATACGATGGAACAACTGATACACGAGACCACGTGACTGCATTTACAACTGGTGTAAAGGGCAATGATTTGACCAAACAAGAAATTGAATCGGTATTGGTCAAAAAATTTGGTGAAACACTCACTAAGGAAGCCTTTAACATGGTATTCTCTTTTACCCAAAAATTCTTTAAATTCTTTTGCTGAGCTTGCAAATTTATTTATCAAAGCGCATTCAGGAGATCAAAAAGTCAAAAAAAGAATGGAGGATACTTTCAAAATAATGCAAGGAGATTCGGAGATGCTTTGGGAATTTGTAGACAGATTCCAACATGAAAGAATGATGTTACCGCGCGTACTTGATAACTGGGCAGCTATGGCTTTTGTTATTAATTTAAATGAGAAAAGTTCATAAGCCATGAGACAACTCAAGGAATGTCGACATGAATTTCCAGCAACATCCTGGAGTGATGTTTACAACAAATACAACGTGGAGTTGATGATAGAAGAAGATACCATCTCTTGGTCTCAAAAAGAGGAGAGGGTAAGTTCGAGACATGGTGAAATCTAAAAGAGGTACATTAAAAATAGATACGAGCCTTACATGGGACCATTAGGAAGAGACTCGCGTTAAAAGCAGGACAATTCAAGGTACGACCATAGATCGAGAGATAGAGAGTCAGGCTCATTGTCAAGGTTTGGAAAAGAGCGAACACACGATAGATGTGAGATGATGATAGAGGCTTGAAGAAAAAATTGGCAGTTGTAATTTCAATGTTAGCACATTAGAATTAGTAGCAGTATTAAGAAGAATGGGTGATAAGGTGCGGTGGCCAAAGGAAATCAGATCAAATCAGAATAGGAGAAATCCTAATTTCTAGTGCGAGTTTCATAATGATCATGGTCATATAAAGGCAGATTGTAGATTGCTGCAAGGTGAAGTTGAATATTTGTTAAAGCAAGGATACCTTACCGAATTACTTAGTGAAAAAAGTAAACAAGTGTACATCAAAAATAGGCAGGAGCCCCTTAAACCTCCTTCTCCAAAGAGGACCATTAACGTTATAATTGGAGGGAGAAGGAATTAACGGTGTGACATATACGGCGGCCAAGAGATCTTCAAAGGTTACAATCACACATGGGAAGCAAGTTCGACATATTTTGGAAGAAGAAAGTATTACATTTGATGAAGCAGATGGTGTACTAACTCCACACAACGATGCACTGATAATATCTTTACTTACATGACACTAATGTGAAACAAGTTTTGATTGATCCAGGTAGCTCTGTGAACATCATTTTCTAAGAAAATTAAACAAAAGGCAAGGTGAAGATATGCTGGTACCCAAGGTGCATACTTTATATGGCTTAGACAATTCAATCGTCGTAACAAAAGAGAAGGTAATACTCACAACATTCTCAGAGGGAGTTGTCAAAGCTCTGAAATTTCAGGTAGTAGAGATGGATATGGCTTACAATAGGATTCTCGGTAGACCATATGGATTAACGAAATAGATATTTTGCCATCTATTCTACATCAAATTATTAAATTCCCTTCACAATAGGCAATACGTCAAATCCGTGGTGATCAACAGACATCTAAGATCATCAACTCTGTAGTAGATTCAAGCGCAAAAAAGAAGAAAAATAGCAATTATAGAATCTAGTTGTGGATGTTGCAACACAAGCCTCAACTGAACACGGACAAACAGATGTAGACTCGAGGCCCGATTCCATCCAAGAACCGGAAGAAAATAAAAACATCAAAACGATGATTAAAGAGTTGGAAGCTGTATAATTCATACATTGGACTGAAAGGAAGGTCTACATTGGGGCCAACCTAAGCCATGAAATGAAAGGTAAGTTGACTGAATACTTAAAAACTAACGTGGATTGTCTTGCCCGGTCCCATTCTAATGTGATAGGAATACCCCCGAAAGTAATGACTCACAAGTTAAATTAATATCCATCATATCCACCTGAATAAAAGAAAAGAAAGCAGGGATCTTTCAAAAATCATGTGATTCAAGATGAGGTGCAAAAACTTTTAAAAATTGGATCTATCCGCAAAGGTAATGTATCCAAATTGGTTAGCTAGTATTGTAGTTGTACCAAAAATGAATGGTAAATGGTGAGTTGTGAATTGTGCAAATTAAATTTACGTAAACAAAGCTTGTCCTAAAGATTCTTTTTCATTACCGCATATAGATCAACTAATTGATGCTACTGAAGGACATGAATTGTCATGTTTTTTAGATGCATACTCAGGGTAAAACAAATTAAAATGGATCCTCTGGATGAGGAAAAAAAATCATTTATAACATATAGGGGGACTTAATGTTATAAAGTAATTCTACTTGGCCTCAGAAACACTGGGCCACATATCAAAGGTTGGTGACAAAAATGTTCCTAGAACATTCAGGGAAAAACATGGAAGTCTACATAGATGATATGCTAGTCAAATATCAACAAGCAGGGGATCATATTCAACACATATTTGATGCATTTCAGATTTCCATAAATTTAACATGAAGCTAAATCCCGAGAAATGTGCATTTGACACTTCATCAGGTAAGTTTTCAGGATTTCTTGTTTCTAACTGTAGAACTGAAGTAAATCCCGCACAAATTAAAGCTATTGAGTAAATTCCTGATATACTTACAAGTAAAAAAGAGGTACAGAGATTGATGGGAAGAATTGTAGCCTTGGGAAGATTTATTTCAAATCATCAAAAAATGCTTTAAGTTCTCTTTGGCTCTGAAAAAACAGGATCAGTTTGAATTGTCTGAGGAATGTCTGTAAGCACTCAAAATTTTGAAAGTATACTTATTAAATCCACCGTTGCTCGCAAAACCAAAAGATGAGGATAAGTCAATTATCTATCTTTTAATATGGGAAGTAGCGGTGAATGTTGTTTTGGTTCATGAAGACCAAGGGAAACAATATCCAATTTACTATGTTCAAGTCATTATTAGATGCTGAGACTCGGCATCCTCATCTCGGAAAACTTGCACTTGCATTAATTATAGCATCTAGGAAATTAGGACCTTCTTTGTAATGCCACCCCATCTCTGTAGTAATTGGATCCCGTGTGTAATATATTACACAGACATGAGTTATCAGATAGGTTAGCCAAATAGGTCATAGAATTGAGTGAATATAACATTGCATATCAACCTATAACTGCAATAAAGTCACAGGTGTTAGCAGATTTTGTGGCTGATTTTAGTCAAGGGATGCAACTAGAAGTAGAAAAAGAACTACAAGTATTCAATGGGTCTAATCCATGAATTTGGACTTTATTCACTGATGGTTCATCGAATATAAAAGGGAAAGGTCTAGGAATTGTTTTGGTACTACCTATGGGTGAAACCATACGACAAGTCATAAAATGTCACCCTGTTACTAACAATGAGGAAGCGTATGAAGATGCGGTTTGCAGGTTTAGAACTGGCACGAGAGCTTGGCGTAGAACATGTTGTAATCAAAAGCAATTTTCAGCTCATAATTAACCAAATGTTGGGGACATATACAGCTAGAGAGGCAAAAATGCAACAACACCTGGAAAAGGCGTGTGATCTAGTTAGGCAATTCCAAACCTAGAAAGTTGTGCAGATACAAAGAGAAGAAAATGTCAAGGTAGATGCCTAGCTAAGCTTGCATCTGCAGCAGAAGTGACAAATGAAAAAAATGCTTCTGTAATTCATCTATTTCCTTCAGTACTTGATCAGACAAAAATAAGGTAAATTTCAATAATTTAACTGGGATTGGAGGAACGATATTTTCACTTTTTTGCAGTATGAAATTGTCCTTGAAGATAAGAAAAAATCATAGGCGCTTTGCAAAAAAACTGCTTGGTACTATTTAAAACAAGGCAATCATTATCATATGTTCGGTGGTCCCCTGGCAAGATGTCTCAGACCTTCTCAAACAGATTATGTTATGAGAGAAATGCACAAAAATCATTGTGGAAATCATGCGGGAGGAAGATCCTTTGTGAAAACCATGATTAAACCGGCTATTATTAGCCTAAAATGGAAGAAGAAGCGGAAACATTTGTGGCTAAATGTGACAAGTGCCAAAGATACGATAACAATATGAATAGACCTGCAGAATTATTACATCCTCTCATTGCACCGTGGCATTTTCTGAAGTGGGGGATGGATATCATGGTTCACTATCACAAGCTAAAGGCAAGGTAAGATTTTTGCGAGTAATCACTCATTACTTTACTAAGTGGGTAGAAGCACGTGCTTTTAAACAGGTACGAGAAAAAGAGGTAAGAGATTTCATTTGGCGAAATATTATACGCCGATTCGGCATACCAAAGGAAATCGTATGTGATAGCGGCCCGCAATTTATAGGCGCACAAATCACTGGAAAGTTGGCAAATTAAAAGGATTACTTCAATTCCTTACCATCCGGTGGGTAATGGACAAGCTGAATCAACGAATAAAGTCATTATCAACAATTTGAAGAAAACATAGAAATTGTCCAGAGGTGTTTCCGGGTGTTTTATGGGCTTACCGCACAACAACAAAAATAAGTACGAGTGAAACATCGTTCTCACTTGTATATGGAGTTGAAGCATTGATCCCAGTCGATATAGGGGAGCTAAGCACGAGATATACATAAGCAACTGAGGAGTCTAATGAAGAAGAAATGCGAATAAAGCTAGATTTACATGATGAAAGAAGGGAAGTTGCACTAGTAAGGATGGCAGCGCAAAATAAGTTATGGAATGATGCTATAATCGGAAAGCTCATCTAAGATACTTCAAGATTGGGGACTTCGTTTTCCAATCCATGAGAGCATCTAATGCGGTAAAGTTAAGTACAACTTGGGAAGGACCTTACAAGATTCATGGTATCGCAAGAAAAGGAGCATACGAGCTGGAAACAGTGGATGGCAAGATTCTACCTTCACATTGGAATGATGTTCATCTGAAGCGATACTATTTCTAAGGGAAGGAAATATCCACGGGCAGGTACCCTCATTTTAAAATTTGCTAACGATTTTAAGATGAAAGGAAAAAAGCTAACATGTACTAAGTGATGAATCACGACCTACAAGACACGTGAAAAAATATAAATTCCCAATCTAGGGTTACAACTATTCTAATAGAAATATAAATGGGCTAAGCAGTCTTCAACTAAAATTTTACCTTCGAGTCTGGTATGCTTTTCCTTTTCAAGAAAAGGACCGCATGGAAGGAGTAATCAAGTGCTCAAGATTTCATACTATAAAGATCAAACATTTGGGGGGCTATATAATACACATAGGACATATGTATAAAGAAGGCAAAGAAGATTGAATGCAAGTTAAATTCAAGTCAAGCCCATAAGTCTACTCATCAAATATATTAAGTGTCACGACCCCAAACCCGGTCGTGATGGCGCCCAGCACATTGCTAGGCAAGCCCGACCATTCACCCAATATTCCGAGCTACGAGCTCACATCCTTATTTCACAAATCATTTATAGTGAAAAGAATCCGAAATATTTTAGCAGTTTAATAGAAAATATCCCAACAACCAATACACAATATCCTCCCATAGATCTAGGGGTCATGAGTCAAGAGCCTCTACCAGAATAGTGTAATAAATAAAAAATATCTCATAATCTGAGTATGCGGAAATAACAAAATGCACGAAATATAATGGAGAGTCGGGTCCCGCGGACGCCATGCAGCTACCTAGACAAGCTCCGGATAATACTCTGAAAGCAGCTAAAATGATCAACTCTGCCATGCGGTACCTGGGTCTGCACACAAGGTGCAGGGAGTATGGGCTGAGTCTACAAACTATGTGAGTAATAAGCATGTATAAAATCCCGAAGATAAGAAAACAAAGCTATCTAGCAGCTATATACAGTACAAGCCTCAGATATATACAGATAAAGCAACAGTAAATAAATGCATGATATGCAATGCAATGCATGAACACTGCGGAACGTGCAACCCGATCCACATGGGTACCCGCACTCACTGTGGGGGTTCAGACTCCGGAGGGGCTCCTAAAGCCCAAGCAGCATATCATACAGTGCTAATAGTTACCACTGTTTCCATTTCAATGCACGATGTCTTTAGTTCCACCTTTTCCATTTAAAATAATATACAGTCCAAAAATAGCGAGATAGAACTTGTTAGCCCGAAATATCATTTAAAAATCATTGAGTTCTCAAAACGTATAAATATGATTGAGTTTGCAAAAATAGTATTTTAAATGTGACTGAATTCAAGTAATATGCAAATCATGAAAATTCTGAGATAACGATCCCTGAAGGATTACACACGTCGGCACAAGGCCCCAAACATGGCATCAAGCCCAAATATCATCAATATAGTATGTGAAGCAATCGCCAACATAGTACAATATATCCCTCGGATTGGACCAAGTCATAATTTCTAACATATACGACCCCCACTAGCCATGGAGTGCATGTCTAGCCACATAATAGCGTTACAATGTGATATACCGGGGTTTCAAACCCTCGGGTCATCATCTACACCCATTACTCACCTCGAACCGGCAAAAATTCAAGCTCGCTACGCCTTTGCCCTCTCAATTCGGCCTACTCGCATGTCGAATCTATAAAAACAGAGCGAATACATCACAATATGCCAATGGGACAATACCCAATCGAAAACAATCGAGAAATAGCAAGAATCTCAAAACTAGCAAAATCTGAGCCCCGGGCCTGCTTCTCAAAAAATTATAAAACTTACATTTTCGGAATCCTCGTCTCGGCACGAGTCCGTACATATAAACTTCATCAAAATCGGAGTACGATAGCTCCTCAAAATCCCCAATTTTCATGTGAAACTTCAAGCCCTAGTTCTTCAATATTTGTGCCAAATTTCAGAGAATTAATGGATGGTTCTTCGATAAAATGACATATTAAACCACGAGACATACCTCCAATCACATCCCGTCGAAATCCCCTTCAAAATCCTTCAACAAGCCCTCAAGGTGGTGCAAAAAATGGAGGAAATATGAAATAGCTCGCGGATGAAATTTCTATTAAAACAGGTCTGCCCAGATGCACTTCCTCTTTGTGACCGCGGTCACCACCCACTTGATCGCAACTCAACCCACGCGACCGCGAAGCACCCAGAACCCAAACCTATGTGATCGCAGCTCGATCCACGCGATCGTGAAGGCCAAATCCCTGCAACACCTACGGTTGAAAATCTGGTACGCTTCCAAACCAAAAATCCTTCCGTTAACCATCCGAATTCACCCCGAGTCCCCCGGGACCTCAATAAAAAGAAACAACACGACTAAATACCTCATTCAAACTTGCTCGGGCCATAAAAACACCAATATTAACATGAAAAATCATCAAATTCAAGCCCAAGTCAAACTAGAACTTTTCCAAATTCGCATTCGATCCAAAACCCGACCTAAACACTTCCAAATTATCTGAAAATTTTCATACATATGAAAAATCACCTAACAACACAGTTGCAATTTCACAATCCATCTGGCCCCTAAACCATAGAACCTCACTGCGTTTTTCGAAATCGTACACAAGATCAGAACCTCACATCTATACTCTGAATTAACCCGAACCAGCTATCATAACCCATACCTGCAACCTCAGGTGAATTCATACAATATACCACACATTCCAACACTCTCGTATACTGCCAGTGATAACTAAAACACACAACGAACTGTAGCAGTTCTTCAAATCAACCATTCATGAAGTCACTTCCATGTTGACTATTACCATAACAGATTTTCGGGCCACACCTCGATATTATCCTTCTAACCAGCTGAAATCAAATCTTTTCATATTCATTAGTGACCCCAATCCTCACCTCAAATCTAGCACACTGCCTCTACTGATATGATACCTCAATACAGGCCTAAGCCACAATTGCATAATACATGCGCCAACAAGAAGGACTCTACACATACCCAAATCAGGGCAAATGACTCAATGGGAAGAGTTATACCTCAAGCTCATCAATACCTTTACGAAACCAAACTGAGACTCCGTCTCACATCATAGGAATAGAGTATCTGAATCCTCCTCGAGATGTCATAACTTCACGCGTCCCCCACCCACAATGCGCGATCCTATCCCAACACTGTTACACATGAAGAACCTCATGTTACCATGCTAAAAGTAGACAGCCATGCACAGCGATGCCTGAAACCGAAACAACCCATCACACTCACGGTGAAACAAGTAATATACACCATTTAGTCCTGAAAGGAAACAACAGATACACTATCCGCCAAGCGATTCTCAATACGGACTTCCCTTAGAAGCCAGGAAGCAAGGAATACAAAGCAACACAGGTAAAGCTATTCTCGACATCACAATGCTGCGGCGCGCAACCCGATCCTGATAACATAGTCGTGGCAGCGTGCCACCCAATCCACACAACTACCTCACATAGGGAGGTGCACATCGAGCCAGATTTGCTCATAATAACAAAATATCAACATCGGTCGTAAGTAAACTGAGTGCACAAAAATATCTATTTAGCGTTGTGAGCTACAAGTTCCACTTCCGCTACTATAACTCATACCAGAGCCGTACGATATGGTGCCTGGCAACAAATATTTACCGAAATCCACAATCTCGCCCGACGACATGCCCGACCACAAGGACGTATTTGAAAAGTCCCCCAATACTAGAACCGAAATCAATGGTAGAAACCTCTATACTGACATCCGCCTCGAAATCCCAATTAAAGAATGCAATTCTTCCCAGCCAACCGCTAGTCTCTGGAACACAACCATCCAGCTAGAACATAGTCCGATACACCCCGCCACGCAACCTGTGGCATTTCCCAATATGACTCATAGCACAATCGTTTAGAATAATTTGACACTAGGTTAATCACTCTACATCCCCATAACATATCCGTAATTTAATATAGTAAGCAAGGAAAGATCCACTCGGCTTTTGAATTCCCAATAGCCGCTGACAGTACCAATACACACACGCAATCCTCAATCACCGCATAGACTGCATCGGAGAACTTGCAGTCTTCGACTACTCATAGCACACGAATCAACGTGCCTGATCCAAATTTCCACAATGCGAAATACATATTACACCTCAAGTACCCAACTATCCCACGAGGGATATTTTAAAAATCCCATGTGCCATCAAACAACTCAGATATCCGTAGTCGATCCTATAAGGAAATGCTGTAACACTGCTGATGTATCACTTGTGGAATTACCCTCTTTTCGAAACATATGCCATTGTCAAATCACTTCAAATTAATAGTACCAGTTCCTTGATTACCTAAAGCTACTCGCTATTTATGACATAGCCAAATCCACCATACCTTTCAGAACTGAACCGAAACCTCGCACACGACCATCTCGGTCATTTACAACATACCGCATATACCAGATCCTCCAAGGATAACACGAGAACTTTCATCTCCCTTCTGCGCCGCAGACATCGACACACTCAACTAGTCTAGAACTTTCATTGATCCCATTTAGAAGAAGATAATTACACACTCCATGCTCCGAATGATCTTAGATACTACACATCTCCAATCCATGATGAACTCATCAAGAATTTTTTTTCTACCAATTCTATTTGCACAATTTACACTGCCAAAGACGGAATCCCTCTACCTGAACCAAGCTAAACCGACTTCCAGTACTCAGTAGCATCGCTGCCCAATGCTTGTAGGAGCCCATTACCTCGAACACATACCAACGGTTGATCATATCCATACCATACTGATTCGGCCCCTAACAAGTTACTTTATTTGTCTAGATTCCCACCTGATTCATTTTCAACTTGATGTCCCCTCTTGCTCTAGCACCACAATGCCTCAGCCCAGGCTCACTATACGAAACCCATACACCACTCCGCACTGTCTAAGACACATAGGCCACTGAATACTTCCTCAAACGTCCACAGAAATGCCACATCCCAGACTACTTTACCCGAAGAACTTCCTGCAACTCTGAATTAGTTGCCATTACTTCCCTAAATACTGATACATAGAATCCCGGTAATCAACATATAATACCACAAGTCTTGACCTATTCTAATGAAACCGCTGACTTGGTCACCTACTCAACCTGAAAACACCTGAGTGATACATATCGAATCTCGAACACATCAAAACCATTCTCAAAAGTCATCCACTTATACACGCTGCAAATCACATGACTTAATGAATCGAACCACTCGGTCCTTATCAGCACTCTGACACCACATGACGTGATCTTATTTCGATACAACCAAACAACTTTCTCTTTACACTACGCATTCCATATCAACAACTCAAGACATTCTCTTATTTTCTCACATCCTTAGAAGCACCACATAACCTTTGGAAAATTTTTGCTTCACTTATGCCACCCTCGGCTCACTTTATGCAACCGGAATTGATTCACCTGCACGCATCAAATCAGAACTAACATAGTACACAACCGTACCACCAGCTTATCAATAGCAACCTCCCCAACTTAGCTTGAATCCATATACATCACAACACATATACTCTATAGCCATCACAATATCATGGCGAGATTAAACTCACTCCTTCATAAGCTTGTGGAACCACGAATCATCAGAAATTCTAACCCTTCTGCATTTGCTTTCATTCACACAACCGCTAAGCCCACTCTTCTAGGCAACCCAATTTTACTAAGTCCCAAATTTTTTCAAAAATTTCGGCAGAGTTTCCTTTGTAATTGAGCCTATCTACCTGCCAGAGAACCACCAAAACTATCCTAACAACGCGTCGACAACTTGACACGTCATAACAATGTATATCAATAACAGAAATCCCAATGCTACACGTATTATATTATCAAAATTGACACATGAACATGTGCTGCACCTGTTTGAATCATAACATATAAAAAATTCCTTTTAATTACACATACGGTCTTCTAACATACACATAATGATCATTCCACTTCAGAATAATCTGCAGGAGATACCCACCTGCTTGCTTCAATATAATATTTCGGTACATCATCCACCGTCATACTCCTCACGCAATCAATTGTTCTTCCTGAGTCTTCGCTCATACCACAACACACACACTCCCGGCTAGGGGACTCGAAAAGATTCATCACGCTCCCATAACTCGGGGCAACACATTCGATCGCAGTGGAAATCAAACACTTAATGATTCGTTATCACCTAGCAGACCTTCTCCGACACTATTAAGTCATACTGACTCATCACATGGCAGCAACGTATTCACTATGAAGATATCCAGTCGACATTACCACAATTAGGGGCAATGCTGAACTTATAAGCTCATACACCATCTCGCGCAGTCAGCACCTTGGTGTTCCAACTATAGACAATATCTGGCCTCAAGTACTCCAGACTGGCCCAACATCATCCTCACGGAGATTGCATCTCACCCCTCGAACGGGGAAACGCAAGCCATTGAAGCACATATAATACTGGGCGCTCATACGTACATACAAACACGTGGAAGGAATTTCAAGAGTTACTCTTTCAAGCAGAATCAAGGACGCACAATAAGATTTCAAGAAAGTGGAGTGTTTCCTAAAGGTTTTGTAGTCTCTTGCTTATAAGTGTGGTGCACGACACACCAATAGCAAAACTCTACTAATTCGGCTCTTGACTCGTGAGGCCTAGTAAACCTAGACTCTGATACCAACTTGTCACGACCCCAAACCCAGTCATGATGGTGCCCGGCACATTGCTAGGCAAGCCCGACCATTCACCCAATATTTTGAGCTACGAGCTCACATCCTTATTTCACAAATCATTTACAGCGAAAAGAATCTGAAATATTTTAGCAGATTAATAGAAAATATCCCAACAACCAATACACAATATCCTCCCACAGATCTGGGGGTCAGGAGTCAAGAGCCTCTACCAGAATAGTGTAATAAATACAAAATAACTCATAATCTGAGTATGCGGAAATAACAAAATGCAAGAAATATAATGGACAGTCGGGTCCCGCGGATGCCATGCAGCTACCTCGACAAGCTCCGGATAATACTCTTGAAGCAGCTAAAATGACCAACTCTGTACCTGGGTCTGCACACAAGGTGCTGGGAGTATGGGTTGAGTCTACCAACTCAGCGAGTAATAAGCATGTATAAAAACCCGAAGATAAGAAAACACGAAATAACATAAAATGAAGCTATCTAGCAGTTCTATACAGTACAATCCTCAGAGATATATAGATAAAGCAACAGTAAATAAATGCATGATATGCAATGCAATGCATGAACACTGCGGAACGTGCAGCCCAATCCATATGGGTACCCGCGCTCACTGTGGCGGTTCAGGCTCCGGAGGGGCTTCTACAGCCCAAGCAGCCTATCATACACTGCTAATAGTTACCACTGTTTCCATTTCAATACACGATGTCTTTAATTACCACCGTTTCCATTTAAAATAATATACAATCCAAAAATAGCGAGATAGAACTTGTCAGCCCAGAATATCATTTAAAAATCATAGAGTTCTCAAAACGTATAAATATGGCTGAGTTTGCAAAAATAGTATTTAAACTGGACTAAATTGAAGTAATATGCAAATCATGAAAATTCTGAGATAACGATCCCAGAAGGATTACACAAGTCGGCACAAGGCCCCAAACATGGCATCAAGCTAAAATATCATCAATATAGTATGCGAAGCAATCGCCAATATAGTACAATATATCCCTCAGATTGGACCGAGTCAAAATTTCCAACATATACGACCCCGCACTAGCCATGGAGTACGTGTCTAGTCTCATAATAGCGTCACAATGTGATATACCGGGGTTTCAAACCCTCGGATCAGCTTCTACACCCATTACTCACCTCGAACAGGCGAAAACTCAAGCTCGCTACGCCTTTGCCCTCTCATTTCGGCCTCCTTGTGCGTCGAGTCTAAAAAAAATAGAGAAAATATATCACAACATGCCAATAGGACAATACCCAATCGAAAACAATTTAGAAATAGCAAGAATCTCGAAACTAGCAAAATCCGAGCCCCGGGCCTGCTTCTTGAAAAATTACGAAACTTACATTTTCGAAATCCTTGTCTCGCCACGAGTCCGTACATATAAACTTCATCAAAATCGCAGTACAATTGCTCCTCCAAATCCCCAATTTTCATTTGAAACTTCAAGCCCTAGTTCTTCAATTTTTGTGCCCAATTTAGAAAATTAATGGATGATTCTTCGATAAAATGACGCATTAAGACCACGAGACTTACCTCCAATCACTTCCCATCGAAATCCCCTTCAATATCCGTCAACAAGCCCTCAAGGTGGTGCAAAAATGGAGGAAATATGATATAGCTCGCGGATGAAATTTCTAGTAAAACAGGTCTGCCCAGATGCACTTCCTCTTCGCGATCGCGGTCACCACCCACACGATCGCGATGCCCAAAATTTGTAAGCCTGGAATTTACCTTACGCGAACGTGGTGCCCATGCCGCGAACGCGATGCTTCTGAAGCCTAAACTAAGCAATCTCAACTCAACCCACGCAATCGCGAAGCAGCCAGAGCCCAAACCTACGCGATCGCAGCTCGATCCATGCGATCGCGAAGGCCAAATCCGTGCAACAACCACAACTAACAATCTGCTACCTTTCCAAACCAAAAATCCTTCCGTTAAACATCCGAATTCACCCCGAGGCCCTCAGAAAATCCACCAAAAGCACCAACACGACTTAACACCTCATTCAAACTTTCTCAGGCCATAAAAACACCAATATTAACATAAAAAATCTTCAAATTCCTCAAATTCAAGCCTAAGTCAAACTAGAACTTTTCCAAATTCGCATTTGATCCAAAACCCGACCTAAACACTTCCAAGTGATCTAAAAAGTTGCAGACATATCCAAATCACCTAACGAAGCTACTGTAACTCTCGGAATTTCATTCCGACCCTCAGATCAAAATCTCACCTATCAACCAGAATTTGCCAAAATTCGAACTTCGCCAATTCAAGCCTAATTATACATCAGACCTCCAAATTCAATTCTGTTTTGTCTCCCAAGTCTCAAATCACCATCCGACACTAGTCGAATCACCGGAAATTCATTCCGAACCCTCTAACTCACAAGTCAACGTTCGGTTAACGTTTCCATCTAAAGCTTTCCATAAAGAGGCTATTGGTCTCATTTCTAACCAATTTCCACCCAATACACTTCAAACTCACCAAACGCGTATAATAACACATGAAGAAGCCTGAAATGGGAAAAACGGGGCAAAGATACAAGAGACGACGGGTCGGGTCATCACATTAAGTGCAGAGCAAAGTCACGAGGCAGTAACATAAGCCAGCCAAAAAACATTCATATAGATTTCGAAATCTTATGATGTCTAGGTTAAAGTCAATGTTTAGTCATGGGATAAAAAAACAAAACCTTGAATGTTATTTCTTTGTTTGCAAATCTGTTGTAATAAAAACAGTTACAAAAGTTATAGAAGATATTAAAATACATGTCAGATGTTAGTTAAACTTGACAAAGTTTCGATGAAAACTTTGTCAAAGTTATTTCAACAACATGTACGTCCTTATTTCTTTTTCATATATTTACACCATTATGATGTTGAGACGTCTTCTTCATTAAGTGTCGAGGATGAAAGGGCAATCTTTTATAAAATTCATGTTTGATTCAGACATCCATGAAATTAATAAAGTATTTTATAAAACAAAAAAAAGCAAAAAGGGTAAAGCATAAACCACGAATTAACTAACAAGTCCTTGAATGTAGAGGCAAGAACAAGTAAAACAGAAGCTCAAGACAATTAAGTTAAAACAAAAACTTCATAATAATAAAGTTCAGACTAAGTATGAACCTAGTCAAAAACTATTTTTCATTTATAGAAGATGCCCTAAAAATGTCTGAGGACTTGTCATTTCCAAAAAATAAACCCTCAAATGGGACCGAGGGTTAAAACTACATTCAACAAAAAAGTAAAAAAAAAATGAGAGGTCACACTTGTTGATACCCAATTTTTTCCTATATACTTTTTAGCCAAAATATTTTAAAAATAGCTTTTAAACGCATATATAAGCACCCACAAAAAGTTTGGTATATTTCTATAATTCTTCAAGCATTTTAAAATCAATTTACATCTTATTTTGTACTATAAAATCCAATATTTGATATCAAATCTTGTTATTTTAATAAATAAATTATTTTATTCCCTCATTTACATAAAAAATAATTTATGTCATTTTTACAAGGCCATTAGGTATTTTTGAATTTAAATTGTATTAAATTACAATTTTAGCATAGTCTTCAATTTAACGAGTATTTCAAGTATAAATCGTTCCTAGTATTTTTAATCAATTCCCAAATATTTTTTTTTATTATCTTAGTAATTTTATCAGATTTTTATAAATTTTTTTACTATTTTTTTACAAAATTAAATTGGGAAAATTGGCTATTTAAAATATAGCCCCTATTCTTTCAATTCAAACCCCAATTTCACACCCAATCCCAGCCAATTTTAATACCCAATCAACCTGACCCAATTCAAAATATCCGACCTAAACCCTATCCAAACTAAACCCTCCCGGTTCCCCACTTCTAATCTTGGCCGTTTATTTCATAAATCAACGGCCCATATCAATACTTACCTAATTAAACACCCAAACATCTTTAATCCTAATCACTTTTCTCATTCCGCCTCTCTTGAATCCCTAATTCTCTCTGAACTCTCTCTAAACCCTAGTCATTTTCTGCTCTCTTCACCGGCTTTAATGGACATTCTAGGCTGGAAACTTCCATGCTCGGCCATTTATCACCATCCCTGGCCTTGGAGTTCTAAGATCGGGGCGTTCTCGTAAGGGTAGCTGGACCAGAGGTCCTTCAATGGGGTTTCACAGTCTTGTCAGGCTTTTCTTGTTAGAATATATGCTTAACGCTAGAGGGGGGGTGAATAGCGTTTTATAAAAATTCGCAGGAATAAAAAATAATTCAAATGCGGAAATAAAAGAGTAAGGAAGAAGTGCACCAAATTTATACTGGTTGGCCACAAATGTGGTTACGTCCAGTCTCCCGAGAGAATCTCTCGAGGTTCAACTAATCTTGTTAAGCTTCCGGGTGCTCAACAAACCGTTGCAACTTGAGAACTTGAATCACACAAGCCTCAACAATCTTTGCTCGAAGATACCGCACTTCAAGACTTCAACAGAAGGAATAAAAACGTTCCTTCTTACAACAACAAGGGATTAAAACTTCCCTTCAAGTGTATACAAACACTTAACACTCACTTAAACAGAACTCTCTTGAAGAGTAGATATGAGTAAACAAGTACGCTCAAGAACACAACAATAAATTCAAGTAATTGGCTCTCAAAAGCAATTGAATATAATAAAATGAATATAGAGAGTATTTGAAAGCTTGTATATGTTTTGCTCAGATGTTGTGTGTCAAATGAGAGGTTTTGGGGTGTATTTATAGCCCCAAAAACTCTTGTATCCGTTGCTTAATAAATAAACAATATTTTCAAAATCTGCTGAGGTTAGTCGATTAACCAAATAGATAATCGACTAACCTGTTTCAACGTTTAAAAAACTAGTCGTTGAACATGCAACGGACATAAGGTTAATCGATTAACTAAAGTGATAATCGATTAACTTAGGCAACGGCCATTAGGTTAGTCGATTAACTAAATCGGATAGTCGACTAACATGCCTTGCGGAAAAGGTCCAGTTTAATAGAATATATTGGATAATCGATTATCTGTTATGTTAATCGATTAACTTACTGAAAAATCAGTTATAAAACGTTTTTCATTGTTTTGTTTGAAGACTATGAATATAGTATATGTCTTAAACATGAAAAACAATTTTAAGGACCTTTGTGGTTCAATTAAAACATTTAAAATCAATTTGTTCTAAGTGTAATAAAAATATTTATGATATGCATATTTTTATAAAAATTATTTTTGAGAGAAGCCAAGACTTAAATTTAAAGTAGGATCAAGATCACAATATAAATATGACTCAAATATGTCTTCATTTATTTTCATTGCTTCTCTTGATCTTGTCTTGAACTTCTTGTTCTAGGACTTCAACTTTAGTCCGCTATTTAATTTCGCATATCACATCTACAAAACAAACACACTTTAGTTAAAATATAAATTAAAGTGTATTTCAATAATAACTCACAATTATTTGGCATATATGAATTTTCCATCTTCTTCGGTTTGTCAATTATCAAAACCTATAAAGATAAACACAATACAACATAAGAATGTGTTCCAACAATTTTCCCCTTTTTGATAATGGCAAACCGATATGGGGATATGCATTAAAAATAATATATTTTGATTATGCCAAAATATTAGATGAGTTATAATTGAGTTCCCCCTCAATTTATGCAAAAACAAAATACATATGCATATACCCTTTTTCTTCCCCCTTTTGACATTAACAAAAAGACGATTTTATTAATGAAAAGGAAAAATTACATAAAAGAGGTAATACAAAATAAATTTCAAAAATAAAAATGAAAGCTAAAAGCTATCGTCGTCGAATTCATCACTTGAGTCGTTTGAGGAATAAACTTGAGTATAGGGATAATTGACGTGATCAAAATACCCGTGAAGTTCATTACTCAACCTTCGCACGTTTCTTTCTGTGCGGGACACATTTCTATCAATCCGATTCATGGAAGTTGATAGTGAAGCTAGTTGCTCCGAAATGGTTTGGAGTGTAGCATCCGAGGGAGCACGAGGGCGATGACTTTGAGTAGGAGGAGGAGGATGATGATGATCACCGCCATGGAAGGATGTGTCTTGAATTTCCCAATGTTTGGTGCGATTTTTCTTAGGACCAACATTGGTATTGATTTGTGATGCCTCAAGGATAAGCATTATAAGAAGAGCATATGGGAGCGGTTTGTCATCTCCTATTGAATCATGCATGTGAGTTAGAGTAAGCTTGCACCAATTGATGCGCGCTCCGGAAATAATAGCATGCATAATTTTGGCGTCTTCACGACCAATTGTAGTATGATTGTGTTTTCGTGGTTTGAGAACACGAGTGATGATATAGAATATTAAACGAAATTCCGGTAGCATATTTTTAATAGGGAGTCGACGTTGCTCCCGAGTGAATTCAAAGTGTCCAATTCCTATTTGGTTGAAAAGGACTTGCTCATCAAATAAAATTTCTTCGACCCCGGTGTAGTGATCGATGTCTTGGCCATCTCGGGGTAGATTTGTGAGGGCTTGAATATTTTCCTCACTCAAAAGTATAGAAACGCCATTGACGTTAGAAGAAAGTTACCCGTCCTCATCTTTCTTTAAATTGGAATAAAATGCTTGAATTAAATGAGGATGAATGTAGGAGTATTGTAGATAAACAAAGTCGATTTTTGACTTTGGAGAAGTATAGTTGAATGAATAGAGTCGGCGAGATATCTTCCGGTTGTAAATCGAGGAGGAAGAATTTCTCGATTTTCAAATTTTTGAATAAACCGAAGAAGTTCGGTTTCTTGATTGAACCATAGAAAAGAGCCATCTTGGTAGCAATGTAGAGATGGCGGGATGTTGGAGGAAGAGGCAACATTCTTGCCGGCACGAGCTCTCTTGGTATTCTATTTGCCATTTGAAAGAGTAAAAAAAATTTTTTTGAAGAATTTTGAAGCTTTTGAAGAGAAGTTTTGTGAATAAAAGTGATTGTGAAGTGAGAAAATGACTACTTGACATCCCTATTTATAGAGTTGAGAAAGAGAACAAATTTAATGAAAAATTTTCAGATTTTGAAGCCTTCAAACGGATAGAAACGGTAAGAATTTTTGAAATTCTGGCTGTTGTTAATCGATTAACTTGTGACAGTTTGAGTTCTGGATGAAGAGGTTAATCGATTATCCGAAAGTTAATCGATTAACTTTGAAGACTTAAAAAAAAGTCGAAAAACAGAATGTTTTGATAATCGATTATCATTTTATGATAGTCGATTATTTTAAAATAAAACATAGTTTTAAAAAACTTTATAAATAAAAAAAATTTATAATTGATCATGCCATTTGCCAAGCCAAAAAAAATGACTTAAGGAAACTTCAACTAAGTTCCCTCTGTCTTTAGGGCGATACCTGCAAAATAGAAATAAACGTCTCCAGCGCCCAAGTTAGTATTAATTTAAAAAAATAATGCAACCTAAATGCATGAATTAGATCAACGTTGAGTCAAGTATTCCCAGTTCACTACGAATACAGAAGAATGACTCTTTATCTAAAGGTTTAGTGAAGATGTCGGCCAATTGATGTTTGGTTTCAACAAACTCAATTTCGACATCACCTTTGAGAACGTGATCTCTTATGAAGTGGTGCCTAATTTCGATGTGTTTCGTTCTTGAGTGAAGAATAGGATTCTTCGTCAAGCATATGGCGCTAGTATTGTCACATCTAAGAGGAACATAATCAATACTTAGACCATAATCCGAGAGTTGTTGCTTCAACCAAAGGATTTGTGTGCAACAGCTCCCCGCGGCTATATATTCAGCCTCGGTTGTGGATAACGCAACACTAACTTGTTTCTTGCTAAACCAAGAAACTAAGGAGCTACCGAGCAAATGGCAAGTGCCACTAGTGCTCTTGCGGTCTAATCTGCAACCTGCAAAATCAGAATCGGAATAGCCAATTAGTTGGCATGAAGAACCCTTGGGATACCAAAGTCCCACATTCATCGTTCCAACAAGGTACTTCATTATCCGTTTTACCGCAGTAAGATGTGACTCCTTCGGACAAGATTGATATCTAGCGCATAGACAGACGCTAAACATAATGTCTGGTCTACTTGCAGTAAGATAAAGAAGGGATCCGATCATACCTCGGTATTTCTTGGTGTCTACTTCTTTACCTTTCTCATCCTTGTCAAGATGGTCGGATGTGCTCATTGGAGTGGCCATTGCTTTGGCGTTGCTCATTTCAAAACGATTTAGCAACTCCTTGCAATACTTATATTGACAAATGAAAGTTCCTTCTTTCATTCGTTTCACTTGCAACCCCAAAAAGAAATTTAGCTCACCCATCATTGACATTTCGAATTCGCTAGTCATTAACTTAGAGAATTCCTCGCATAAAAAATCATTAGTAGCACCAAAAATAATATCATCGACATAAATTTGAACTAATAGAATGTCATTGTTTTGATTCTTGATAAATAGTGTAGTGTCAACTTTCCCCCTTTCGAACTCATTGTCCAAAAGAAATTTGCTTAAGCGCTCGTACCAAGCTCGAGGAGCTTGTTTAAGTCTATATAGCGCTTTCTTAAGCTTGAAGACATGATAGGGAGATTTAAAGTCTTCAAAACCCGGGGGTTGTTCAACATACACTTGCTCTTGAATAAACCCATTGAGGAAGGCACTCGTGACATCCATTTGAAATAATTTGAAATTCATAGATGATGAAAAAGCAAGTAATAAACGAATAGCTTCTAGTCGTGCTACGGGTGCATAGGTTTCTTCATAATCAATTCCTTCTTCTTGATTATAACCCTTAGCAACAAGCCTAGCTTTGTTTCTAGTGATTATACCATTTTCATCTAATTTATTTTGAAAAACCCATTTCGTACCAATTATGGTGTGATTATCGGGTCTCGGCACCAATTCCCAAACATCATTACGTTTGAATTGGTTAAGCTCCTCTTGCATTGCCGAGGTCCAATGCTCATCCCCAATTGCTTCGGAAATGGTTTTAGGTTCTATTTGAGAAACAAAAGCCATATGCCCTACAGTGTCTTTAAGAAGATTTCGTGTACTTACCCCTTTCTCGATGTTGCCAATTACCTTGTCAAGAGGATGGTCTTTAGACGTCCTCCAAGCCTTAGGCATCATCGATTCTTCTTCTTGTGGTGGTGCTTCTTCCGATGATTGTTCCACAACTTCATCTTGAACTTCCTTTGGATTCTCCTTTTGCACCTTGTCTTGAAGACTTATTTTGTTTAGAGAATCTGCAAGATGATCACAAAAATCCTTTCTCTCCAAGCGAGCATCATTTTCACAAAATACTACATGAGGAGATTCCTCAACAGTTTTGGTTCGATTATTGAAAACTCTATATGCTTTGCTACGCGATGAGTAACCAACAAAAATTCCTTCATCAGATTTCGCGTCAAATTTTCCCAAGTTATCTTTTCCGTTGTTGTGAATGAAACATTTACAACCGAAGACTCAAAGATGGGAGAGATTAGGTTTCCTTCCCTTGTAGAGTTCATAGGGAGTTTTCATGAGTATCGGTCTTATGACAGCTCTGTTTAAAACATAGCTTGCGGTACTCACGGCATCCGCCCAAAACTTTTTGGAAATCATAGCCTCATCGAGCATGGTTCTAGCCATCTCTTCGAGACATCGATTTTTGCGTTCCACCACTCCATTTTGTTGTGGTGTACGTGGAGCAGAGAAAGTATGCTCAATGCCTAGTTCGTCACAAAAATCCGCGAAGAGATTATGATCGAACTCTCCCCCATGATCACTTCTTATGGAAGTGATGGTTGTGTTCTTTTCATTTTGAACACGTCTAAGAAAACTTTTAAAAGCTTGAAAGGCATCACTTTTATAAGCAAGAAATAACGTCCATGTAAATCTAAGTAGTCATCAACAATAACAAAACCATAAAGATTACCACCATGACTTTTAATTCTAGATGGTCCGAAAAGATCCATGTGTAGAAGTTGTAAAGGTCTAGTGGTTGAAACAACATTTTTGGATTTAAAAGAAGCTTTTGTTTGTTTCCCTTTTTGACATGAATCACAAATAGAATCTTTTTCAAATTTTACATTTGGAAGACCAATTACTAAATCTTGTGAAACTAATTTGTTTAAAACATTTATGTTTACAAGAGCTACTCTACGATGCCATAACCACATGTCGTCTTCTTTACTCATAAGGCAATTCACAAAACTTGATGAAGAATTTTCAAGATCAACCATATAGATATTATCAAATCTAATACCACGAAGAATGACTTTAAAATCACTACGGCGTACAACTAAGCATTCTTCTGAATTGAACAATACAAGATTTCCCTTGTCACATAATTGACTTATGCTCAAGAGATTGTGTTTAAGACCTTTAACTAATAAGATATTTTTAATAGAGGAGGATTCGTTCTTACCGACCGAGCCAATGCCGATAATTTTTCCTTTGTTATTGTCTCCAAAAATAACATTTCCTCCTTCTGTGGGTTTTAGTTGATGGAATTTTGATGCATCCCCGGTCATATGTTTGGAGCATCCACTATCAAGGTACCAAAGTACACTTGATCCCTTCAAACACACCTACAAAACAAATTAATGAGATTTTGGTACCCAAGCCATTTTGGGTCCTTGTGTGTTAGGTGCAACATGGTAGTGTGATTGGCTAGTGTTGAAATGCCTATGTCTAGTGAAACATACGGGAGCAATGTGTCCTACCCGGTTGCAATAATGACATATTACATTCGGGTTGTGCATATGCCTCGGTTGAGCCAAATACGTTCTAGGTGATCTAAAGTCATCATTCCTAGACGCGTTGAAATTCCTAGAGTCATCTCTAGGTGGTCTAGAATAATTATTTCTAGACTCATTAACAATTCCTAGAATCGTTTCTAGGTGGTCTAAAATGATTAGTTCTAGACTCATTAACAAAAATCCTAGAATCATTTCTAGGTGGCCTAAAACGATTATTTCTAGGCTCGTTTACAGAATTCCTAGAGTCATTTCTAGGTGGCCTAAAATGATTATTTCTAGGCTCATTAACAAAAATCCTAGAATTATTTCTAGGTTGCGCATCACAATTTCTAACATGATTCTTATTCTTTTTACGCCTTTTATTTTTCCTGGGCTTTTTCTTCTTAGTCTCTTCAACTGTTTTAGGCTCTTCTACACTAAGTTTTTCTAGTGTGTTCCTAAGATCTAAGTTCTCTATTTTCAACGAATCGCAAGAAGAGCAATTAGAACTTTGATCAATTGAAGAAGTTTCATTTATCGCCTTAATTTTATTTTTAAGATCAACATTATCATTTTTCAAAAATTTATTTTCTTCTTCTAAAACTTTGATTTTATCCTTGGCCTCTTTGGCGATTTTTGAAGTCTTTTTCAATTCACCATACAATTCTTGAAAAGCTTCTTGTAATTCTTCAAAAGAGTAAAAGTTAGAAGTACTTACCTCTTCTTCCTCGTTGGCCATGAAGCATAGGGCAGCCGGTTCGTCACCCGAGCTGTCCGCTTCTCGAACTTGAGGTGTACCTTCATAAATGACCTCAAGCTTATCCCACATTTCCTTGGCACTTGTGCAGCAGGAAATTTTCCGATTGTCATCCGGGTTCATAGCACTATACAACATATTGATGGCCTTGGCGTTGTAATCATTTACCATGGCTTCCCCAACTTTCTTTGTCGACAATTGTTCACCGTTCTTGATGATTTTCCTTGCACGAAAGTTGTTTGATTGGATGAAGATTCTCATCCGCTCTTTCCAATATGTGTAATTGCTTCCATCAAATGATGGAGGCAAAATAGTCGAGTGACCTTCGCTCATTATACCTGCATTCAACATTCTCAACCAAAAAAATATATATCGTTCTCTCAACCGGTTAAGGCTTTCAGAGAGTTTGGCTCTGATAATAATTGTTAGAATATATGCTTAACGCTAGAGGGGGGGTGAATAGCGTTTTATAAAAATTCGCAGGAATAAAAGATAATTCAAATGCGAAAATAAAAGAGTAAGGAAGAAGTGCACCAAATTTATACTGGTTGGCCACAAATGTGGTTACGTCCAGTCTCCCGAGACTCTCTCTCGAGGTTCAACTAATCTTGTTAAGCTTCAGGGTGCTCCACAAACCGTTACAACTTGAGAACTTGAATCACACAAGCCTCAACAATCTTTGCTCGAAGATACCACACTTCAAGACTTCAACAGAAGGAATAAAGACGTTCCTTCTTACAACAACAAGGGATTAAAACTTCCCTTCAAGTGTATACAAACACTTAACACTCACTTAAACAGAACTCTCTTGAAGAGTAGATATGAGTAAACAAGTACGCTCAAGAACACAACAATAAATTCAAGTAATTGGCTCTCAAAAGCAATTGAATATAATAAAATGAATATATAGAGTATTTGAAAGCTTGTATAAGTTTTGCTCAGATGTTGTTTGTCAGATGAGAGGTTTTGGGGTGTATTTATAGCCCCAAAAACTCTTGTATCCGTTGCTTAATAATTAAACAATATTTTCAAAATCTGCTGAGGTTAGTCGATTAACCAAATAGATAATCGACTAACCTGTTTCAACATTTAAATAACTAGTCGTTGAACAGGCAACGGACATATGGTTAATCGATTAACTAAAGTGATAATCGATTAACTTAGGCAACGGTCATTAGGTTAGTCGATTAACTAAATCGGATAGTCGACTAACATGCCTTGCGGAAAAGGTCCAGTTTAATAGAATATATTGGATAATCGATTATCTGTTATGTTAATCGATTAACTTACTGAAAAATCAGTTATAAATCGTTTTTCATTGTTTTGTTTGAAGACTATGAATATAGTATATGTCTTAAACATGAAAAACAATTTTAAGGACCTTTGTGGTTCAATTAAAACATTTAAAATCAATTTGTTCTAAGTGTAATAAAAATATTTATGATATGCATATTTTTATAAAAATTATTTTTGAGAGAAGCCAAGACTTAAATTTAAAGTAGGATCAAGATCACAATATAAATATGACTCAAATATATCTTCATTTATTTTCATTGCTTCTCTTGATCTTGTCTTGAACTTCTTGTTCTTGGACTTCAACTTTAGTCCGCTATTTAATTTCGCATATCACATCTACAAAACAAACACACTTTAGTTAAAATATAAATTAACGTGTATTTCAATAATAACTCACAATTATTTGGCATATATGAATTTTTCATCTTCTTCGGTTTGTCAATTATCAAAACCTATAAAGATGAACACAATACAACATAAGAATGTGTTCCAACATTTCTCCGGCGAGTCTTTGAAGCCTTGGGTCCTCACCAAGCTCCGATGAGCCGTTCAGGCTTTTTTTGCCATTTCTGAGGCCTTTTATGAAACCCTAATTGATTTGAGGTTCTTTTTCATGATTCTCTGTATTATTTCATGATCTTCTCAGAGTTTTGTTTGTTTTCCAGGATTTTTAAGTATGTCTCATCTTTTTCTTCGCCTAGTTGTGTTTTCAAAGACTTTTCGTCTCTTTTCGAAACCTAGGATTTCTATGAACTGTTTGATTCTTTTATTTTGTCGTTTATTTACTTCTACTATGTGTTCTTCTCCACGATTCTGAGTATTTCCTACTTTAGCTCTAAATATTTTGCCTCACTGATTACCTTTCTAGGGTTTTCATTTAGTTTGTTCTATGCTTTCTTTGTAGTGTCCTGCTCTTATTCGTCTTCGTCTATGATAATCTCTTTGTTCTGACTGGTAGTGGAAACCCTAATTTCTAAATGTATTTTCTATTCATCTCTCTCTGTGAAACCATAGCTGCCTAATTGCTTTCTCATATATGTTTTGCTACATGTCTACTGTGCTATGCCTAGTTTTTGCATGTTCCGACTTCTGAATCTTTTATAGTACTGTTCTTCCCCTTTCTCAGAAACCCTAATTGATTTTGGAACAACTTTGTGATTCTCTAATTGTTCTCTGTTCTCTGACTAAGTTCAAATGAGTAAAATCTTGACTCCTTGATTTTACTTACCTTACATGTTCAATCGTGTGACTTTTAAATTTTCTTATGTGTATTTACCCTATATTTTGTGATCAATACTATATTTTCTTTCCAAAATTAGACTTAGGTTTAGTTATTTTTTCATCCGGTTCCTTAATTGAAGGGGTTCTCTTCTCCTAATTGATGCTAATTGATTTTTTGAATATTTTCCTTGCCTTACTACTGCTTCTCTTTCAGCTATAAATAGGTTCTCTCTTTTGCAGTCGACAGACATTCTCGAGTTCTCTCTACTCTTTACTCACAAAATATCCTCTGTTCTCTCTTCTTTTCCGCTTGCTCTCTCGGCTAAAGGTTAGCCGGCTGAAAGCCATGGCTAATTATAGTATTTCTGTTTACTTTTGTCATTCAAGTGCAACTGGTAGGTTCTAATCTCAATTACTAATCTTTCAACTACTTGTTTACTTTCACCCTGTCTTTGCCTGTTACACTTTCTGTATTCAGCATGTAATCTCTTTCCCTTTCCCCTTGTTTGCTTATTTCAATACTTCATTTGAGTTATGGCATACTTAACTCCCTCTCCATTTCCCCTAGGCTGTTATGTTTCAGTTTAAAGCTCTAACATGTTTATTCCCTTTCCCTGATTCCCTCATTTGTTTTGTGCACTTTGTTTATGTTATAACCTGCTTAATCCCTCTCACTCATTCCCTTGTGTGTTTCATTGTTTCAGTATGTTCAACTCTTTTCCCTTGACTCTTAGTTGTTTGTAATCCTTTTCCTTTTCCCTTTGGTTGTTTATATTCAGTACCTTAGCATGTTAAATTCCTTTCTTCTACTTGTGTATTATTCATCACTATTCTTTATTTCCTCTTAGTCTTTCAATTTAATCTTGTATGAGTTCCCTTCCCCTTTTAATCCCTGTTTGCTTACGAGTTGTTTTGGATGAGAATGGCATCTCATTGCCACTACTAATCTAGAACCAAGTCTTAATTTCCTATACTCAGAATGACACACTCCTTTTTCCCATTCTTATGTGTTAGAGCCTTGACAAAGGCCTGTTGGTGTCCTGATCACCTTCCAGGCCCTTGTCTGACTTGTTTACAAGTCTGCTCCTGTTTGCAACCTTTGTAAGGAGTCTGTGCCAGTCTCAAATTGGCTGGGTATGACCACTTTATACGCTGGTTTCCCCTCTAATACTCACTTTGCATTATTCTTAACCCATTAAGCTCCTACCCCCCTTTGGTAAGCCATGCTTAGGGACCTTAAGAGTCTCCTCTGAACTTGGATGCCTTAGGGCTGGTAATTCCACACTTGCACTATTCCAATTAGGTGTAAGCAATGCCAGGGTCTCTTTTGAAGGCCTTTGGAACTTTGTAACACTCTAAAATGAGAAAAACCTCGGAAATTGGGAGCTCTGATTTGGTAAAAGGCATATGTTGGACATTAAAGTTGCTTCGAGACTCCTCGGGCCTGTTATAGCTGCTGATGTACTTATACATTTTTTACTTCTTTTAAATGTATTTACTTTTTTGCCCAGTTTGTAATAATGTGTAATGTAAAAAACTCGGGGGTATAGTGAAAGGGATGTGGGGGGGGGGGGGTTGGGGTTTACTTTCTCACATGCATTAGAAATCATGCCAATAGGGTCAGTTTACTTCATTGCATCAGTTTTCTATATAGTTACCATGTCTATAATTTTACCGTTATTTCATCAATGTCACGTAGAAAACCTGCCTATATGAGTTTGTTTTTCTTGCATCAATATCATATAAAAATCATGACTATAGGCTCATTCATCTTTGCATCAGTAGAAATCATGTCTTAGGATCTTTACTTTATCCATATGTACTGTTACCATGCCTACTTTTAACGTTGTTGCATCCATCATACAGATACCATGTCCATAGGCTCCTTGTATTGCATCAACTTCATATAAAAACCATGCCATTAGGTTTGCATCTTATAATCTCACCTAGAAAGCATGCCTATAGGGACTATATAAACGCTAGGCAAAACAGTAGGACGCCTAATTATATAAAAGTTGTCATCAAAGGGTAATAAAATGTTTTAAGTCCAGATCCGTTAATGTTTGCAACAACTAAGTTTTTCAATTTGTCTTAAATCTATTTACTTTCAAAACGGGCCCAGGTCTGCCCTTTTTCGTAAAAATTCTGAGCTTATAAGCTGTCTTCTATATTGAACCTACATCTGCTTTCTTAAGTTCTTGTGTTTCAAAGTATTTCAAAACTTCTTACAACCGTTTACTCAACTTATACAATTGATTTACAGCCATTTTCTCCAAAACTTGTCTACAGTTATAAATTTCTAACAGACTTCCGTCTAAAGCTCATGTTTCTTTTTCTAAAACCTGTGTGCAACTCTAAATACTTTAAATAGACTCATGTATGCAACTGGCATCTTTTCTCTAAAGTCTTACTGATTTTCTAAAGTCTGTCAACTTCTAAAATGGGCCCGGGGAACTCAAAGTAGATTTCCTATCCAATTCTTATGTGCTAAAATAATCTGCCCGCTCTCCTAACCTCTATTAAAGACCAAATCAGTAATTGAAGTCATGCTAAACTACTTGTTGTATGTTATGGGGTTTAATTGAGCCTTTAATTGTATATTTGCATCCCTCTTATTTGCTACTTGTTTTTGGCTGTCGCTCTAGCATTTTTACCTTTGAATACTCCATATATATATATATCCTACTTCCTTCTCCCCCTTTTCTTAGGATTAGAAATCCTAATACCCCAGGACTAACAGGTTGGGGTGGGTATTAGCATGCAATAAGTAAACGATACCAACGTGCTTTAATATCTTAACGGGGTGGGAGGGTAGAATATGGAGATGTTGACGATGCGATAATATCATAATGCGATCCCTCTTTGGGAATATGTGCGAGATATTGTATCGAATGATCCATATTGTAGTTAAACCTAGGACCCTTCTTTCTTTTATGTACTTTATATAAAATTCTTTCTTAATGCCTTTTAACTAATCCTGTCTCTTATTTCAAACTTATGTCCTTCCCTTTCTTCAAAGCTTTCAAGTTGTGTGAATGCCTTATATGTTAACCTTATTTGTTTAATTGCTTCATCTCTTTATAAAGTCACAATTAGCACGGCCGGAAACCACATTTGTGGATCTTGAGGGGTGCCTAACACCTTCCCCTCGAGATAATTTCAAGCCCTTACCCAACTCTGGTTTCTCTCTCAAAAACATTCTCTTCATCTTAAAGTGTCCTAATACACTATAATCATTAGGTGACGACTCTTATAATTCCATAACCCAATTCCCAAACTGGAAGTAGTGTTGTTTTGCCCATAATGTCGTAAAACCTGATTTCTCTCTTGAAAAAGGGGGCGTCGACAACACTTCATAAGTTTTTACTGAGGGGCTGAAGAAATATCTAAAGTAGTATCGCTAGCAGCAGAAGGTTCGAGTTGGCTTGAAGGATTTGGGGCATTCACCGTACCCATGATGTTCAACATGCTCGGGAGTATCAGCCATATGAGAGTGAAAATCTTGACCTTGCTGAGTTTCAACCGTCTCCTTTATCTTGGCTAACTCTGTGTGAAGGGTCATCACCGTAAATTTCTCTTTCTCTGTGCTTTCGAGGTCTTGAAAACCTCTTATTTGGTCGTTCCGATTTGCATGCAGTCCGGGCGCGAAGCCGAAAAATTTTATGTGGAAATATATGAACTTTTATGTTAAAAACTATGAATTTTGATAATAATATTGATATGGTTGACTTTGGTCAACATTTTGGATAAATGGACTCGGACTCGTGGTGTGATAGTCCCAGAGAGTCCGTAGGAAAATATGGGACTCGGGCGAATTCCCGAAATCGAAATCCGAGGTCCCAGGCCTAAGTGCAAAATTTTTGAAAGAAATTGTGTATTTGAAAATGATATGAAAAATTGAAATGAAAATGAGTTAGAAAATATAAGTATCGGGCTCGTATTTTGGTTTCGATGCCCGATACATGTCTTAAATGAGCGTTAAGCGATTATGTGAATTTGGTCAAAATCGGACGTCGTTTGACGTGTTTCAGACCTAAATATCTAAAGTTGGAAGTTTTATGAACTTTGAAAGGAAAATGATGACTTTGAGATTTCATTCATTGATTTTGATGATATTTTAGCGATTTGGTCTCTTGACTATGTTCGTATGATGTTAGTGAGTTAGTGTGTGTGTTTGGTTTGAAGCCCCGAGGGCTCGGGTGAGTGATTTTCCAAACAACTTTTCTTCTCCAAAATGATTTGTAAGTGATTTCTAGATTAATTTTCTTACTCCTTAACATCTGTTAACATAATTTCAACTTCAATCAAAGGTTTTCACAATTGAGAATTTGGAGTTTCGGGTGGAACCTAAGTCTTTCAAAATTTGGGGAGTTGGACCCCAATTGGAGGTTTGATTTCAAAACCAATTATATATTTGGATTTGCGGGGGAATGGGTAACCGGGTTTTGGTTCGAGCCTCGGGTTTTGACCACATGGACCCGGGGGCATTTTGGGAATTTTTGGACAAAACTTTGTGAAATTCATTTTTATGCCTTCAAATTGATTTAACTAGCATTTTTTGACACATTTGAGTAACTTGTGATTAGATTCGTGTTATATTGTAGCAAATTCGAAGGGTAATGCTATCTTAGAGGTGTGAGTTGAGCTTGGAGCTTACGATGTAAGTGTTTGTTCTAATTTTGGCTTGAGGGAATAGGATTATGACAATATTTGCTATGTGCTATGTGGAGTTGGTGTATATGTATGGTGACGGTTACCTATGTGCCCGAGTCTAGCATGACCGTGAGTCATAGTTGCTTCTAAATTCAAAAGATGTGAAACAATTAAGTTAATTACTTGCTAAATAAATTATGAAGTGATAGTTGAGAAGCAAATGAGTTAAAAAAGGAAGTGTGGTATTTCTCCCTTGCCGGAACTTATTATTGACTCTTTTTCCCTTGCCGGATGCTTAATCTTGTTGTATATTCCTTTCCCTGATTAGTTGTGATCGTTGATTAGGTAAGGAAGAGCGATTATGCTCGAAGGGTCTTTCCGTGCCATATTTTGATAATTATGCACGAAGGGTATTTCCATGCCATGTTTTGATCATTAAGCACGAAGGGTCTTTCCGTGCCATAGTTTTATAATTATGCACGAAGGGTCTTTCCGTTCCATGTTTCTTTATTATTGGAGCATGAAGGGTCTTTCCGTGCCTTGATGTGAGAGTTATGTGAGGAAAATCACGAAGGGTGATGCTGTGCATTTTATTTGACAGTTTTGGTGAGAATTGAGAGTAAACATATGAAGGTTGGTGCCGTGCAGTTGTTGATTTACTTGCTCCCTTTTTATTTGGGGTTAATTATTCTGTTTTCATCTCTTGTTCGTTGGTTTTATTTCTAAATTATTACAACCACGGCATGTCCCCTCCCCATTATTTGTTTAATTTTGTTATCTTTTTGTTATTGCATATATATATATATATATATATATATATATATATATATATATATATATATATATATATATATGTACAGGTTAATTATGGTAGGTCCGGTCTAGCCTCGTCACTAATTCGCCGGGGTTAGGCCAGGCACTTACCAGCATCCAAGTTGAAAATTTCTTAGCTAGTCTCCACAAGGGTATCATGGTGAGTGCTTAAACTTTCCCAACTCACTTCAATGGCAGTCTTGTCCTCAAGAATCTCATTGTCTTTCTCCCATTGATCAATCACATTTTGGAGTTTTTCATTCTCAGCCAAGGCAGAATCTTAAGGAGCTTGCAGAGGAGCAAGTGAATTTTCTAAAAACTGACCTTATTAGAAAACTCATGGAGATCTTCTTGGGTATGAGTAAGTGATTGAAAAAGTTCACCGGTGTAAACTTTTTCATCACTTAGCAAAGCCTTCAATTCTCTAATCTCTTCACTGGCTTTGGAGACTTGCTCAGAAAGTGATGTCTCGAGGAGATTTTTGTCCTTGTCATCCAGATTTGAGGAAGCCTTCGCAATTGCTAACTCTGAAGTCAAAACTTTCAATTGCTGCTCTAAGGCGCACTTGCTTTCTTCTAACACTTTCATATAAATTTGAAGGCTTTCATATTGTTCTTTCTAGTTGTCTGCTTCAATTTGATAATCATGCATTAACTACTCCATATGAGAAAGCCTCTTCATCATCTCTATGCCAACACGATTGATCTGAAAGGGGGAGCGGTATGATCATTAATAGAAGATAGATGTAATAAAGTGTGAAAAGAAACAAATACCTTTAATGATAACTGCACTATGTCATTCATCCAAGTCAAAGAGTTGTGGTTGTCGAGCTTGAATTTCTTAACTAGACCGATTAGAAGTTTCAAACACATGTCAGCCCGATTTGACTTTCTCAAAAGGTTACCATCGGCACGAACCTCAATTATAATTTGCTTCATAGCTCCACTTACACTTGAGGAACCAACCTTAGTATGAAGGACAGTAGTAGGGGGAACTATGGAAAAAGTCAAAACAGCTTGGGGCGAAGAAGCAATGGCAGCAATTACAACTGGTAAAGAAGACGTCACAGGAACAGACATGGTAAATGAAGCAAAGGGTCCTTCATCAGAAACTAAATCCAAATTTTCACTATAAAACCCACGACCAAAAAGCTGATCATCAGAGTCATGAGCTACCGCAGGAGTGTCATCATCAGAGATTACAATAGTGGCTTTAACAGGCTCAGTAAAGGGAACAGAACGGGGAGAAGTTGCTTCATTATCTAAAAATACGTGTCTTCTGGACCTTGGCCTTTTAATCAAGTACATTCCGTCCTATTTCTTCTTCTTCTTCTTCTTGAGTCGTATCAGCCTTCCTTTTCGATGAAGAACCCAAGATTATCTCTTGAGCTCTTTCCAAAGAAACTCTGGAAGATACGACAGCATCGGCACTAATCCCTCGAGTGGGAAATCCTGATAAAAAGTGTTAGGATTTATGCCCGTCACTAGAGGGGGGAGGGGGGAATAGTGAGGCACGAGAATGTCGGTAAATTTTGCGGAATTAAAATTGCAGGAGTAAAGTAATTGCAGTAATTAAAAGAGTAAGGAGAGGACACACCGAATTTATACTGGTTCACCACAACGTGTGGTTAGTCCAGTCTCCCGAGAGACTCTCTCGAGTTTACACTAACTCCGTTAAGCTTACGGGTGCCTAACAAACCGTTACACTTGCTCGTAGATGTAGACTCTACAAGACTTCAACTTGCTCGAGGAAACCTCACCTCAAGACTTCATCTTGCTCGTGGATACCGCACCACAAGACTTCACACACTAAGATTGAAGGTACTTAGCAAACCCAACGCTCAATGAGAAGGTATGGTCTTCTCAAGAACCTTTCTCTTTTACAACAAGAACTCTCTAAGAAGAGTAGATAAAGAGATACAATATTAGCTCTATGAACAACACAAAGTTGTCTCTCAAATGGCTCAACAAAAGCTCTAAATGATGTAGAAATGTTATCAATATGTTCAAGAATAATGAGAGATATTGTTCATATGAAATGAGTCCCAAAGACCTCTATTTATAGGTGGTAGAGGTTGTATGTCCGTTGCTTAATAGGCAATCAATCATGCTGATTTTATGCCAAGATAATCGATTATCTACTTTACATAATCGATTATCTTCTCAACGTTCATAAAATTGAACGTCGTAAGGCAACGGTTAGTGAATAATCGATTATTCTATAGGGGATAATCGATTATTTACCATTTCTGGAATTTCCAGTTTAAGCTGGAAAAGTCAGATAATCGATTATCTTCAGAAGGATAATCGATTATCTGGCTGTTCTGTCCAGAATCGAAAACTTACTTCAAAAACCATTTTGATTAAAATGAAAACGTTGAAAATCATTTTGTTTGAAGTATATGAAAATGTTTATGATATTTATGATTTGATAAAATGATTTAATGCATATTTATGATAACCTATGTTGAGCCAAAAGACGAGATAACTGAAGAGTTGCTCTTACATTGGTTCTACCTAACGACCTACGCCTTATGTCTTCAGTCTTGAACTTTTGAGCTCGTCTTGGCTTTTCTGTGCAATCCCTTCATCAATATGTTTCTCGGCATTCAATCTTGATTGTTTGTCATATAATAACGTTGTTTGAAACTTGACTTCATTGTTTGTCATTAATCAAAACCTATACCTGGAAATCATGCTAATACACCCAAAGCACACATATCATGGATAGAATGATTTCCTACAATTTCTCCCTTTTTGATAATGACAAACAATAAGAGATATGCATATCGGATTCCCCCTAAGTTCATGCTATATCTCAACATACAAGTTACGCAAAACATTCCCCCTTAAGAGATATGCATATCGGATTCCCCCTAAGTTCATGCTATAGCTCAACATACAAGTTGTGCAAAACATTCCCCCTTAATTGAGTATTCCCCCTCAATTAAAGCATGGAGACATTCCCCCTTATTAGATGTATATCGCCTAATTCTTCCCCCTTTTGGCATTAGCAAAAAGAGAGTATACACAGGCTACTTTCCCCTTTTGACACTTCCCCCTTTTGGGAATACCAACTGTTAGTGTCAAACATAAGATAGGAAATACAATGAGGAATATACACGATGATGATTTTCAAAAAAAATCATACCAACATAAAATGATACCAAATGTTAGCAAAAACATAACAACCATAATAACGGTTATTTTTAGCAAATCATATTACTTAACAACATATCAACTGTTAATTTTTGACAAACCAATAGTTGTATTAAAAACATGAATCAGTTATTTTTCAATACTATACCAACTGTTATTCAAACAAAAAATAATACTCATCAAAACATGAATCAATCATTATTTTTAACAAAAATAATTGATACCAATTGTTATTCAAAATAAAAGTTATCAAAAACATGAATCAACAAAAATAATTGATACCAATTGTTAACAACGATATATCAATCGTTAACACATATCAACTATTACGTTTTTATCAAAAAATATGATAACTAACCGGAATTCCCCCTCGATGCAATAAGGTTTCGTGCTTGGTGCATCTACTACGATATTGTAGTCTTCAAGCACACCTGCAAACGTACCTAAAAATAGGTTTTAGGTACCCAAGCACTTTTGGGTCCTTGGGGGTTAGGCAAATAATAATCATAGCTAAAAGATAAATCCCTATGTTTTGCAAAACATACGGGTGCTATATGTCCTACCCGGTTGCAGTAATGACATATAACATTCAGGTTGTGCATATGTCTTGGTTGAGCCAAAAACGTTCTAGGTGATCTAAAGTCGTTATTCCTAGTAGCGTTGAAATTCCTAGAGTCATTTCTAGGCGGTCTAAAATGATTAATTCTAGACTCATTAATAAAATTCCTAGAATCATTTCTAGGTGGTCTAAAATGATTAATTCTAGACTCATTTACAAAAATCCTATAATTATTTCTAGTTTGAGCATCGCAATTTCTAACACGATTCTTACGCCTTTTATTTTTCCTGGGCCTTTTCTTTTTAATTTCTTCAACTATTTTAGGATTGTCTACACTATGTTTTTCTAGTGTGTTCCTAAGTTCTATGTTTTCTAATTTCAAAGAATCACAAGATGAACAATTAGAATTTTGATCAATTGAAGAATCTTCATGCATCTCCTTAATTTTATTTCTAAGATCAATATTGTCATTTTCCAAAAATTTATTTTTCTCTTCTAAAACTTTAATTTTAGCCTTGGCCTCTTTGGATATTTTGAAGACTTTTTCAATTCATCATATAATTCTTGAAAAGCTTCTTGTAATTCTTCATAAGAGTAAGAGTTAGGAGTACTTACCTTTTCTTCCTCGTTGGCCATGAAGCATAGGGCGGCAGTTTCATCACCCGAGCTGTCCGAATCCTATGTCACGCGCTTTTGGTGTTTCTTCTTCTTCTTGTCCTTGGGTTTTGGACAATGTGACTTGGTGTGCCCAAGTTTTCCACAATTTTTGCATAAGGACTTGGTTCTTCCTTCTTCATTTCCTTTTTCATAAACTTATAAAACTTTTCAATTAAATCGTTGGAAATAGTATCATCATCGCTTTCTGAATCACTTACCTCTACTCTTTTAGACGATGAGGCTTTGAAGGCAATACCTGAACTTTTCTCATCTCCAAATGTAGGTTTAAGAATTGTGCTTTCATAAGTTTTGAGGTTACCTCTTAGTTCATCAATTGTGACATCCGTGATTCCTATCGACTCTTGGATGGCATTGGCTTTGGAACGCCATTCGGGAGTGAGACTCCGCAGGAGTTTTCGAACAAGATCTTTGTTCGAATATACTTTCCCAAGAGCATGGAGATCGTTGATGATCATTGAGAATCGATTAAACATATCATCGATGCTTTCAGGCTCCTTCATTCTAAAGAGTTCATATTCATGTATTAGAAAATCAACTCTAGCTTCTCGGACTTGAGGCGTACCTTCATAAGTGATTTCAAGCTTATCCCACATCTCTTTGGCGGTTGTGCAGCAAGAGATCTTCCGATAGTCATCCGGATTCACGGCACACTACAACATATTGATGGCCTTTGCGTTATTTTCAACCTTCTTGATGTCTTCGGCATTATATTCATCTTCCTCCTCTGGAACCATGATTTCCCCAACTTTCTTTGTCGGCATTTGTTCACCGTTCTTGATGATGTGCCATAATCGAAAGTTATTTGATTGGATGAATATTCTCATCCTCTCTTTCCAATATGTGTAATTTGTTCCATCAAATAGTGGAGGCCTAATGGTGGAGTGTCCTTCGCTCATCATTCCTGCGTTCAACATTCTCAACAAATATATGGAACGTTCTCTCAACCGGTTAAGGCTTTTAGAGAGTTAGGCTCTGGTACCAACTGTTAGGATTTATGCCCGTCACTTGAGGGGGGTGAGTAGTGAGGCACGAGAATATCGGTAAATTTTGCTGAATTAAAATTGCAGGAGTAAAGTAATTGCAGTAATTAAAAGAGTAAGGAGAGGGCACACCGAATTTATACTGGTTCACCACAACGTGTGGTTAGTCCAGTCTCCCGAGAGACTCTCTCGAGTTTACACTAACTCTGTTAAGCTTACGGGTGCCTAACAAACCGTTACACTTGCTCGTAGATGTACGCTCTACAAGACTTCAACTTGCTCGAGGATACCTCACCTCAAGACTTCACCTTGCTCGTGGATACCGCACCACAAGACTTCACACACTAAGATTGAAGGTACTTAGCAAACCCAACGCTCAATGAGAAGGTATGGTCTTCTCAAGAACCTTTCTCTTTTACAACAAGAACTCTCTAAGAAGAGTAGATAAAGAGATACAATATTAGCTCTATGAACAACACAAAGTTGTCTCTCAAATGGCTCAACAAAAGCTCTAAATATGATGTAGAAATGTTATCAATATGTTCAAGAATAATGAGAGATATTGTTCATATGAAATGAGTCCCAAAGACCTCTATTTATAGGTGGTAGAGGTTGTATGTCCGTTGCTTAATAGGCAATCAATCATGCTGATTTTATGCCAAGATAATCGATTATCTACTTTACATAATCGATTATCTTCTCAACGTTCATAAAACTGAACGTTGGAAGGCAACGGTTAGTGAATAATCGATTATTCTATAGGGGATAATCGATTATTTACCTTTTCTGGAATTTCCAGTTTAAGCTGGAAAAGTCAGATAATTGATTATCTACTTTGTGATAATCGATTATGCAGCCATGCTGGAATTTCCAGTTTTAGCTGGAAATCCAACATAATCGATTATCTTCAGAAGGATAATCGATTATCTGGGTGTTCTGTCCAAAATCGAAAACTTACTTCAAAAACCATTTTGGTTAAAATGGAAACGTTGAAAATCATTCTGTTTGAAGTATATGAAAATGTTTATGATATTTATGATTTGATAAAATGATTTAATGCATATTTATGATGACCTATGTTGAGCCAAAAGACGAGATAACTTAAACGTTGCTCTTACATTGGTTCTACCTAACGACCTACGCCTTGGGTCTTCGGTCTTGAACTTTTGAGCTCGTCTTGGCTTTTCTGTGCAATCCCTTCATCAATATGCTTCTCGGCATTCAATCTTGATTGTTTGTCATATAATAACATTGTTTGACACTTGACTTCATTGTTTGTCATTAATCAAAACCTATACCTGGAAATCATGCTAATACAACCAAAGCACACATATCATGGATAGAATGATTTCCTACAAAAAGAAGGATCAAAACAAATTCTGAAGTAGGGGTGAATAAAAATATGAAGAACAAATAAGAAACTCCTTTACCATGAGTTTTTACCTTTTAACCAAACCTATGCGACATGTTTTTCCAAGATCTACCTTCCATAGGAGCAACATTCAATAACTTTCCTACCCAACTACGGAAATAGGGAATCTCATCAATAGTTCTCATGGTTGCTGGAAAAGAGGAAAAAAATTAAATGGTAGCAAGCCAAAATAAAGAGAAAAGATAGAAAAGTTGTAAAAAGAAAATTACGTGAAAAATTCCACTTCTCAGGAAATGGAACATTTTCTTGACCCACTAAACCAACAATGGAGGTAGCAAAAAAACCGGCATACCAGCCACGGTCGTTATCGTCCTCTGGGCTAACTAACACTCTCTTACTTCTCGCTACTAAAGTGAAAATTCCATGGAGGAAAAGTTTAGGAGAGTAAATATGAATCAAATGGAAGAAATTAAAGGCAAACTAGCCATATTAGTTAAATGCCTTAAGCATGCAACTAACCTCCATACAATAGGGCAAATTTGTCCTAAACAAACGTAAAAAAAACGACAAAATTCGATGATAACGGGATCAATGGGTGGTTTAAAATTCAGTGTAAAAGGGTAGCCCAAAAAAAACCCAGTCAGGTAAGATTTAATTCTTTGGTTCTCATTGGGAATTATAATGGAAAAATCATGTCTCCAGTGGCAACCCCTACAAATAATAGAGATCAGACCTTCAGTGATTTGAGATGGATAAATATCAGCACGATCTAAAGAAGACATAAAAGAAACTTGGTTTTTGATCAATTCCATGTCATTGTAAAAGGATAGTTCAGCATGAACAATTTCGCCTACCAAAGGTTCACAAAGGTCTTCATTAAAGTTTTTATTTCTAGTGAAGATCTCTATGAAAGAGAACCCCTAGTTCTACAAGGTGGAGTAGAACTCACTGGAAGAATAGAAGAGCCATGTATCGATGAAGACCCTAAACTACAAAATCTTCGAAGGTCATCATAAATGGGGACTCTTCGAGTGTTAGGGTTTGAAGAAGACATAATAGTACGAGGAAGAAGAAAACAAGAAGTGAACATTTTAAACTTTTTTTATGAGAAAGACAAAGGCGAAAACTATATTATACTTAGAAGCAACCGTAAAAGGAAAATGTATAATGATGGAAATATCATAATGGAAGTTGTCGCTTCGTAATTGATAAAGCCGTAAAAAAGCCCTAAAACGTTGAAAATTTGCAGAACCAATTAGAAGATGCCACGCGTCACAAGCATTAAATGGAAGTTACATATGAAGTGTCCGTTCCAGAGAAGGAATAATGGCAGAAAATATTTCCGCTTTAGTGGGATCCACTTTCCAAAAATTTTATTGATGAATAAATGGCAAGTGAAGGGACTATCTGCATTGGAAAAAATTAAGTTCATGTATAAAATTAATTATGAGGTGACATGTCATGACAGGTGGACTAGTAAAAGAATGACAATTGGCAAAGAATAGTTGAAGAGGCACGAGCTTCAGCAGGCAGAGCAGAGATCCAAGAAAATCAGAAAGGATAAGTGCTCGAGCCTCTTGATATTCAGAAGTCGCATCAGAAGAATGAATCGAAAGAGCAAAAGAGATATAAATACGTATTATTGGTAACTAATAGGCATAACTACGGAAAATGTTATGGAATTTGTATTGAATCAATTATGATTATCAATTACAACATTACATTAAATGCCATTAATTGTCCATAATGACTTTATTATGAAAGGAGGAAAACGTATTACTTAGAAATAGCTATAAAAGGTAAGGAGTGGACATTTGTAAAGACGAACGAATATTGGAATATACTGATTTACTTTATTTTCTATTAAGCCATTATTTACATCAATTATTCTTATTTCTATTTGATTGTCCATAACTCGAGTTCTTCTAAAAATAAGCATTGACCGAAATCCCTATTATTGGTTAAACAAATCTTTAGTTTTGAATCAGCACATATTGGTGATCATACACGGATTCACGATTTAAATTTTATGGGTTCAATATTTTAAAAAATTAGCATTGATCGAGTCTTTATATTTATAAAGTTATAAATTCATATTCACTAGTATTTCTTAAAATATTTTATACAATAATTCACGATTTACAGCGAAAGTTATAGGTTTTAACTGAACCAATTGTTATAATGCTCTCCATCCGCGGCTGCTAAATGATGAATGAAGTTAGAGACATGGGCGGATTTACGAGGCGCAAGGAGGTTCACCCCCTTCGTCGAAATATTACATTGTATATATAAGACAAAATCTATTTTTTACCTTTATATATTAAGTTTTGAACCCACTTAATACAATTTAAAAATACAGTAAGTGGTCAAGGGAGTTCAAAATATATATAATAGATTCAATTCGAGCTAGCTAGAAATTATTTTTTTGAACTCTTTTCTAGAGATTCTGTCACCGCCATCGGTTAGAGATATGCAGTTAGCTGAACATATAATATGTATGCTCTTCTGTTGGATCAGCGTGCAGTACTGCAAGTAGTAGAATAGTTCATAAAGAGTGAAAGGTGACAGTGGCGCCGTCTAATTCCAATAGCTGGCTACTTATTTCAGAAGGTCAATCCAGTGGTGAGGTTGTGGGGGGGAGGGGGAGTGGGTGTCAAGCATCAACTAAGGGTCTGTACACTGTCTTGTGCACTGTTCTTCTGGTTAATTATGCGTATCCAATTTTAATGATCTTTTCTGCAGGCACTCATCATTTCTATAATTTTTTTCTGCATGCACTCATCCATAGCGAGCCTCAGCCTGGGTTTTGACATCTAAAACTTAAACTTATCGTTTATTTTTTATCTTCTAATTATTACTTTTATCTCTAACATCTTTCAATAGTTTCTACTAGATCTATTCTGTGCAAAATCTTGTGTCAGCAACTGTTTATCAGAAGTTTAATCCCTATCAAATCCAGTTGTATCAGATATAAAAAATGACCTCAATGTAAGCGATAACTACATGTTAATAATTCTGTTTTAGATTCAAATTCTATTAAAATGAATATATTGCCATTGTTATTTCAAATTAACAGCAAGCAACTGGCCGCTGCAAAAGTTATAGTATCAATCAACCCTGGATCTTGATATGATGCTAATAGCCATCCATTATACGTACCTATGTAGCATATAAAAGAATAATCGTATCTAATGATTACCCATTTTTTAAGATCGTCAGCACTACTTCAGTTGTTAAAACTCTCAACTCCGTTGTAGTGTTGTACATAGGGTGGCGCAAGTGTCCTTTCCATTAAAATGGTACTCGCAAATTCCCCAATATTTTTTTATATTTAGAAATAATTTAATTTTATATAATTAATTTTATTTTTAATAAAATAATAACAACAACAACAACAAATACCATGTATAGTTCCACAAAGTGAGTTTTGGGGAGCATAATACGTACATATGCCTTACCCCAACCCAAAAGGGTAGAGAGGTTGCTTCCAATCGACTCTCGGCTCAAGGAACAAAAAGCAAAGCAAAAAGAAAAACAAAAAAGCATTAGTAACTCTAGCAGAAATCTCATAAATAATTATCTAAACATAAAATTATAAATAAAATGGCATGCAATAATATCAAACAGTGACAACTATAAGGGAGCACAATCCGATACACAAATCATCTATGGAGAGCCTTACAGAACCCCACACAGCCCCGGGAAAGAAGTACGAAAAATTCTAGAAGCACCTATCCTACAACTCTGATACTAAACCTTCAGACTTTCCTATCAAGGGTCATGTCCTCGAAAATTCGCATTCTAGCCATATCTTACCTAATCACCTCTCCTCAATACATCTTAGGCCTCCTTCTGCCTCGACTCACGCCGACCACTACCAGCCGCTTACAACTCCTCACCGGGGCATCAGAGCTTCTCCTCTGCACATGCCCGAACCACGTGAGACTCGCTTCTCGCATCTTCTCATCCACTGGGACCATCCTCACCTTCTCTCGTATAACATCATTCTTAATCTTATCTAACCTGGTCAGCCCGCACATTCACCTGAGTATCCTCATCTCCGTGAATTTCTTTCTCTGAACATGAGAGTTCTTCACCGGCCAACACTCTACCTCATACAATATGACAGATCTAACCACAACTCTACAAAACATCCCCTTTAAATTTCTATGACTTTCTAACAAAATAAATATCTAAGCATTATGTTAGACGAAATATTATTAAAGTCTTTTGCCCACTCAGTTAGAAAGCAGTGGTTTTTAGACAGAGGCCGTCACTCTGTATTAGAACCTTAAAGCTTAATGTAAAAAGGCAAAATATTTAAGAAAGGTGCCAGCGAAGCGAAAGAGATAGATGCCAGTTCAACTTTCAGTACAGTGATGCGAATCTAAGCATAACTGAAAGTGGGAGTTATATGGGTTTTGAAAAATTTTATTTTGTATCTCACATAATTGAATCTCACATAATTAACATTAGTTATATGAAAAAAATAATTTTGTTTGACAATTTTGTGGACCAGATTTTTATAGACTCGTAAGTGTAAAATTGAGGTCCTCAAATTTATAAGACAAAAATTAAACCTCATACAATTAATGTTAGTTGTATGAGACACAAAATAAAACTTCTCACGGGTTTTATATACATCTAGCAATGTTGTTTCGTTTGTACTGATGATCACGTCACGATATCTTACAGTTGGTGTGGGTTCAAATAAACATATTACTTTTAATACGGAGCATAAATTTTTATGTAAAGATTCCAATAAATACTCATTCCGTTACAACTTATGTGAAATTATTTTCTTTTTAGTCCGTGCCAAAAATAATGATATTTTTCCTTATTTAGAAATAATTTACATTATGCAATAATTTATAGCGATAAAAAATATATTTGCTTCTTTGCCCACCACAATCTCAAAAGTATTCTATCTTTTCTTAAATTTCTTGTCCAGTCAAATGAGTTTCACATAAATTAAAACGCGGGAGTAATAAGTATGACCCCGTAAATATAGTAGAAAACTGATGCAAAAGGAGGCGCAGGTGTCCTTTGCATTTAAATGGTACTGTCTTCTATTAGTTGATAAGAAAGCATGCTGCTGTTGTAGACAGAGGCCGTCAATCTTAAAGCTTAGAGTAAGAAATCAAATGGAGTATATTGAAGAAAAGGTGACAGTGAAATATGATCTGCTCTGTGAATATGTAAAGTGTAACTGAAACTGGGAGTTCTATGGGTCTTATGTACAGCTAGCATGTTTGTATTTGATCACGTCATAATATCATATTTACTGCTTTGTCTGTTTAATTATCATTGGTCTATACTACTTTTTAAAGAATAATAATTAACAACAGTTTGCCTCCTTAACTTAGACTTGCACTTGTACTTTGCTCTTCTTTTTAACATTTATGTAGTATCCCAAGAATTCCTGTGTGGTGACATTATGCTTTAATTAGACTTTTAATAATGAGTGATAATAGCTTGTCTCAAACTTTAAAGTCGCAATTGTATTCAACTACATGTCTATACCCAAAAGATCGATTAGAAATATCAAAGGTAGAAGGGGTGCAGTTTGAAGAGTGAAATCCAGAATAAAAACTGATTAGCATAGTAATACTTTTTAAACTTTGACGTCATATTTTACACATTTTCCTTGCTTGGTTAAATTGCATATTTGAAAGTAAGAAACCTTGATAAATTTAGGTCATTTTGGAGAAGCGATTGTAAGAATAATTAACTAACTTTTAAAATGACAATATCCTTTTGTCCGAACATGAATTATCTAATTGAGGTCTAGGAGAAGAGTTTGGAAAGGTTAATTACTCACTAATTGAATTTTCCAAGGGACAATTTTGACGTTTAGAGAAAGGAGTAATTATTTTGTTTGAGCATACTAGCAAGTAAAAAGAGAAAAGCAAAGGAAATAAAATTGAAAGAAGGATATAATAAGATGAGCTCAACGGAGGGTTTAAAAACTGCACTGTCCTGTCATAAAAGTATTATTCCTATGATATACTAAATGGCTGCATTGCTCATCATTATCTTGCTCTATAAATTGGTTTTAACTTCACTTTAAGTGTACTCCATATCTTTATCCATTTGTTTCTTACCCACTTAGATCAACAAATTGCATCTACAGCATTTCTGTTTGCTTCTGAAATGTCTAGTTTCACTGCCAAATGTTTCACACTCTTCCTGTTGCTGCCTGTTTTGGTTGTTCAAAAATCTCATGGTCTCTCTCTCTCTCTAAGGAATTTTAATGGTATGTACAAAGTATTTTTTCTGTGTTTGATCCTTGCTTTATTTTGATGCAGGATGCAGCATTAGTAGCTCAAAATGCATTTCACAAAAGGAAGTTGCTTCTGTGAGAGTACTAAACAGAAAGGTGTTAACTTTGCCTATATGACTGTCTGATGCATTTCATCTTTTTCTCTTATCTTTTATCCTCTGCTGATTTCTATGACTAAGTAATTCTTAAACTAGACTTTCCAAATATGCAAGTAGGTTTTAGGAAGCCAGTGGGCTGCTTTTGGGAACGGCTTGCATGGAAACTACAATCATGCCGGGAAGATTAATGACAAGTTTGCTGATTGGGAGCTTAGGGGAATTCCAGCTGGTCCTGATCCATTACACCACAATGGTGCTAATCCGAAGAAACCCCGGACTCCATAGCTTTTTACCCCTCTCTATAACCCGGCAGCTCTTGTTGATTTAGTACTAATTTTGATTTAGCTATATTTCCAAGTTTATAGTAAAGGCTATATGGAATTCAAGCTTCTGTTTTTGTTGTTTTGGTCCCAAAAAATGTTAAACTAAGAAAGTGTAATGGTCTTAGGCTAGCTACTTGGAGTAGAATTTCATAACTAGCAGAAGTGTATATATGGTTTGATGGAAAGTTGTCCTTTTTATTCCTAAGAAATGTTAAGAATGAAACATAGTTTTTGCTATCACAAATGAACACTCTCAAAGTCATGAATGCAAAAAATGTCTTTGGATCTGAAGGGCTTGCTGAGAAAAAGAAAGAACGGACAAAACTATTGTGAAGATGATGGTTGGGTGACTTGCTACCGAGTTGGGATTAAACATCTTCATTACATTGCAGTACCGAGTTGTGCGGTTTTTGTTCTTATGGCATCTCAAATACTGATGGATTCAAGATTTCAAATTTATGGGTGCTCGCCAATTACAAAAAAAGAGAAAAAATGAGTTTAGTTATGGGTAGTCTAAAGCAAAAGGTTACTCCTTTATGTTATATAGAAATGAAAGTTATCAACCACATTCAAATGATTCATTCACATCATCTTCAAGATAGCCAGACACTCATAGCTCACCTGACAGAAGCTCAAGCATTGCATAAATCTGCTTTGAATGGATATGGGATCTATCTCCAGCCACAAATTCATTAACAACACCATCAATCTCGATGGAACTGATACCTGGTCTCTTTTGTATCCCGAGATCCTTCATTTTCTTCCTCATAGTGCTAGCTCCGTGCCAACTTCCAACTGCAGCATATATATTAGATAGCAACACATGATTTGAATCTCCACCTGGATCCAACTCGTAGATACAATGCATTAGCCTTTCAGCTAGGCTTACATCCTTAAGATTTCGACAAGCTGCTAATATAGATCCCAATACAACTTCATTTGGCTTCACATGCATATTCTTAATAACACCTAATGCATCTTCTAATCTTCCAGCACGGCTGTAAAGATCAACTATACACCCGTAATGTTCAATCCTTGGAGAAATCCTATGAACTCTTTTCATTGCTTTGAAATATTTTAGTCCCTCCTCAACCATACCAGCATGGCTACATGCGGTGAGAACTCCTGTAAAGGTCACAGCATCTGGTTTAAACCTTTCCTTCTGCATCAAATTGAAATATTGTAGAGCATCCATTGCATGCCCATTGACAGCTAAACCTACAATGATCGAATTCCATGAAACCAAACTTCTGTCGGGCATTTTATCAAATACCTGGCATGCCAATTCAACACATCCACACCTACAATACATGTCGATTAAGGTGTTATTAACACGAACGTTTTTCTTAAATTCACGTTGCAAGATAAATCTGTGCAACCATAGGCTTATACCAAGAGTCCCCAAATTAGCACAAGCTGAAAGCACCGAGATCATTGTTACATAATCAGGCTCCACCCCAGATAACTGCATTTCTTGAAACCACACTAGAGCTTCTTCAAAAAGCCCATTCTTGACAAATCCACCAATCAAAACTGTCCAAGAAATGACATCTCTTTCAGGAATTTCATCGAACATGTTAACTGCATTCTTGAAATCGCCATTTCTCATGAAACCATCAACCATGGTGTTCCAAGTCACCTTATTCTTGACATCCATATGATCAAAACTCAATCTAGCAAGCTCAAGAAGTCCAAACTTAGAATACATATCGATAATAGCAGTACCCACTTTCACATTCTGAGTATCCAACCCATGTTTTCGAGCATATGCGTGAAGGGCAGAACCAAGAGAGTGAGCTTGCCCAGGAAAATGGGCACAGCCGGAGAGCAGAGTAACAAAGGTGACCTGATTCGGTTCAAAGCCAGAAATCCGCATGAGGGTGAACTCGGAAACCGCCTCGATTAAGCGGCCGTTTCGGCAGTGATTAGCTATTAACGAGGTCCATGAAGCAGTAGAGTCGAGATTATTGCTGAGGTTCTTAAGAGCTAATTGGAATTTTGAACGGCAGTCGGTGGTGGTGGCATTTTTGTCACCGAAATGAGTAAGTGGCGGATGCGGAGACGTCGACGGCGGAGAGTTGGCGGCAGCGACCGTAAAGGCGGGGAGGGCCATTGCATTTCAAATTACGGTTGAGATATCCTATATGAAAGGATTTTGTTATGATAGTGACTCTTCTTCCATGATATCTCAATATGAATGTTTAATGATATATTTCATTATATATTTTCTTTACTTTTTATGCCTATATAAAAATTTATAATAAATACGAAAATATTATGAAATAATATAAGAACAAGAACAAGAACAATAGAGAGAAAAGTAGATAGAGGAGTATTCTTATTGATACTTTTGGGTTGATTTACAATGGGGTAAGACCCCTCTATTTATAGGCATAGAAAAGACTTAGCCTCAAAGTAAAACTCTTCTATAAGATAGACATTCACTCTAATTAGAATTCTATTTATAACACTCCCCCTTGAATGTCTATTCAATAATGTGCCTCGTTTAAACCTTAACTAAAACAAAACCCAATGGGAAAAAATTAAAGAGAAGGAAAAAGAGTACACATGTTTGAATATGCGCCTATTGGTTGCCTCGTTAAAAACCTTGCAAGGAAAACCCAGTGGGACAAAACCTTGTAAGGGAAAAAGAGTGCAACGCGCATTAACTCCCCCTGAATAGAGCATCAAGCATTTGCATTCCAATCTTGTGCACCATCTTCAAAACGATCTTTTGATAAATAAATCAGCCATATTGATTTGAATAAATATTCCGCACCTTGAAATTATCATTCTTGATAGATATGAACATCTTCATATAATGCCGTGAAATGACTCTTCAATATCTCCATAGGGGTATTCTCGATGCCATCATGCTTATAGTTATAGCAATATACATATGTACACAAATTGCACTTAGGATGTGGTACTTCAGGACCAAGAATTGTATATGCTTCAAGCAACTTAAATCTTTCAAGTTAAGTCATATAATAGACTTTAGATGCATATCAAGTTTTCATGTCATGCCAGACAAATAGATATCGAAAACTGATTACACATACCTTTGCCTTTACACTTTCAAGTATTTGAACTACATGTCCAAAACTACATGTCTTTCATATGAAATCAATTCTTCTTGAATTGTATCTCTTCCATTTGGCCAATATTTTGTTTGTATTCGACAAACACAAGATCCTCATCGATATTTGGAGCTATTATAGATGTCGTCGACAATCATTTTATATCGGTTTCAGTCAATTTTCATAAAGACATAACATGGAGATCTCTTCATTCATACATTCAGGTACCTGAATCTCTCATGAGATTTTATGAAGTGTTATGTCATGTGATCTTCTGGATCACTTTCCTCCTTATTATGATCACTTTGATCATTTGCTCATTTTCTTTATTAAGAAGTTATTTTGAAACCGATTTGTCTATACGCTTCAAGCGTATCCAAGACTTTGTCCTTCTAGGACTTAATATGAGCATTTGCAGTGAGAATATAGTTATATTCTTTGGGTCAGCAAATGCGTATTGCATGCTTTGCAATATGTTGCAATTGAATTATCCTTTTATGAACTTCAGGTTCATATTATGATATTCGAGGATCTATATATACAAATGATAATTCATCTCATGTAACCTTTTCTCAAGTGTTTATCATGTCTCCCCCTCATGTTAGAAAATCTAACTTGTTTCCTCAACTTTGAGAAATCATCTTTGTGCATTATCATGTCAATATACACATCACAATAATAAGATGAAATTATTTGGTTCCTGACCCTGAACCACTTGTGAGGGGAGAATATACTCTCGTATACAACGTATATCAAACTGATATATATAACTTTGTTCTCATAAGAAACAGTTTAGCTATTAAGTGGAGGCACTCAATAATTATCTTGCTAAACCAACTTTGATATAAACCAACTTATCAAGATGAACTATCTTGAGTAGAAAATCTGGAAATTATGCTCGAAGTTAGATTACTGAGCAATTTACCTCGCAAGCACCGGCCAGGCTGCGGGTTAATAACAATCGCGCGTGTAACCATTTCATAGATGCATCATATGTGGTATACATGGTAGGTGAATGGGCCCATATTCACCTTTGATATTTCCAGAATTTATGGGCTTCAACCCGAACTCTTTAGTTGGTCAGTTCATTAATGAGAACAAGTAATACAAGAGAATTCGTTAAGAACTTTCTAGTTCTTTAATATTCACCTAGTGAATTTGCACATCATACTTAAAATGAGATGGCTAACTCGAATGCCAACTGGATAAATTATCAATATTGATAAGTTCATGTTTACACCATGACATGTGCAATTCTCAATAAACTTCAGGTTTATTATGGTATGGGTTTTTATACCAATAAATATCCACTTTATTGTGGCATTCTTTTGTTTGTGTAGTACAAACTGGAGAATAAAGCGGGTAGCTTTTCATATACAAATTATCCCGCTACAAGTTGTAGTAATAGAAGATATCAAATCTTTCCTTTATTTATAGTCTCAATATAATCAGCGTTTTCGCGTGTACTTTGGAAACTGAATAAGTTTCTTTGAGACTTACTACAGCATAATACTCAATTGTGTTTCTCCAACATAGTAATAATTGGTTCTTCTAGAGCTCTCAATTAATTTTGTACTACCATAAATTCATCAACATCCATGTGGTGAATATCTTACTTAAAGAAAAAGTTATACCATTATGGTCATGTCAAACTTATATGCAAGATATGTTTCTTGCATTATCGTTGTCCTTTAATAGTCATATTTCCAAAATACTTTGGCGTACAATAGGTACGTGACCAACGATCATTCATGCCATATATCATCTCAAACCTCCTTCTAGGGGTGAGTGTGATATCATCTCAAACCTCTTTCTAGGGGTGAGTGTGGTATATTCTATACCAATTTCATGTTCATATTCTTCCAATAATGAATATGTATTCGTGAATCAGATGTTGTCACATTCACTTCGGGGATATGTGATGTTGTTATCCTTTTCAAATCTGTAAATGCGTCTGGCATTTTATTTGTTATTCTTTGCAAATGGATAATCTTTTGCACCTCATTTTCACAAATGGAGGTATGTGGATCAAGATGAGATAATGATGCATTTTTCCACAAAATTTCCCGTTTGGTTTTACCAACTTCTCCCCCTAATTTTGCGGAAAGTGTCTCATCAAATTGACAGTCTGCAAATCGTGCAGTGTACAAATCCCCTGTCAATGTTTCGAGGTAGCGAATAATGGAGGGCGATTCAAAACCCAACATATATTCCTAACCTTCTTTGCAGACCCATTTTGGTGCGGTATGGCGGTGCTACAGGCACATATACTGCGCATCCAACAATTCTTAAATGGGATATATTAGGTTCATGACCCAAAACTAATTGCAACAGGGAATATTTGTGACAATTCGTCAGTCAGAGACGAACTAGCATTGCTGCATGCAAAATGGCGTGACCCCAAACCGAAGTGGGCAGCCGACGAACTAGCATTGCTGCATGCAAAATGGCGTGACCCCAAACCGAAGTGGGCAGCCTCGTTTTCATGAGTAAATGAGGTATTCAAGATTATACTCATGTATTGTCTCAATCTGATATCCATTTTGAATGATATCTATAAAACTCAACAAGTTCCTTTTAGACTTGGAGGAGAACATTTTGACTGATATCATTAAAACTCAACAAGTTCCTCTTAGACTTGGAGGAGAACATTGCATTCTCTAAAATATTGTTCCTTTAGGCAGAGTTATAGTTGCTCTCCAGGAGCCTTCAATCAATTTAGTTCCCATGGTTTGACATACAAAAGAAAATATATGAACATGAGAATATACAAAGCTGTTTGCTTCATATTTAAACAATATTTTCAAAATCTGCTGAGGTTATTCGACTAACTAAATCAGATAGTCGACTATCATGCCTTGCGGAAAAGTCCAGTTTTAATGCGAAATATTAGATAGTCGACTAACTAAGTTGATAGTCGACTATCTTAGTAAACAGTCATCAGGATAGTCGACTATCTAAATCAGATAGTCGACTATCTTAGCTTGCGAAAAAATCCAGTTTTATTGCGAAATATTCGATAATCGAATAACTAAGTTGATAGTCGAATAACTTAGTAAACAGTCATCAGGTTATTCGAATAACTAAATCAGATATTCGAATAACATAGCTTGCGGAAATTCCAGTTTTTAATACGAAATATTAGATAGTCGACTAACTTATTAGTTAATTGACTAACTTTGCTGGAAAATAAAAATTTCTTCGAAATTTAAGCATATTGAAACATTCTAAAGAACTAATACTAACATTATATCATTAACTAACTAATACGAGCTGATATTAATGACTATTAGTTTATTCACTAACTATTACAAATAAGTGAAATAAAATCAAACAATTCCATCTTCCTTCATCACAGATCCATCACCAATTAGGTGGTCAATTTTCCCCTCAGGGTGCTCAAAGAAGTCTGCCACATCCAAGTGGGTGATGTCAAAATTGTCGTCAGAGACAAAATTTGTTTCAGGGCATTTACTCTTTAGAGATGCTTGACAAGGCTCAACCAAATGTCTTGGTACACGGCAAATTTTCGCCCAGTGCCATTTTCCACCTTAACAATAACATATAGTTTATGAACTATTTGCTTTTGGATTCTCATCATATCGTGCTTGTGGCAGAGTGACCAACTTCAGGTTGTCATATCTCTCCTTTAAGCCATTTCACAAGATAGGTGGATCTTTGACTGTGATATATTCAATTTTCAAACCTTCATCAAGGTGATGGCGCAAGTAAATCAAGGCCTTAGCACAGTTTCAAACCTTCATCAAGGCGATGGCGCAAGTAAATCAAGGCCTTAGCACAGTTTCAAACCTTCATCAAGGTGATGGCACAAGTAAATCAAGGCCTTAGCATAGTCTTGGGTGGATGCATTATTTCTGTCTTTAATGGCGTCTCCAGGACCCACTGCATCCAAATGGATTTCAGCATCCAAAACCCATGTCATATAGTTCTTACCCGAAATTTCAAGGGCAACGAACTTTCTTTTCATAATGTCAGACATAAAACAAAATTACATCAAGAGCGTGTTCATACTTACGGGCTCTATTGCAATTATCACATTCACTTCAGGGAATGGATCATAATCATCTGTATGTGCTATACACAATCTCATGTCAAATATTACTTTCATAAAGTGAAAGATTATTTTGAGAATCCTTATTGTTCTCATTACCACAATAATGACGATTATAATTTCGTCTATTGCCACGTCCACATCCATTGATACATTCACGGTAATAATTTTGTCTTCTTTCAGACTTATCACATACTGCTACCACATTCTCTAAAGGGAATGGAGCAAATTCAATTGGACGGATTTTTAATTCTTTGCCCACAATCATACATGAATTTGATCATGGCAAGGCATAGAAATTTTACCACTTCATGTGAGTGTAATTTCTTACGAACTCCATTAGAGTTATAATCAAACTTTGTTGTCTTTGTTTGTATATAAAATCAAATCGTAGAATTTCAAGAATTTGAAAGGGAAAAGTAAATTACTTACCTTTAAGGTATACCAATAAATGTTGTGATATCAAATATACCTCTTGTGTAAATTCCTTTCTTTCTCTCATGTTTTTCTCTTTCTGTTTCTGTTTCTTTCTTCTTTGTTTTCCTTTTTGTCCGTATAAAAATTTTTGGGATTTGGTTACGGCAGAATCTCACGTGAAACCCTACACAAACAAAAGTTAAGACAATTGAAAATTTCAATTGGTTAGAGACTCGTGCTGATAACGTGTTATGAAATAATATAAGAACAAGAACAATAATACAAGAACAAGAACAATAGAGGGAAAAGTAGAGAGAGGAGTATTCTTATTGATACTTTTGGGATGATTTACAATGGGGTAAGACCCCTCTATTTATAGGCATAGAAAAGACTTAGCCTCAAAGTAAAACTCTTCTATAAGATAGACATTCACTCTAATTAGAGTTCTATTTATAACAGAAAATACATAATTAAAAAAGAAATAAATTCTCTTCCTTCTCTCTAGTTCTATTATCTTGTTCAAATTTTAATAAATTGCTTTTAGTTTTGTAATATGTTATCAGTATCATTATTATCTCTATTTTCAATCGCATCCTAGTTGTTTTCAATTCTCCTTCAAGATCTATCACCATATATTATTTTGATTTATGATAATATGTATGCCTACATTGTCTGATCATATAAAACTTGATTGAGCAACATGATCTGAGGCCTATGATGGAACATGATAATATGCCTAAACTATCTGTTATAGGCATTACATTTCATCCTGACATAAGGACAAGGATATTTATTAATTGAAGGAACATCTTCCATCTACAAGTTAAAAAGAGACAATTATATATACTTGACATAGAATTCGACAAATATTAGCTCAAAAGCATATAAAAATCTTGAGGGATATGACTGCTAATTATTTTATTGTAGATAACAATGTATAACGATCGTTAATTTTATGATTATGTATTAGCACTGATGAATGTTTATATTGTTGGGTTTATATATATATACTACTTACATTTCTATTTATACTATATGTTTGAAGTGCTCAAGTTCTTAATTTTTTTTAGCTTAACTGTCAAATTATATTGATATCGAAAAGTATACAATGCAATCCTATGGTAGTAGTATGGACTCCTACTACTCATTTACATACAATTTCAACTATTCTCAACTCTAACTACTCCTATTTATTACAATGCTAAGTAGTTCATCTTCAAAACTAAAACTAAGGATAAAAGTTGAGCATTTGTAACTCATCCTTCCACCTCTTACATTTCCTATTCTTTGCATGTATTAATATTGCTATCTCCTTACAACACTGATCTTCATCAAATCTCTTGTCTTCAAATCTGCTTAAATTTCGACTTCTCCACAGCAATGCAACAGTGGTTACAAATGCTGTGGCAGTGATAGCTTGTTTCCAGTTTTTGCTTTTGACTTTGCTACAAATCCACTTCAATTCATCCTCCCAGCTTCCAATGGTTCTTGTATGGCCGAACCACATACAAATTCTTCTCCATACTCTACTAGTAATGGCACATTCAAAGTACAAGTGACTGAAGTCCTCATCAAAGGATTGGCAAAATACACAGGCAGTTGGAACTTGAATTCCCATATACTGAAGCCTCTCTATAGTGGGAAGCTTCTGATGAGCTGCCAACCAAGTTATGAATTTATGTTTAGGAAGAGCAGTAGGGACAAGCATTATATTCTTCCATGTTACCTTAGGGAAATGAGGCATTAGTGCAGTGTACATTTTATGAATATGAAACTTCCCAAGCTTGCATACATTCTGCATTCTGATCATCAGATTGCCTTGCAGTTGAGCATTCCCCATCACCATTGATCTACAATTCAGTATCTTCTTCCCCACCCAAGAGGAATTGGATGGAACAGTAACTGTTTCAAATATTCTATTCTTGATATAATAAGCATGTACCCACCTAACCCAAAGACAATCCTTTTTCCTTGCCAAATCCCAAAGTAGTTTTACTATAGCAGCTTTATTCCATACATCCAGTCTCATTATGTTTAAGCCACCAGCTGAGATAGGTTGACAAACCTTTTCCCAAGCCACAAGAGCCCTTCTTGAAACTCTTGCTTTCCCTGTCCATAAATATGATCTGCACACAGCCTCTATTGCTTTTAAAACCTTCTTAGGAATGATAAACACCTGTGCCCAATAAGTCTGCATTCCAAAAACCACTGCCTTGATCAGTTGAGCTCTTCCAGCATAGGAAAGTAACTTTGCTCACCAACAAGTAATTCTAGCTGTGATCTTTTCAATGAGTGGCAAGTAATGATGAATAGCTAATTTCTTAGAGTCCAGAGGAACTCCAAGATATTTGAATGGAAGATGCCCTTCAGTAAAGCCTAAAACCTGAATAATTTCCTCCCTAGTGTCCATTGAAACTCCAGCAAGATAGATAGCACTCTTGCTCACATTTGCCTACAGCCCAGAAGCTGCTGAAAATATAAGGAAAGTGTTGTGTAGAATCTGAATAGAAACCATGTCAGCCCTACAGAACATTAAGAGATCATCAGCAAAGCATACATGTGAAATATTAAGTTTCCTGCATCTAGGATGGAAGTTGAAGTTTCCATCCTTGTGAAGTTGCTGAAGCAATCTGTTTAAATACTCCATGGCCAAGCCAAACAGATAAGGAGACATAGGATCCCCTTGCCTTATACCTCTCTTAGCATTGAATGGCTTAGTAAGGCCACCATTCATTACTAGAGAATAAGAAGTAGAAGATACACAAGCCATTATCCATCCAGTGAACTTGGTAGGGAAGCCCAATGTTATAAGAATTTGCTTCAAGAAACTCCATTCTAAAGTATCATATGCCTTCCTTAGATCCACTTTAAGAACACATCTAGGTGAAACCCCTTTCCTAGTGTATCCTTTAAATATTTCATGACTTAGCAAAATATTATCCATAATGCTTCTCCCCTCAATGAAAGCAGACTGGGCAGGACCAATCAACTCTCCAATAATTCCTTTCATCCTTCTTGTAATAACTTTGGAAATGATCTTATACAATGTAGTACAACAAGCAATTGGCCTATAATCCTTTACAGTGATAGGAGTTTTAACCTTAGGCACCAATGCTATTGCAGTAGTATTAATCATGTTTGGCATCTTGCTTGTCTCAAAGAACTCCTTTGTAGCAGCAAATACATCATGCTTTACTATACTCCAGCTCTTAGTAAAGAACTCAATGGGAAAGCCATCAACTCCAGGTGCCTTATCCCTAGGCATCTCTGTAACAGCTGCAGTAATTTCCTCCAAAGTAACTGGTTTGATAGGATCATGTTGTTGGTCAATTGTGAGACATATTCCTCCTTTCATTATGCTAGTATCCACACAAGGAAGCTCAGTATCAGATTCACCCATTAATGATTGGAATACCTTTAAGAATTCCTTCTCCACTGCAATAGGCTCAGCTAACTTGATACATGTGTCTGTATAGACAGAAGTAATATTATTCTGACCTGTTCTTATCCTCCATTATGCATGAAAATATCTGGTGTTTGCATCTCCACATTTAATCCATGTAGCTTTAGACTTCTGCCTCATTACTTGCTCCTCCACTTTGTTCCACTTTTCAAGCTCTTCAAGTAAACATCTTTCTTCATCAATCAGCTCCTGTGAAAGACAATTATTCTTCAGTTGCACTTGAAGAATGTCAAGTCTCTCCCTTCTCATAATAATCTGCTACTTGTATTTGGCTAAGTATTCATTTAACCCTTTTAGATTCTGCTTTACTGCCTTCAACTTACTCCAGATCTGCTGCATATTTGATCCATGATACTCCTTGTTCCACACTTTCTCAACAATATCTTGAAACTGCTCATGCTCCATAACATTTTTGTAAAGCCTGAAAGGTTTAGGATGTAATGGCTTATACATACCAAACTTAATCAAAATAGGAGAATGATCTGATATTAGAGGATTCATATAATCTGCTTCCAAATGTCCAAACTGCTGTAACCATTGATAGTTACCAAAAGCCCAGTCTATTTTGCTATAAACTCTTGAATCAGAGTCTTTTTTGTTAGTCCAAGTATAATGCCACCCTGTTGCTCTTACAGCAGTCAATTTCAAGTCATCAACTATGCCTTTAAAATCTCTTGTTTCAGCTTCAGTAACTGGAGATCCTAGCCTATCTTCAGAGCTTAGAATACATTTGAAATCACCACTAATAAGCCATGCATCTTGCTGATTTATAGAAATTGTTCTCAGGTCTCTCCACAATTATTCCCTAAGAACTGCAGTATTATATGCATAGACAACAGTAAACTGAATTTTGATTAAACTCCTTGTATCCTCAATAAGACAGTGAATAAATTGGTCTGATATTGTTGTTGTGTGAATCTGAATGTGAGTCTTCCATAAGAGCCATATTCTTCCATTAATAGCCCTTGCATAATTGCATTGCCACATCCAACCTTTTGCAATTCTATCAAAGATCTTCTTAGATTTATGCTCCATAACTCTAGTTTCAAGTATACCAATTACATCTACTTTATTATCAGTAAGGAATTGCTTCAACTCCTTCTGTTTAGGAGACTGATTAAGTCCCCTTATATTCCAAGTGACTACTATCATGGATCATCATCAGCTAGACTGTAAGAGGGACCTGGATCAAATTGTTGCCCTCCACTCTTTACTCCCATAGCTGCTTTGCCTCTATCCCCTGCAACATCCACCTGCTCACCACTTTTAGTGGTGACATCTCTCAGTTGCTCTTCATTTGTCTGTTGTTCATGATGCTGCACACTTTCTAACCCCTGCAACATACTACCTTGTTCCTTCTGCATAGCACTTTGTACTTCATTTGGCACATTTGCCTCCTGCTCAATCTCCTGATCTGCTGGCTTTTGGACTTCTTCAGTTGGCACATGTTTCTTTACAATCCATTCCTTCTTTTTCTGTTTTCCTTGCTTCTTATCTCCATCATTTACTTTCCTGGTGTTCTCAAGTGCCTCCTTGTGTTTTGCTGAGTTTTCAGAGGAGTACCAACACTCAATTTCCTCATGACCAAACTTTAGACAATGATTACAAAAAGTAGGTTTCCAATCATACTCCACAGTTTGAATTTTAGGGCCATAAGGAGTTTCAAGTTCCAATTCATCTGGAAGATCATAAGCAGCATCAACTTCAACAAGTACTCTCGCAAAAGAGATTTTATCATAGTGAGCAGTATACTTATCAGTATACAATGGCTTCCCAATCGCACTTGCCAGCTTACTTAATACTTCTACAGAGCAATATCCCACAGGTAACCCTGGGAATCGAATCCATATAGGAACTGTGCTTAGGATGCTTGCCTGAAAGCTGAAATCCACCTCCCATGGTCTTAACACCATAGGCCTACCTCTGAATGTGTAGGGGCCATATTGCATAACTGCATCTCTATCTTCAATACTATTGAATCTGAATATACAATATCCTTCGGCATGAACAAGAATTTCAGGTTTGGAAACAAAATTCCAAACGTGCATGACAAAATTCTCCATGTTTTGTTCATTAGGTCGATCTCCAATTACAAATCCAATCAAAGCATTTTGCCAATACTCTAATTGCGATTCCAAATCTTCTTCACAGATCTTCACAACTTTTTTCCCATCGCGCAGTGTAGGAGGAACAAAGGAGAGAGTCTTACCCTTCTGCATGTCACTGTTGCCTTTGACCACCTCTGCAATAGTTGGTTTTTATTTTACTGGTTCAATTACTTCAACAGGTACTGGTACAGAAGGATCCAATACTGCTGAAAATTGTAGTCTCCTTGCAGTTGTTTCAATCGCTCCTTCATTACCCTTCGATCTAGCCTTTTCTTCATCTGCATGCAAATTTTCCTTCGATTGGTACTTTTGAGGAAGAAAATTTCCAAATGTCAATGGTTCGGGTGTTGTAGTAACTCCATGCGCAGGTGTAACAAGCTTGGGAGGAACAGCAGCAGTCGTTGGAGCACCATTCCGTCTCTTTCTGGCCATTTCCGGCGACAATTTCGCCTTGCTATTGTGCGCCGGAAGTGGGAACTGTTCTATTGGGTTCTAACGTGCGCCGAGAGCCTTTTCCCCTTTTCTCATCCTTCACTAATGTTAGTTAAGAAGAGAGGGTCCAAGTTCTTAATTAGTTGTCTTATTTTTTTTAGAAGTATATTTTCATTGAAAATTATTTTTATTCTTTCTAACCCATTTATTTTGTGATTAGTTTCAATATGTCAAACATGTAAAAATTTAAATTCGTGGCACGAGACATTACCGGAAAGAATTACTTATCATGGGTCCTTGATGCTGAAATTCACCATGCTGCAAATGCTCTTGAAAATACTATTATACAAGAAAATGAAACATCATGCCAGGATAAAGCAAAGGCTATAATTTTTCTTCGTCATCATCTTGATGAAGGATTAAAAACTGAATACTTAACCATAAAGGATCCATTTGAACTATGGAGCAGTTTGAAGGAACGATATGACCATCTTAAGGCAAAGATATTGCCAAGAGCTAGATATGAATGGATTCACTTGCGGTTATAAGATTTTAAAAGTGTAAGTGAATATAATTTTGCTTTATTCAGGATAACCTCCCAACTTAAATTATGTAAGAAATTTGTGAATGATGAGGATTTACTAAAAAAGACTTTTTTTACCTTTCATGCATCAAATATAGTATTGCAACAACAATATCGCAAAAAGGGTTTAAAGAAATATTCTGAATTAATCTCATGCCTCCTGGTAGCTGAGCAACATAATACCCTTTTAATGAAAAATCATGAAGCCATCCTACTGGTTCTGCACCATTTTCTGAAGTTAATATGATAACAACCACTCAAAAGTTTGAAAGAAGACAAAATTATTATCGTGGTCGTGGCCATTGTCGTGGGAGTGGATGTGGATGTGGACATGGAAGGGGGTGAAATAATTGTCGTTGTCATGGTGGAAATAAACAAGAGAATAATAATAATCCTCAAAATGATCCTTTAAAAGGTAAAGTTAATAATTGTCACAGGTGTGGTATGAGTGCTCACTGGGCACACATTTGTCGTACACCGAATCATTTTGTCAAACTTTATCAAGCATCCCTTAGAAAGAAAAAAAATAATATGGAGGCACATATGACCCTTCAAAATAATGATAATGAAGCAAGTCCCTCAAACAAATATGATTCTAAGGCAGATAAAGATGATGATTTTGGAGGCCTAGCAAATATTACTCATTTAGAAGTTGGATACTTCTTTGAGGATATTGATTGAAGAACTAATCAACATACTAATAAGGGTTATAATAAAAGTTGTCATTTTTTTTATGTTTGCAATTAGTTTATTTTTCTTGAGTGTGTTTCCTAATGCATCATGTATTGGTATTCTCTACTTTCTAATATAAGTTTTTAAATTTTTTTGTCTTTCATGTTTCTTATAATGTACTTTTTGATTTTTCTTTATGAAGAATATGAAAATTTTCCAGCCTTCAGTTGGACTCAAGATTAAAAAAGATGATATATGTCTTCTGGATAGTGCTACAACACACACTATTTTAAGAGATAAGAGATAATGTTCTTATTTGGTAATGAAAGAAGCCAATGTTAATACAATATCTGGTAGTACAAGATTAATTGAAGGTTCTGAAAAAGCCAATTTATTACTACCAAGAGAACAAATTTGGCTATTAATGAAGCATTATATTGTAGTAAATCTCAAAGAAACTTATTAAGCTTCAAAGATATCGCACAAATAGATATCACATTGAAACTACAAATAATGAAAAGAATGAATATTTTTATATTACTACAATAAATTCGGGTAAAACATATGTGCTTGAAATGTTACCTGCTCTTTCTTCTGGCTTATATTACACAAGTATTAACAGGATTGAAACACATGCCATAGTAAATGAGAAGTTTACTAATCAAATTATTTGGCATGACCTGTTGGGTCATCCTGGCTCTACTATGATGCGTAAAATAATTGAGAATTCACATGGACATTCAATGAAGAACCAAAAGATTCTTCAATTTAAGGAATTCTCTTGTGCTGCATGTTCTCAAGGCAATTTAATTATTAGACCATTAACAATTAAAGTTAAGATGGAATCCCCTATATTTTTGGAACGTATACATACAAGGTGATATATGTGGGGCCATTCACCCTCCATATGGACCATTCAGATATTATATGGTTTTGATAGATGCATCTACAAGATGGTCACATGTGTGCTTACTATCAACTCGCAATTGACATTTGCGAGATTATTGGCTCAAATAATAAAGCTAAGAGCACAATTTCCAGATTATGCAATTAAGACAATTTGTCTTGATAATGCTGGTGAATTTATATCCCAAGTCTTTAATGATTTTTGTATATCAACTGGGATAACAATTGAGCATCTGGTTGCTCATGTTCATACACAAATGGTTTAGCGGAATCATTTAATCAAACGCTTCCAATTAATTGCTAGACAAATGCTTATGAGAACAAAACTTCCCATTTCAGTATGGGGTCATGCTATTTTTCATGCGGCATCACTTGTGCAGATTAGGCACACAAGTTATCATAATGTCTTCCTATTGCAATTGAATTTTGGCCAAGATCCAAATATTTCTCATCTTAGAACCTTTGATTGTGCGGTATATATTCCAATTGCTCCGCCACATCGCACAAAAATGGGACCCCAAAGAAGGTTGGGGATATATGTTAGGTATGAATCTCCTTCTATTACAAAATATCTGGAGCCTATGACCGGAGATTTATTTACAATGAGATTTTCTTACTTTCATTTTGATGAATCAATATACCCAACATTAGGAGGAGAAAATAAGCAACTGAGAAAGGAGATAGATTGGAATGTATTGTCACTATCTCATTCAGATCATCAAACAAATCAATGTAAACAAGAGGTTCAAAAGATAATTCACTTGCAAAATATTGCAAATCAACTGCCAGATGCGTTCACTGACCTACCAAGGGTGGCTAAGTCATATATTCCAGCTTCTAATGCTCCAGTTTGAGTTGATATCCCTGTAGGACAATCAATTAAAGCAAATGAGTTTAAACCACACTTGGAACGTGGTATACCAGTCGGTTCTAAGGATAATAATCCTCGGAAAAGAAAAGGAGTAAGTGATCATAATACGGAGGTAGTGGCGCAAGAAGAGCACATAGACATAATAAATGATATGACCTCAAAGGAGGTTGAGGTACCTGAAAATGATAATAATGGAGAGATCTCAATAAGTTATCTCTCAATGGGGAAAACATGGAACCGAAATAATATTGTTATTAATAAGATTTTTGCTTATAATGTTGCTGTTGAAATAATGCCACAAGACAAGAAACTTGAACCAAAATTCGTCGATGAATGTAGACAGAGAGATGATTGGCTAAAATGAAAAGACGCTATCCAGGCAGAATTAACTTCACTTGCGAACGTGATGTTTTTGGACATGTAGTGCCAACACCTAATGGTGTTAAGCCTGTTGATATAAATGGGTCTTTGTACGTAAAAAGAATGAGAAAAATGAGGTACAAATATATAAGGTACGTCTAGTTGCACAAGGATTTTCACAAAGGCCTGGTGTCGATTATGAAGAGACATATTCACCCGTTATGGATGCTATAACTTTCCATTATCTCATTAGTTTTACTGTCCTTGAAAAGCTTGACATGCATTTAATGGATGTGGTTATTACCTACCTTTATGGATCACTTGATAATGACATACACATATTTTCCGATGGATTTAAAATGCCAAACGTACATAATTCAAAGTTCCGGGAAATATTTTCAATCAAATTGCAAAGATCTTTATATGGTCTAAAGCAATCAGGACAAATGTGGTATAATTGTCTTAGTAAGTATTTATTAAAGGAAGGCTATATGAATGATGCCATTTGCCCATGTGTTTTTATAAATAAAACAACATCGAAATTTGGTGTACTTGTCGTATATATTGATGACATAAACTTAATTGCAACTCCTATAGAACTCCAAAAGGAAATTGATTATTTAAAGAAGGAGTTCGAGATGAAAGATGTGGGAAAGAAAAAATTATGTCTTGGTTTGCAAATTGAACATTTAGCAAACGAAATTTTTGTTCATCAATCTGTCTACATAGAATAGGTATTGAAATTGTTTTACATGGATGAAGCACATCCATTAAGTACTCTGATGGTTGTTCGATCACTTGATGTGAATAAGGGTCCATTCCGACCTCAAGAAAAGAATGAAGAGCTACTTGGTCCTGAAGTACCATATCTTAGTGTAATTGGCACATTAATGTATCTTGCTAATACTAGAAGGCCCGACATAACTTTTTTAGTTAATGTCTTAGCAAGATATAGCTCTGCTCCTACAAGGAGACATTGGAATGGGATCAAACATATATTGCGGTATCTAAAAGGGACTACCGATATGAGATTATTTTATGGTAATAATTACAGTCCTTATCTTGTTGGTTATGCTGATGCTGGGTATTTATCCGATTCACATAAAGCTCGATCTCAAACATGCTATGTGTTTACCTGTAGAGGCACTTCCATCTGGTGATCGCTAAGCAATCAATTGTTACCACTTCATCTAATCATGCTGAGATAATTGCTATTCATGAAGCAAGTCGAAAGTGTGGGTGGTTGAGATCTATAATACATCTTATTCAAGACAAATGTGGTTTGAGATGTGATAAATTACCCATAATTTTGTATGAAGATAATGCAGTATGCATAGCTCAATTAAAGGGAGGATTCATAAAAGGATATAGGACAAAGTACATTTCACAAAAATAATTTTTCACACATGATCTTCAAAAGAATGGTGATATCAATGAGCAACAGATTCGTTCAAGTGATAATATGGCTAATTTGTTCACAAAATCTCTACCAATGTCAGCCTTCAAGAAGCTAGTGTACAAGATCGGGATGCGAAAGCTCAATGATGTGAATTGATGCTCTCATCAGGGGGAGTTAATGTGCGTTTCACTCTTTTTCCCATACAAGATTTTGTCCCACTTGGTTTTCCTTGCAAGGTTTTTAACGAGGAAACCAAAAGGCGTATTTCTAAACATGTGTTCTCTTTTTCCTTCACTAGAAATTTTTTTCCCATAGGGTTTTTTCCTAGTAAGGTTTTAACGAGGCACGTTATCTATGGACATCCAAGAGGGAGTGCTATGATAAATAGCAATTTATGGTGGATGTCTACTCTTTTTCCATGATCTTCATCTCCAATGGTTTATGACATATTCAATGACATATTTTGTATATTCAATGACATATTCCATGACATATTTTCTTCACTTTTTATGCCTATATAAAAGCCTTTTAATAGATAGGAAAATACACAATTGAAGAAGAAATAAATTCTCTTTCTTCTCTCTAGCTCTATTATCTTGTTCAAGTTTTAGTAAATTACTTTTAGTTTTATAAAAGGTTTTTATCACTTGTGTATTTATTTACGTTTTTGTTTGTTTCTTCAACTGTTTTGGTTATTGGGTATTGGTTTTCAATAGTTCAATTATTTTTTTTTTAATTTTCTATTACATGTCGGGATAGAAAAGAGATAGATATTTCAACTTTTCTAAGGCCTTTTTTTTTTTTTTGTACTAAAAATTTTATTCTACTAAGCGCAACATCAAGAGTTATACAACGTGCGATTAGCGTTGGTAACATGATACCTATTCCATCTCTTTCAAAAGTAGGAAATACAAAAAATGGGGGAGGGGAGGGGAGGGGAAGGAGATAGGTGAGTAAAACTTCCAAAACGTCCAAATTGCATGCATTTTTAGCTAATTGGTCCGCCACTCAATTAGCTTCTCTAAACACATGCTTCAGTGGTGGATCATTTGCGCTCCTCAATAGAGACCTGCAATTATCAATCAAATTTTAGCAGAGAGAGTCATTGTTAATGATCATGTTAATTAATTCTAGACAATGTGTCTCAAGTATTAATGGCGGTAGCCCATTTCAATTGCAATATTGATTCCATGGAATAGTGCCTTGGTGGCATGCCGAATTCCCATGTTAAACCCTAATGCCCATAATTTATTGTTATCCCTAAAAGCACCCTTTGTGCCACCTTTCCCTGGGTTACCCTGGCATGCCATATCAATATTGAGCTTGGATGTGTTGGTATTAGGGGTTTTCATTTGATGAGGATGACTTATTTTCTAGGCTGTGTGGCTAACTTGTTAGTTGCGTATACATACTCTATTGCCTTATTTATTGGGGTGTTGATGTTAGGAGTGGAGTTATTATTATTGAAAACTATTTCATTTCTATTAATCTGAATATGCCAAAAAAGGAAGGGAAGGAACTCCGACCAATTAAAATGATTGTTACAAGGTTTTGTAGAGCTTAGGACCTCCTTTAGCCAGTTAAACATTTGTGCCTTTGTCGTTTTGGGCTTGAGGATAGTTATGGTGAGTACCAGTTTGAGCCCAATGGTGTAGGTACATTTAAAGAAGATAAGTTTGATATCCTCCCTCTCAATTCCACAGATGGAACACGTCCCATTAAGGCAAATTTTCCTTCTGGAGAGCATGTGAGTGGTAGGTAGTCTATCTAGATCACTATCCATTGGAAATGTCTTAATTTTCTCTGTGTATTGACTTTCCAAATCCAGTCATAGTTAGGACCCTCATATTCGTTTTGTTCAGAGACTAATTCATAGGCCGTCTTAATGGAAACTTTGTTAGGATTCCTAGAACTTCAGTTGAATGTGTCGTTCATAGTGAGACTTACTTAACATAGGTACTATGAATCTATGTGACAACTTCTTCCGAGAGGATTAGGGAAATATTGTTTAAGTGAAATTTCCTGTCAACGATAATTGAGTTTAGTCTTTGGTTCAATTCATGCTCCATGAGAGGACCATGAATATTCTCTCTTGGACAGTTTAGTTGTTAACCCATTTATCGTGCCGTAGGTTGATAGATCTTCCGTCTCCTACTAGCCAGTTGGTGCCTAATTTGTATATGTTGGCACCACTCACTATATTTTTTCAAATGTGGGAGCCCTTACTTTTGTTTTCCATATTTTGACTTATGTAATTATTATTGTCGTATTTTTACGTAATAGTTTGTCACGATTCAAAACTTAACCTGTCGTGATGGCACCGAACGTGATACTAGGCAAGCCGATACCTCAAAACATTTCCAACAATTTTAAATAAAGATGAGCTAAAATAGTTTTAAATAATTTAAACTCTCATAAACAGTATATAAAATCAAAACTCAATATGGGAGTTCCTAAAACTAATAAATCACTGAGTACATGAGCGTCTATACAACACAAGTCAGAATATTCTATATATAAAAAGCTAAAAATAAAAATATAAAGCTAAAAGATAGGGAAGGAGAGTCAAGATGTGCGAATGCCGGGCAACTACCTCGAAATCTCCTAACGGTCAAGCTGCTCTGGTAATCAACACCCACCATGTCAATAAATACATGGATCTGCACACAAAGTGCAGGGTGTAATGTGAGTAAAACCAACTCAATAAGTAACAAGACTAACTATTGGGCTGAAATTAGTGACGGACTTCACGGGTACATCTCAATTACAAAAATACAATACAGGAAAATAGGCATGTTCTCAAGTTCGACTATTAAAGCCAAAACAATTAGTTCATGTCCAGTTCAATTGAAACATGATATAGTATCTCCCAGAAATTACATGATAGTGATATGTACTAGTTAAAGTATAACGGTAATGAAATCAAGGGCATAGTCTTAGAGTAACTGTCTGCCAGTCTTCCTATTCACTCAAACCTCACAATCACTCATTCCTCACAATCACTTAATCCTCCAGTTGCTTGGCACTCACACTCGCACCCAGTAGGTACCTGCGCTCATTGGGGGTGTGCAGACTCCGGAGGGTCTCCTTCAGCCCAAGCGCTATAATTAGCCAATCATGACATTAATCAGTGAAACATGTTGTGGCACGCAGTCTAAACCCATAAATATCCTCACATTAGTCCCCTGGCCTCACTCAGTCATCAATCTCTCCATTCTTTCGGTCTCTCAAAAATCATGATAATCAGTCCAAACAGTAATGATATGATGTATCAATAAAGAACAATAGAGACTGAGATATAATATGCAAGTAAAAACTGTGACTAGGTACAAAATGTAAACTTATAAGATATTTCAACATGTGACATGACCTTTAGGGGACCCTACAGTACCAACGCATAGCCCAAACATGATTTCTAATATGATTTGCAACTTAATCTCTATAACACATGGAAAATATACGGATAAAAAATTTTTTTTTTAACTACATAGTTTCATGGAAGTGACCAAGTCAAAATTCCTACTGTGCACGCCCACACGCCCGTCACCTAGAATGTGCGTCACCTCAACGCAACCATGAAACGTAATACAGGGTTTCATACCCTCAAAACAAAATTTAGAACTGTTACTTACCTCAAGCTATGCAAATCCTTAATTTGACAAGCCCTCACTTCGCGAAATGGCCATATAATGCCTCGAATCTAGCCACAAATACTTCGATACAATCAACATGAGCTAAAGGAATCAAGTCCATAAGAAATACTAAGTTCTTAAATCAAGATCAAAAAGTCAACTCAAAACTTGGCCCCTGAGCCCATATCTCAGAATCGAGTACAAATCATAAAATTCGAAAACCCGTTCAACCACGAGTCCAACGATACCAAAATTACTCAATTACGATGCCAAAACCTCGATCAAATCCTCAAAATTTGGCCTAAGAACTTTTCTCAAATTTTCACCAATTTTCTACCCCAAATTACTAATTAAATTATTAGATCTAAGACATAAACATGGAATTTAATCAAAACTAAGTAAGAATCACTTACCTCAATCACCCACTTGAAAATCTCTCCAAGAATCGCCAAGCTTCCAAAATCAAATTTGTGCTATGAACTCAAATCCTCGTTTTTGAAATATTTAAGTCTGCCCAGGTGACCCTTCTTCGCGATCACGGAAATTGCCTCGCGATCACGAAGTACACTCAGCTGCCCCAGAAATTCAAGCCTACACGAACGTGTCGCCACACATACGATCGCAGACCACTGCCTTCTCAAACCTATGCAATCACATCCTTATTCACGTGATCGCAAAGAACAATACCTGAACTCAACTGCTACTTTAATTCTTCTACGCTAACGTGGCCTTACCAAGCGCTCCCGATGCCTAGACTATCGAGCATTACATAATCGCGTGCCACTACTGGCGGTCACATATAGAAAATTTTTCCCTCCTTCCCCAATTTCCCTACGCGATCGCGGACCTTCTCAGGCGATCGCGTACAAGGAAACTAGATACAAACAACAGAAAACTTCAACACATTCCCAAGTCCAAAACACACAAGCTCCGATTAACCTTTTCAACTTAAGCTTCTAACATTTACATTAAGTGTCTCATTTCATTTTGAAACCTCTCCAAACTAAGCCAACCAACTTGGTAAGTCAAAAAGCAGTTGTAAAGCATAAAATGACCAGTAAATGGGGGAACTGGGCTACAACTCTCAAAACGACCTGCTGGATCGTTACATTCTCCCCCTCTTAAATAAATGTTCATCCTCGAACGGGTCTAGAAACATAATTGGAGTCTCAAATAGGCATGGATATATGCTATGCATCTCCCGCTTGGTCTCCCAAGTAGCCTCCTCAATTGGCTGACCTCTCCGCTACATCTTTGCTGAAGTTATATCCTTTGACGTCAACTTTCAAACCTGCCGACCTAAATAGCCATCGGCTCCACATCATAAGTCAAATCACCATCCAACTAAACCGTGTTGAAGTCCAAAACATGAGACGGATCACCGACATACTTCCGGAGCATCAATACATAAAACAGGATGAACACTCGACAAACTAGGTGGAAAGGAAAGCTTGTAAGCCACCTCTTCAATCCTCAAAAGTACCTCAAACGACCTAATATATCGAGGGCTCAACTTGTCATTCTTCCCGAACCTCATTACACTCTTCATGAGTGAAACCTTGAGCAGCACCTACTCCCAACCATGTAAGCGACATCACGAACGTTTCTATCGGCATAACTCTTTTATCTAGACTGCATCGTGCGAAGACGATCCCAAATCAATTTAACCTTATCCAAGGCGTTCTGAACCAAGTCAGTACCCAATAGCCTATCCTCACTCGACTCAAACCAACCCACCAGAGATCGACACCGTCTCCCATATAAAGCCTTATACGTTGCCATCTGAATGCTCGATTGGTAGTTGTTGTTGAAGGCAAACTCCACGAGTGGCAGAAATTGATCCCATGAACCCCCAAAATCTATGACACAAGCACTTAGTATATCCTCCAATATCTAAATAATGAGCTCAGACTGTCCTTCTATCTGAGGGTGAAATGCTGTACTCAGCTCAACCTTGGTGCCCAACTCTTATTGCGCGGCCCTCCAAAACAACATTGTAAATTGTGTGCCTCAATCTGAAATGAAGGACATTATCACATCGTGAAGGCGAACAATCTCGCAAATGTATATCTCAGCCAATTACTCTGAATAATAAGTAGTCACAACTGGAATGAAGTGCACAGACTTGGTCAGCCGATCCACAATCACCCAAATGGTATCGAACTTCTTTGATGTCCGTGGGAGTCCAATTACAAAATCCATAGTGATATACTCCCATTTCCACCCCGGACTCTCAAGCCTTTGAAGCAATCCACCCGGTCTCTAATACTCATACTTTACCTGCTGAAAGTTTAGGCACCGTGCTACAAACCCTTTTTATCCTTCTTCATTGTCCTCCACCAATAATGTTGCCTCGAGTCCTAGTACATCTTTGCAACACTCAAATGAATGGAACACCGCGAGCTATGGGCCTCCTCAAGAATCAACTCACATAGCCCATCTACATTAGGAACACAAAGCTAACCCTGCATCCTCAACATCCCATTATCCCCAATAGTAACATCCCTAGAGTCACTGTGCTGAACCGTGTCCGTAAGGATAAGTAAATGGGGATCATCATAATGGAGCTCTGTGATGCGATCAAATAAGGAAGACCGAGAACACAAGATAGCACCTCACTGGTCTTTGAAACATCTAATCACACAAAATGGTTGGCCAATGCTTGAACATAAACCGCAAGCAGTTTCTCACTAAGAAGAATGAATGCAAGGACACCCATACTCACCGCCTTTCTACTTAAGGCATTAGCCACCACATTGGCCTTCCCGAGATGATACAAAATGATAACATCATAGTCCTTTAGTAGCTCAAACCATCTTTGCTGCCTCAAATTTAAATCCTTTTGTTTTAACAAGTATTCGAGACTCCGATGGTCTATGAATACCTTACAAGACACGCCATAGAGATAGTGCCTCCCAATCTTCAATGCATGAACAATGGCAGCAAACTCCACATTATGAACATTGTAGTTCTTCTCATGGGCTTCAAATGACGTGAAGCATAAGCAATTACTATACCTCCTTGAATCAAGACACACTATATACCAATATGAGAAGCATCATAATACATTGTATAATATCCAGAAGTTGAAGCTGTCTAGAATCGAAGCTACAGTCAAGGCAATCTTAGGCTTCTGAAAGCTTTCCTCACACTCATCCGACCATCTGAAGGATACCCCTTCTTGATCAATTTGGTCAAAGGTGATGCAATAGACGGGAAACCCTCCACGAAACGACGATAATAACCGACCAAGCGGAGAATGCTCTGAATCCCTATAGTTGAGGACTGTCTAGACCAAATCTGAAACGCCCTTATTTTCTTCGGATCTACCTTAATCCCCTCACTGGACACCACGTTTCCCAAGAGTGCCACTGAACTAGGCCAGAACTCACACTTGGAGAACTTGGCATTGAGTTTCACCTCCCTCAGCCGCTGCAACACAATCCTTAAATGCTGGACATTATCCTCCTGACTACAAGAGTACACCAGGATATCATCAATGAATACTATGACAAATGAGTTGAGATAAGACTGAAATACACTGTTCATTAGATGCATGAATGTTGTCGGGGTGTAGGTCAGCCTAAAAGACATCATAAGGAACTCATAATGACCATAATGGATCATGAATGTTGTTATTAGAATATCCGAGTCCCGAATCTTCAACTGGTGATACCAGACCTCAAATAAATCTTAGAAAACGCCCTCGCTCCTTGAAACTAGTCAAAGAGATCATCAATACGTGGCAAATGATACTTATTCTTGATTTTAACTTTTTTCAACTACCTATAGTCAATGCACATATGTATAGTATCATCTTTCTTCTTCACAAATAGAAGCGGCGCACCCCAAGCCGACACACTAGGCCTAATAAACCCCTTATAAAGAAGTTTCCGAATCTACTCTTTCAATTCCTTCAACTCAGATGGTGCCATATGATACAGAGGAATAGAAATGGGTTAAGTGCCCGGCACCAAGTCAATATATCTGTCGGGCGGCATGCCCGGCAAGTCTGCAGGAAACACATTCGAGAAATCTCACACCACCAAAACAGAATCAATAGTAGCAGTATCAGCACTCATACCCCTTACAAAGGCCAAATAAGAGAGACTCACCTTTCCAACCATCCGTTAGGCCTTCAAATATGAAATCACTCTGCTGGGAACATAATCTAGGGAACCTCTCCACTCAATCATTGGCAATCCCAGTATCTCCAACGTCATAGTCTTAGCGTGACAATCCAGCATAGCATGAATGGTAATATCATAGTCCTTTAGCAGCTCAAACTATCTTCGCTGCCTCAAATTTAGATCCTTTTGTTTGAATAAGTATTGGTGACTCTGATGATCTGTAAATACCTCACAAGACATGCCATAGAGATAGTGCCTCTAAATCTTCAATGCATGAACAATGATAGCCATCTCCAAGTCATGAACATGGTAGTTCTTCTCATGGGGCTTCAACTGACGTGACGCATAAACAATTACTCTACCCCCGACATTAAGACACACCAAACACCAATCCGAGAAGTATCATAATACATTGTATTAGAACCAGAAGATTAAGGTAAAAGTAGAAGTGGAGTTGTGGTCAAGGTAGTCTTGATCTTCTGAAAGCTCTCCTCACACTCATCCGACCACCTGAAAAGAGCACCCTTCTTGGTCAATTTGGGTAAGGGCGATGCAATGGACGAGAAACTCTCCACACAATAATAGCTAGCTAAGCCGAGAAAGCTCTAAATCTCTGTAGCCGAGGACTATATGGGCCAACTCTGAACCGCCTCTATCTTCTTCGAATCCACCTTAATACCCTCACGAGACACCACGTGCCCCAAGAGTGCCACCAAAGTAGGAAAGAACTCACACTTGGAGGACTTGGCATGTAGCTTCTCCTCTCTCAGCCACTGCAACACAATCCTCAAATGCTGGGCATGCTCCTCGTGGCTACGAGAGTACACCGGGATATCATCAATGAATACTATGACAAATGAGTCGAGATAAGGCTAAATGAGTCGAGATAAGGCTGAAATACACTGTTCATCAGATGCATGAAAGTTGCTGGGGTGTTGGTCAGACCTAAAGATATCACAAAGAACACATAATGACTATAATAGGTCCTGAATGTTATCTTTAGAATATCCAAGTCATGAATCTTCATGATACTCAAACCTCAGACAAATCTTAGAGAACACCCTCGCTTCCTGAAGCTTGTCAAAGAGATCATCAATACACGGCAAATGATACTTATTCTTGATTGTAACTTTGTTCAACTACCTATAGTCAATTTTCATCCATATAGCGCCATCCTTCTTCTTCACAAACAGAGCCGGTGCACCCCAATGCGACACACTAGGCCTAATAAACCCCTTATATAAAAGTTCCTGAAACTACTCTTTCAATTCCTTCAACTTAGCTGGTGCCATACGATAGGTAGGAATAGAAATGGGTTAAGTGCCCGGCACCAAGTCAATACCAAAGTCAATATCCCTATCGAGCGGCATGCCTAGTAGGTCTACAGGAAACACATTCGTTAAATCTCACACCACTAGAATAGAATCAATGGTAGGAGTATCATCACCCATACCCCTCACAAAGGCCAATTAAGAGAGAGACCCCTTCCCAACCATCCGTTGGGCCTTAAAATATGAAATCACTTGGCTATGAACCTAATCTAGAGAACCTCTCCACTAGATCCTTGGTAATCTGGGCATTGCCAATGTCACGGTCTTTGCATGACAAACCGGCATAGCATGACATAAGTACAATCAATCCATACCCAAGATCACATCGAAATTAACCATTCAAAGAAATAAGAGATCAACTCTAGTCTCAAATCCTCAAATAGTCACTGCACATGACTGATATACACAGTCCACGCCGGTGTAGATACATGAATGGATGAAACTTAGGACTCGTGGGGCATATCCAAATAACAAGAAAAATATTATGATACACATGAATAACTTGAACTAGGGTCAAATAATATAGAAGCATCCCTGTGGCATACTAAGACAATACATGTGATCACTGCATCCGAAGTAACGACATTTGGCTTGGAAGGAATAACATAGAATTGGTCTTGACCGCCACCTGATCAGCCTCCCTCTCTAGGGCAACCTCCATCTGCTTGGGCCTCACCCCGAGCTGGCTGGGCAGGTAGTGAAGTAACTGGTGCGAAAGTCACAGCTTGACTCCTCAACTGCACTAGATCACCTATGTGACGAGGACATTGTCTCCATATATTCCTAAACTTCCTTCACTCGAACCAACTTCCCCATGGTAGTGGTAGGAACTAAAGGGGGGCCCAAGTATAGGGATAACTGCTAGAAGAACCTGCCATAGATGAACCCTAAATCGATGGAGTACGGGATGAACTCTAAACTGGAAAGGCAATGAGAGATAAGTGACCCTGACGAGCACTGTAGGAACCATGTCTAGATGATGCACCACGATGAACGAGACAAGCCATCCGAGCATGCCTGTAAGGACGACCCCTGCTGTGGTAGAACTAACACCCAGAAGGAAATGTGTCGAAACCACCCGATCTACAAGGCCTCTTAGCCTCCCTCTCCTCATGCTCCTGACTACGGATCATCTCTAGTCACCGAGAAATATCAACCACCTTATCAGATCAAGCACCATATATGCTCTCCCTAGTCTTAGCAAAACGTAAATAATAGGTGTGGCCATAAATGAACCTCCTAATCCTCTCCCTCTCAGTGGGAACCAACAAAATTGAATGATGAGCAAGCTCTAAAATCCTCATCTCATATTGAGTCACAAACATGCCATCCTAATGTAGCTGCTCGAACTGTCTTCAGAGCTCCTCCCTACTGGTCGGTGGCACAAACTTCTCCAAGAAGATAATGGAGAACTAGTGCCATGAAAAGGGTGTATCACCGACTGGCATGCTCCTAACATAGACCTCCCACCATGTAAAAGTATCCGTAGTAAACTGAAAAGTAGTAAACAATACCCTACTGATCTCTAGAATACCCCGGTACGAAGAATGCGCTGACACCTATCCAAGAAGTCCTAAGCATCTACTGACTCGGCCCCACTAAATAATGGAGGCTGAAGTCTCCCAAACCTCTCAAGTCTCTTCTGCTTTTCCTCACTCATAACGGGACCCACCTAGGGCGAGCAACTACAATCAGATGGGCTGATTGTACCCTCGGTGTCTGAAGTCCCTCCATCATCTGCTCTAGAGTACAGGTGGCGGGAGTTTGGGTACCTCTCCCAGCCTGAGAAGTGGCCACTGTGGTATGAAAACAATCACCTGAGCAAGGCTGGTGCACACAGTCAAAATCTTCGCCAAGGCCTCTTGAAGGCCTAGTATTACAATGGGCACAAATTGTGTGTGAGCTGGCCATACTGGCTCAACCAAGCCTATTCCTGAGCTAGAGCAACTTGTAGGTATGCAGGTACTGCTCTAGATGATGTATGAGTTGCATCTCTGCCCCTACATCAGCCTCTCATGGACCAAGCTAGTAGTACTATTGACTGTGCGTCCTGTCAAGTAGCACATGTCCTCACCATATGTGAGAGAATAGAATTATAGACGTTTATTTTTTCAGGATCAACAAATCCACACCACTAGAATGCAAGAATATGAAGTCTCCTAAGGGTTTGATAGCCTCTCAAAGATAAGTACGAACGTCTCTAAACTTTTTCGCAATACTCTACTATTCTTGCTCATGAATCATGAGACCTATGTAACCTAGGTTCTGATACAAACTTATCACGGTCCAATACTTAACCTGTCATGATGGTGCCTAATGTGGTACTAGGAAAGACGACACCTCAATTATTTCCAACACTTTTAAATAAAGATGAGCTAAGTAAATAAGCGTCTATACAAAAAAAGTCTTAAAATTTTGTCTATGAAAAAACTAAATGTTGTCTATGAAAAACTAAAAATACATACATAAAGCTGAAAGATAGGGAAGGAGAGTCAAGGTCTGTGAATGCTAGACAACTACCTCAAAATCTTCGAATGGTAAATATGCTCAGGTAATCAACACCCACAATGTACGGAAACACCTGGATCGGCACATGAAGTGCAGGATGTAGTGTGATTACAACTAACTCCGCAAGTAACAAGACTAACTATTGGACTGAAAGTAGTGACGGGCTTCATGGATACAACTCAATTACAAAAAATGCAATACATGCCAGGAAAATAGGCATGCTCACAAGTTCGATACCTAAAGCCAAAACAGTTAATTCATGTCAAGTTCAATTGAAACAGGATATAGTATCTCTCAGAAACTACATGATAGTGATATACACCGATTAAAGTACAATAGTAATGATATCAAGTGAATACTTTCAAAGTAATTTCCCCCTAGTCATCCCATTTACTCCAACCTCACAATTACTCATTCCTCACAGTCACTTATTCTCCAGTCGCTCGGCACTCGCACTCAAACTCAGTAGGTACCTGCGGTCATTAGTGTTGTGTAGACTCTGGAGGGTCTCCTTCAGCCTAAGCGCTATAAACAGCCAATCATGGCATTAATCTATGAAACATGTTGCGGCACGCAACTTCAACCCAAAAATATCCTCACATTAGGCCCTGGCCTCACTCAGTCATCAATATCTCTATTTTGTTGGTCTGTCAAAAATCATAATCAGTCCAAACAGTAATAATATGATGTATCAATAAAGAACAATAGAGTCTGAGATATAATATGCAAGTAAAAATTGCAATTGAGTACAAAATGGTAATTTAGCAGATATTTCAATATGTGACACGACCTCTAGGGGTCCCTACAATACCAACACATAACCTAAACATGATTTCTAATATGATTTGCGGCTTAATATCTATAACTCATGGAAAATATACGGATAACAACAAATGTATTAACTATACAGTTCCATGGAATTGACCAAGTCACAATTCCTACGGTGCACGCCCACACGGTCGTCACCTAGAATGTGCATCACCTCAATACCAACCACATGATACGTAATACGGGGCTTCATACCCTCAGAACATAATTTATAACTGTTACTTACCTTAAGATGTGCAAATCTTTACTCTTACAAGCCCTCACCTTTCGAAATGACCTCATAATACCTCGAATCTAGCCACAAATAGTTTGATGCCATCAACACGAGCTAAAGGAATCAAATCGATAAGAAAATACTAAGTTCTTAGTCAAAATTAAAAAAAGTTAAGTCACAAGGTGCCCCCCTGGCCCACATCTCATAATCGTGTAAACTCACAAAATTCAAACACCCATTCAACCACGAGTCCAACCGTACAAAAATTACTCAAATACAGTACCAAAACCTCGATCAAATCCTCAGAATTTGGCCTAAGAACTTTCCTCCATTTTCACCACTTTTCTACCCCAAATCACTAATTAAATTATGAATCAAAGACAAACATGGAATTTAATCAAAACTAAGTAAGAGCAACTTACCACAATAACCCACTTGAAAATCTCTCCAAGAATGTCCTCCCACCAAGCTCCCAAAATAAAATTTGTCTTATGAACTAAAACCCTCATTTTTGAAAAATTTAAGTCTGCACAGGTGATCCTTCTTCGCGATCGTCCAAATTGCCTTTGCGATTGCAAAGCACAACTCAGCTGCACCAAAAATTCAAGCCTACCCAAATCCGTCACTGGTAACTAGGGATTTGAACGTGTTTTATGCTCCTACTTGCATATGCTTTGATTATAAATTATTGCAAAATAGTCCCAAAAGGCTCATAAGTTGTGCTTGATTATAGGTTTGATCGAAAAAAATGATAAAATGTCAAAGATTGGCTCAAAAGGAGTGAAACCTGCTCAAGTATTAAAGACCAAGCAATATGAGGGCAAGTAGGCCTAGTGCGGACCGCGCAAAGTCAAATGAGGCCGCAGTGGGAGCTTCAGAGAGTTGGCAAACCAGGCTAGAGGCAACGTGGCTGCGATTCAGTTTTAACGGCCCCCGATGAAGGCTCCATGGCCGCACTACATTTCTGTACGGTCCGAGGACGAGAGATTCAGAGAGATTAAAAATTTCCAAATCCAAGACATGTTGACCATGATCGTGATTGTGCGGACCGTGCCAGTTCCCTCCGTGGCCGTGGTCCATTATATGCGGTCCGCAGAGCCAAGTTTAGAGAAGCTAGATTGAAGTCACTTAGCCTAGTACAGCTGTGGTACATTTTATGCTGCCCGCACTGATCCTGCCGGGTATTTTTATTCAAATTTTCTAGCCTAGTATAAATAGAATATTTGACCATTTTTAAGTCATCCGTTATCTTCAGACTTGAGCTGCGCTCGTGGGAACGTATATTGTAGCAATTTCTGGCACTTCAGCTTTAAACTAACGATAGATTCTAGTTATTCTCGTTAGTATTAAATTAATATGTCTTGTTTTTTATCTATTTCTTTATTTTCCTTGTCAAGCATGAGTAGCTAAACACATTAGCTAGGGTTGTGGCTCAACCCTAGTGTGGGTAATTGATGTGTATTGCCATTTAGGGCTAGATTGACTATGAGTATTTGCTATTTGGGTTGATTTTATGTCTTAATCTGAGCATTGGTGGTTGTAAATACTAATTCAAGCTTTGTAGATTTGACTCTTCTTAAGAAAGAGAGTCTATGTCTACAAAATTGACCCAACAAGGAATTGGGATGGACTCATGAGAAATGATAGTCCCAATTAACAGTTTAAACCTCGAGAGAGTAATCACCCTACTTGAACCCTAGTTGCTTGATCTAATTTGCCTACCCATTTGGTCTCGAGAGAGTCAATTGGGCAAAATCACTCTCTACAAAGAGGTGTGAGAGTGGGTAAAATTGTGCAACAGTTATAGCATAAGCCCCAATTATGTCAATCAAACCTTAGTAACATTTACCCATCAATTAGCCACCTAGGTGATGTCACGACTCTAGTTCCCTTCTTCCTATTAGATACAACTTAGCAATCTTCTAGTAGCATAATTTAGTTGCAATCAATAGTTAGATAATTGTAGTTATATTGTGACAACCCAAAATATGTTTGAAGTGATATTTGGAGCAAACACACACTTCTAAGCTAGATAGATATTCCAACTCCACTACTAGCTCCCTGAGGAATTCGATCCTGACCCTCATATCGGGTAAAAGCTATTGCGACCCACTCTTCCCACCTTGGTGTGGCGTCGAGTTGGCAGCGATTACTTTTTGGCACCGTTCTCGGGGAGCTTTCGGTGTTGACTATCCGTTTAGTTAGTTTTTTGTTTTGTTTCTCTTTCCTTCTTGTTTACTGATTTTGTTTGTGTCGATTACTATAGTAGCAATGGCTCTAAATTCTAATGACCCTCTTGGAAATGTCATGGCCCTGGAAGGAGGTAGAAGATCTTGAGCAAGATGAGGTAGCTCTTGCACCTCAAGGACCACAGAGAGGCTAAAATGCCAATGTAAATACAAATGAGAATAACAATACTTCAGACCCTTCTCCACCACTGCCAAGAGTGGCTCCCAGAGTATTACCAAATCAAGGATACGCCAGCGCCATTGCTCCTCCCCGAATCCGGGCGGGGAACTTTCAAATCACAAATGTCATGATGCTCGAGAAAACAGGGTATTTTACGGGCGCCTCCGATCAAAACCTGCAAGCACTTGAAGGGGTTCGTAGATACATGTTGGGGTAGGAAGTAGACAAACGTGTTCGAGGATTCGTTGAGATTGAGGCTTTTTCCATTCTCTCTTTGGGGTAAAGCATTGGATTGGTTAGAAATGCTCCCCTATCATTCCATCAGAATGTGGGATGAATTGGCAGACATATTTATTGTAAAGTTTTTTTCACCAAGTCATATGGAGGCACTTTGGAATAAATTCTATCCTTCAACAAAAAGCCAACGGAACCTTTACACGAGATATCGGAAAGGTATAGAACAATGGTGAAAGAGTGCCCTAATAATGACATGACCGAGGTGATGATTCAACAAACCTTTTATTGGGAAATCTACACCACGAATCAATGCATTGTGAACCAATTCACCGGAGGCAATTTTAAGAAACTTTCTTACCAAGAGATATGTGATGTTCTTGATGAGATGGCCGACATTTATTCGTCATGGCAAAGCTGAGAAAATGTGCCCCAAGGTGACCCCACGATCATCCATCTGCACAAAGAATTGCACGATCATGGACAAGCTAGTGCTGAGCTCACTACTACTATGAACCAATTGGAGAAGGCGCAGTTACCACAAGTCTAAAATCCATGCCAACTCAATGCCATGGAAGGTGTTTCTATGTTAAAAACGAGGCAAAGAGGGAAAAAACTTAAAACAAATTGTAAACAATATGATAACAATGATGGCGGTAGTTTTTTAAATGAGTTCTATGATAATCAAAGTGAATAAGTACAATATGTCAATAACTACCAAGGCAATATAGGCAACTCCTCAAATCAACAATTGCGACCCCAAGGAAATTGGGGCAATCAAAAACAAGGCGGAGGTAATTAGAATGATAACAACCAACAACAAGGTGGTGGCAATTGGAACAACAACCTTCGAAACAACAATTGGGGTAATCAAGGTAAAAATCAAGGCAGTTGGAATGGTAACAATAATAATTGGAGAAACAACAAAGATAAGGGAGGGTGGAAAAATAGTGGGAACCAAGGCAATCGAGGGCAAGGCTTTCAAACGTCCCCCATGTACTAACAACTGAACAATCCACCATCTTTTCCTTCTCAAGGTCCGAGTTTTTCCGGGAGTGATATGGGAAGAATTGATAATATGTTCGAGCAAATGATGAAAAATAACCAAGATTTCGATGCGCATTTGGCTTCTCATAATACATCTATCCGGAACTTGGAGGTGCAACTAGGTCAAATTTCTCAAGATTTGAATACTCGTCCCAAAGGTCTCTACCAAGTGATACGGTAGTAAACCCGAAGGGTGGGAATAACAACCATATGATGGCGGTTACATTGCAAAGTGGAAGAGGCGGTGATGTAATTGCCTCAAAAGAAAAGAAAGTTGTGGTTGATGATGATGAGTTGCAGGATGATGATGTACCTTTTGTAGTTGAAGATGTGGTTGAACAAAATATGAACAATGATGTGCGGATTGATATTGATGATGATGCCAAGGTGGAAACACAAGATGCCGTGAACCCATCTAGGGAACACATGATTGATATGCTCGAGCCGGTGGTGCCCAAAGCCAAGGCACCTTTGCCTAGGTTGTCTCCACCTTATACTCAACGTTTAGCAAAGAAAACGAGTGACAACCAATTCAAAAAGTTCATTGACATAATGAAGAGCCTCACAATCAATGTGCCTTTGGTAGAGGTGCTTCAGAAAATGACGGGGTATGCCAAGTTTATGAAGGATTTAGTCACGAAGAAGAGTTTGATGGAGTGTGAAACAATTAAAATGACTCATCAAGTGAGAGTCATTGTAAATTTGATGGAACCAAAACTTGAATACCCTGGAGCTTTTACTATCCCTTGCACTATCAGAAGTGCGGATTTTTCCAAGGCCCTTTGTTATTTAAGGGCTAGCATTAATTTTATGTCATACTCGGTCTTTAAGACCTTGGTAATTAGACAACCTCGACCAGCTTCAATGAGACTTCAAATGGCGGATTGATCGATGAAGCGACCATTGGTCATTTTTTATGATGTTCTTGTCCGTGTTGATAAACTCCTATTGCTGGCCGACTTTGTTATCTTGGATTGTGAAGTGGACTTTGAAGTCCTGATTATTCTTGGGAGACCTTTTCTAGCTATGGGGAAGGCATTGGTTGATGTTGAAGTGAGTGAGTTGACTTTTCGAGTGGGGGATGAGAAGGTCATCTTCCATGTTTGCAAATCAATGAGACAACCCAATAGCACCGAGGTGTGTTCATTTGTGGACATTGTCACATCTGTGATAGTGGATGACACAAGTGCCATGATCAATGTTGAATATCCCCTTGAGGTCGTACTTCTTAATATGGATGTCAATGATGATTCTAGTAGAGTGGAGTGCGTGAATGCATTGCATGGTATGAGTTCATATTCATATGAGCTTAGGAAGTTGTATTTGGACCTTGAAAACCACAAAACGCCACCAATAAATCCATCGATTGAGGAGCCACCGGTGTTGGGGTTCAAGCCACTTCCTTTACACCTTAGGTATGAATTTTTGGGCTCAAATTCTACTTTACATGTTATTCTTTCATCTTGCTTAACTAACACGCAGGGTGACGCCACTTTGGCGGTACTCCAAAAGTAGAAGAAGGCGATTGGATGGACATTGGCTGACATTCGGGGAATAAGGCCAGCCTTTTACATGCAAAATATCATATTGGAGGAGGATGAAAGGCCTTTATTAGAGCATTAAAGAAGACTAAATGAGGTAATGCAAGAAGTGGTGAAGAAAGAGGTCATCAAGTGGTTAGATGCTGGTGTGGTTAATCCTATTTCTGACGGCTCTTGGACTTCTCCAGTGCAATGTGTACCGAAGAATGGTGGTATGACTGTGGTGAGCAATGACAACAATGAAATTATTCCTACTCGAACGGTCACCAGTTGTGGAGTATTTATGGATTACCGGAAGCTAAACAAGGTGACCCAAAAGGACCATTTCCCATTGTCATTCCTTGACCAAATGCTAGATCGTCTTGCAGGGCGCGTTTTATATTGCTTTCAAGATGGTTAATCGGGGTATAGTCAAATCCTAATTGCCCTGGAGGACCAATAAAAGACCACATTTACATGTCTGTATGGCACATTTGCTTTCTCTAGAATTCCGTTCGGATTGTGCAATGCTGCAACGACCTTTCAATGTTGCATGATTGCTATTTTCACCAATATGGTGGAGGATTTATTAGAGGCTTTCATTGATGATTTTAGCGTGGTCGTGGATTGTTTCGATGAGTGTTTGGTAAACTTGGATAGAGTGTTGGCCTGGTGTGAGGACACGAACCTAGTTCTCAATTGGGAAAAATTCCATTTCATGGTAGAAGAGGGTATTGTGTTGGGTTAAAAAATTTCTAAGCGAGGAATTGAAGTTGATAACGCAAGATAGAGGTTATTTCAAGGCTTCCCCCCTACATCTGTCAAAGGGGTGAGGAGTTTTCTTGGGCACGCGGGTTTCTATCGGAGGTTCACTAAAGATTTTTCAAAAGTAGTTAATCCATTGTGCAAGTTGCTAGAGAAGGATGCTAAATTTGTCTTTGATGAGAAGTGCGTGGAGGCTTTTGAGATTATTAAACACAAGTTGACCACTACCCCCATTATTACCGCACCAAATTGGAGCTTGCCTTTCGAGCTCATGTGCGATGCTAGTGACGACGGTTGGAGCTGTTTTTGGCCAAAGGATCAACAAGATGTTCCATCCGGTGTACTATTCAAGAAATACAATGAATGAGGCTGAAGGAACTATACAGTCACCGAGAAAAAGTTGTTGGCTATTGTCTTTGCTATGGAAAAGTTTTGACCATACCTTATGGGAGCCAAAGTTATAATGCACACCGATCATTCCGCCCTTAGGTATTTAACGACCAAGAAAGACTCCAAGCTGAGATTGATGAAATGGGTTCTTCTTCTTCAAGAGTTTGATATAGAAATTATGGACCGTAAATGGGTGAGAATCAAGTGGCAGACCACTTATCCCGTTTGGAGGAGAAGGGGTGGCATTGTGATGGCTTTGAGATCGATGATACATTTCCCAATGAAAAACTCCTTGGGTGTCAATGCATGATATGCCGTGGTTCGCCAAAGTTGTCAATTATTTTGTGATAGGAATAATTCTGTATGAGCTCTTTTCGAACGAAAGGAAGAAGCTCAAACAGGATAGCTTGGGTTTTTATTGGGACGATCCATATTTGTTCAAGATTTGCACGGATGGTGTGATTCGTCGATGTGTCCCGGAAGAAGAACAATTGAGTATTTCTAGAGGCTTGTCACTCCTCTCCCTATGGTGTCCATCATAACGGGGTGAGGACGGCTTCTAAGGTGCTTAGTTATCGTTTCTATTGGTTAACATTGTTCAATAATGTGGGTGATTTTGTCTAGAGATGTGATGAATGCCGAAGAGCGGGTGGAATTTCAAAAAGGGATCAGATGCCTCTAAATACAATTCTTGAAGTGGATATCTTTGATATTTGGGGCATCGATTTCATGGATCCATTGGTTAGCTCTTGTGGGAACACGTACATTCTAGCGGCGGTCGATTATGTCTCAAAGTGGGTTGAAGTCATGGCTTTTCCTAACAATGAAGCCCTGAGTGTGGTGGTATTTCTTAAATAGAGTATCTTCACAATGTTTGTCACTCCTCGTGCAATTATTAGTGATGGGTGATCGCACTTTTATAATAGGGCTTTTGATTTGTTGCTTGCCAAATATGTTGTTAATCACAATGTGTCCACCCTTATCATCCTCAAGCTGGTGGTCAAGTGGATGTCTCCAACCGAGAAATGGAGAGTATATTGTCCAAGACGGTCAATGCTAATAGAACCAATTGGTCGAAAATTTTGGATTACTCTCTATGGCCGTATCGGACAACTTATAAGACTCCAGTTGGTATGTCTCCATACCGGTTGGTGTTTGGGAAATCTTACCATCTTCCGGTCGAATTTGAGCACAAGGCTATGTGGGATTTGAGGAAGTTGAATTTGGATTTGGATGTTGCGGCCAATCTCTCTGTTGAACAACTCAATGAGCTTGATGAGTTTAGATTCCATGCTTACTCCAGCTCGTCCTTATATAAGGACAAAATGAAGTCCCTTCACGATAAATATGCTCGGGGAAAGGAATTCAAGCTTGGTTATATGGTTCTTTTGTTCAACTCCCGGTTACGTCTCTTTCCGGGAAAGCTCAAATAAAAGTGGAGTGGGTCATTTGAAGTTGTATTTGTGACCCTCTTTGGTGCTCTTGATCTAAAGAACAAAAGTAGTAAGGTTTTCAGAGTCAATGGGCATCGTGTCAAGCATTATCTTGGGAAATTTGATGACAGCCACGTTTTGGCGCTCCCTCATCTAAAGTGATGTGATGGTAACATATGTCGTGCCGCGATGTTAAATTAGGTGCTTCTTGGGAGGCAATCCATGTCTTTTTCCTCTTGTTTTCTTTTATTTTCTTTGTAGTTTAGGAATTTCGGGCTAATTGGTTGTGAGATGTTGCAGGGATTGTGTTGATGTAGTGCTGAACAAAGAGGAAAAATTGAATAGTCTTTGAAGTTTCCAGTGCAGCCGTGGTACACTTTCTGCGGTCCGCACTGGTATGGGCTAGGTGAGGTGCCCTCTGAAGTTTTCCACCGCGGCCGCATTCTATTTAGTGCAGCCCGAGGTGAACCTCTGTGGACGCGGTCTACTTTTGTGCGGTCTGCGGAGGTTGCCTTCTCAAGCTTCATTTGAACAAACCCACCGTGGTCCGCCGTCTGTTTTGTGCGGCCGCACTGGTAGGTGATGATGGGTCCTACTTTTTCTCTATAAATAGACCCCAATGGCCACCACTTACACTTTTCGAAATTTTAACACTTAGAGACCTAAAAGCTACTGTTCACACTCTCCTCTGATCGTAATTCTTTCTTAGACTGATTAATTGCATTTTATCTTCATAATTTGGTAACATTTCACCCATTTTTCTTTGCTTATCTTTATAATTTTGCTTTATTGTTCATGCCCAATAGCCACAACTTCTTTTTCTTCCCATTTTTCTTTAATTTGTTAGTTTAGATTAGTTTACGTGTTAGTTTTTGAGTGCTTAATGTGCATAATGACTGAGTAAATTGAGTAGGGACCAGTTAGCTGGAAAACTTGAACAAAAATTGCAAAAATTAAAACACTAGCTTATTGCCTGAAACAAGAACCCTCCATGGACTGCGGTCATTTTATTGCACTCTGTGGTGCTATGATGCGGTCCACGATACCATTTTGCACGGACCGTGGTGTTCAAGTGTTTGATAATTGATTTGTGCCCAGCGTGGCTGCATTGCACTTTATGTGGTTTGCGCTAGACCATCGCGGCCGCGATACCACTTTGTGTGGACCGCGGTTGAGGGATTCAGAGAGGGGGTTTTTAGGAACCCGTGGAAATGCAGACCGCAGTCTTCTTTGTGCGGTCTGAGGTGCACCCAATGCGGCCACACGCCTTTTTGTGCAAGCCACGATGTACTGTTCTGCAACATTGGTTTGCAACTTTTGCTCTGCTGTTCTACAATTCATTTCCATCATCTGTTTCACTGCCTATGCTTAAACTAACAATGTTAGATGTGTGTGCTTGCAGATAATGGTCAAACAAAGAGGTAGAGGTGCTAAAAACAACTCGGTCGAGGTGACTCCTCCTGGGGAGGAAAATGAAAAGAAGTATAACTCACTGCCCAACCTAGATAGAGCACAAGGAAAGCAACCAAGGTTGTTGATACAGCCGGTGACCAGTCGGGGAGTGAGTACATGCCTTCTCAAGACCTCTCCTCTGAATCAGTTCCAACACACTCAGTCCCAGCTTCACCCACTGCCCAAGCTCCCCAACGTATATCTTTTAAGTTTTCTAAGGGCTCAACAGCCAAAAGTGGTGAGTACTCCACCTCCCCCACAGCTTCGTATTCCGAGGAGAGTGCATGAGGAGGTGCTGAAGGTGGTGATGATAGTGATGAGGAGGTGCATCAGAGTGGTGTGCCTCATGTTGGGGGTCTTGGAAGAACCAGAAACCCCGTAGTTTGGGAGGACAGATTTCTTAGCCAGGTAGGTTTTCATAAATTCAGAGTATGGTGGCCACTATAGAATTTGATTCTTGAAAATGTTTTATTGACCAAGAATTGTTACCCCTAAACCCAAATATGCATATACAGTTTCGAGCTCGAGTAGGTTGGGAAAATGTTAGGGATGAATGTATAAAGAAAAATTAGCACATGGTCAGGAAGTTCAATACCAATGTGAACCGCATCACGAAGGGCACCAAAGTGACCAAAAGTGCGGAACAAAAATATGGTGTTTACTAGGAAGGCACTAAATGAGTACTTGGGGTTCAATGAAGAAGATGAGACCCTATACAATGAGAAGTTGACAATGGGAGAGGAGGTTCGTCTATGATTAGCTGCATACCTGGCAATCCCGAGTACTGTTCCAGAGTGGTTAACAGCGGGGGTCAAATACTTCGGAGGACTCTCAATTTTGAGGCTAGGGTTTGTTGACCTTTGTATGTAGTCGACTTGACCCCACTTCCCATGATCAGACTTTTGCACTTGTCGGGCGGTTTGTATTGCTTCTATTATGGCAGGCTACCCTATCAACGTGGGAAATGTTATGTCCCGTGTGATTTCTACAATGGGGGTTGAGCATGGTCGTAACTACCCTTTTCCCAACACCCTCACCATGTACTTCCGGGAATTGTTAGTGGAGAAGAAGCCCTTTGATGTCAAGGTAAATCCAGTGGACTCATTCTCATGTACAAATTAAAGGTACCAGACAAACCCAAAGACAAGAATTACAAGCCACCTGCCTCTGCTCCAACTGGCCAGTCTGAGAAGCCGATTGCGGTAGAGCCTTCCAGTGTGCCTTCCACTGATATTGCTGCCACTATCACTGACATGCCTCCCGAGTCTTCCACTACTAGTGGCCCTTCTACTTCAGCTGGGCCGGGGATCCCATCTTCCTGGGCCCATCTTATCACTCAACATCAACTAAGCCAGACACGGCATATCTTGAACAACTAGATGTCAGCTACATCATCCAAGTTGTCTTCTTTGTCTTGCACTATTGAGGCTCAGTCAGCAGCACAGACAACTCATTTTTCACAGTCTATTGAGGACACGCAAGGATCTGAAGGAGCTTTCCCCAAAAAACAAGAAAATGAAAAAACACGGGCTTTCAAGGAGTCTGTGAAGGAGCAAAGAGAGGATGTAGATAAGCTAATGGAAGACAAAATGCATTTAGACTTGCTATTTGGGGATCCATCCCAACAACTACACCAGTATCAGAGCTACAACAGGAGCAGACACAGAGGCTACCTAGGAAGAAGAGGAATCTCTCTAGTGCAGGAAAGGAGATCATCCAGTTGGCAGATCGACCGGAGGCTTCCTCCAGTCAGCCATAGGATGCTCCTGATATTCAGCCCGTCCACGTCCAGGCCCCAGTCCCAGCAGCTGAGCAGCAGGAGACCAGGAACCAGTGTGAGGTTCCCGTGCATACAGAAGACCCGGGGAGCACTCATTTACCCATGCAGAAGGACGAGGATTAGGGAGTTCCCATATCATTTCCTTATGTTTTTTGGTGCTTATCTGTTTAGTTGGCATTGGAGACAATGCCATATTTTATTTGAGAGGGTGCGCCCTACATTTTATCCATTGGATGACTGCATATATAGATTGATTCAGTTTATGCTTACTTTTGATTTTCTATTGGTCTGTATATAACTTTACATTCAGTTACTTTTTATATTCTCTTTGGTCTGCATATAAAGTTACACTATGTATATGTTCATCCCCTGTTGTAAATATTCATTCTATTTTCTATTTTAATAAAAAAAATTCGTTTTTAGCTTCGTAGATAGGCTCGTAGTCTTTTGTTTCGTTTTTGTTTGGTGCTTTCAAAAAGCCTTTGGTTTTTTTAATTCCACGGTTCTTTCCAAAGGTGGAGTATTGTGTGAACCGGGTGGCTCTTCCAGATGATGGATGGCGTGACAACCTTCTTAAGGGTTTGAGTCCTTTTTTTTGTTATTTTATAGTTAAGAGTACCTCATGCAAAACTTCACTTAGGCCTAGCACATTTGCTTTTGATCCCGTGGTCAAAGACAAAATGTTGTGTTTAGGATGGTGAAAGTCGTAACCTTGAGATTCTCGTGTTGAATGACAATCATCAAAATGATTTTTTGGACCATTATGTGCTTGAATCGTAACTAAGGTCATTGTGGGACGTCGACTTGATGTCTTTATCAATCCCCTAGCGTGTGTGGTGAGAAATCGAATTGCGAGTCCAAGTCCCGAGTCAATGGTCTAGCACTTGCCCTGAATGTCTGTTGAGCGAAATCCTAAGTGGAAGTTGACTTGATAAGTGGTTATAGGCTCTTCTTGATCCAAATGATAGTTTGAACAATTCTATAGCCTACCAATGATAAGATCCCTAGATAACCCTTTTGAGCCTTTAGACCTGCTTCTTTCAAGAACCATAATACATGCCTATACCCGTTTTCAAATATACACTCTCGTGGCACCCAAATCATTCCATTAGCACATGGCAAAAGTATAAGTTTGGAGGGGGGGAGACGAGGAATGCAACAAAGTGGTAAAAAGGCACATAAATGAAGAAAAGGAAAGGCAATGAAAAAGAAAAATAAAAGCAAAATGCTCAATGTGAAAATTATCTCAAAGGAATTCAAGAAAAGCAAAGAAAGAAAGGCGTGGAACGTTGAAAAAGGAGAAATGGTTTGAAATGCATAAGAAAGAGTGACAATGTGTCTCTCTAACCCCTTAGAAAGAAGTGAAAAGACTCAAAGAGTGAAGAGAATTGTGCCAAATAAATCTTAAAGAAGTGCTTATGGGGATATTGAACCCACTTGAATAAAAACATGTCCTACCCTTATCCAAAAGCCTTCACAATGACTCCACAAAATCCCTATGTGATCTTGAGTTGAATGAAGCTTACATTAGTGGATACTTACATAAGGGGCAAGCATATGGTACTTAGAGCCAGACTTGTGACCTTTTTCTTGAGATTTATGAGTGAAATTCCATTAACCTCTATTTATGTGTAAATATTATAAAAGGTGAGGTTCGCTTAGGGGGAGTTGAGGATGTGTGAGTTTGGGTTCTACAATGACCAAAGTAATCGAGAGAGTTCATTGATGTAATGATTCAACTCTTGATGCTCTTGTGTTACACTTGATCCATAGTTTTTCATATTTTAAATGTTGTTAGTGATTCATTTGTATTGAGGGAAATTGTTGGTCCCAATTGATGCTTGTTGAGGTTACTTTAGGATAGCTGGAATTACTTGAATTTTCTTTTAAGGGGCGAGTCTTATTTTGTTTGCTTGAGGACAAGCAAAGGTTTATGTTTGGGGGAGTTGATAACTAGGGGTTTTAACGTGTTTTATGCTCCTACTTGCCTATGCTTTGATTATAAATTGTCACAAAATAGTCCCAAAAGGCTCATAAGTTGTTCCTGATTACAGGTTTGATCAACAAGTGATGAAATATCACAGATCGGCTCAAAAGGAGTGAAACCTGCTCAAGTATCAAAGACCAATCAATCTAAGGGCAAGCAGTTCTTGAGCGGATCACGCAAAGCCAAATGCGGCCGCACTGGGTGGTTCAAAGAGTTGTCAAACCAAGCTAGAGGCAACACGGCCACGGTTCAGTTTTAGCAGCCTACGGTGAAGGTTTCGCGGCCGCAGTACCTTTATGTGCAGTCAGTGGACGAGATATTCGGAGAGATTGATAATTGCCAAATCCAAGCCATGCGGTCTGCGGTCGTGATTGTACGGATCGCGCTAGTTCCCTCTGCGGCCTCAATCCCTTCTACTGGTCTACGGAGCCCAAGTTCAGAGAAACCAGAATTGAAGTCACAAAATGTAGTGCAGCAACAATCCATTTTATGCGGCCCACACTGACCCCGTATTGGTATTTTTGTTTATTTTTGTCAGTCGGGTAATAGAATATTTAACCATTTTTAGGTCATCAGTTATCTTCAAACTTGAGTTGTGCTCGTGGGAACGTATATTGTAGCCATTTCTGGCACTTTAGCTTTAAACTAATGATAGATTCTTGTTATTCTCTTTAATATTAAATTAATATGTCGTGTTCTTCATATATCTTTATTTTCTTTTTCAATCATGAGTAGCTAAAAGCGTTAGCTAGGATTGTGGCTTAACCCCAGTGTAGGTAATTGACTGGTGTTTCCATATAGGGCTAGATTGACTATGGGTATTTGCTATTTGGGTTGATTTTATGTTTTAATCTAAGAATTGGTGGTTGCAAACACTAATTCAAGCTTTGTGGATTTGACTCTTCTTGAAAAAGAGAGTGTATGTCTCCAAAATTTACACAACAAGGAATTGGGATGGACTCATAAGAAATGATAGTCCCAGTTAACGGGTTAAACCTCGAGAGAGTAATTACCCTACTTGAACTCTAGGTGCTTGATCTAATTTGCCTACTCATTTGGTTTCTCGAGAGTTAATTGGGCAAAATTACTCTCTCTACGGAGAGGTGTGAGGGTGGGTAAAGTTGTGAAATGGTTATAGCATAAGCCCTATTTATGTCAATCGAACCTTAGAAATATTTACCCGTCAATTAGCCACCTAGGTGATGTCACGACCCTAGTGCCCTTCTTCCCATTAGTTGCAACTTAGCAATCTTCTAGTAGCATAATTTAGTTGTAATTAATAGTTATATAATATTAGTTATAATTTGAAAACCCAAAATATGTTTGAAGTGATATTTGGAGCGAACACACACTTCTAAGCTAGATATATATTTAACCTCGACTATAAGCTCCCTAAGAAATTCTATCCCGACCCTCATATTGGGTAAAGGCTATTGTGACCCGCCCTTTCTACCTTGGTTTAGCGTCGAGTTGACAGTGATTAGGCACTACGCATATGTTTGTATACTACTGCCTCCTCAGATCTATGCGATCACGTCCTTCTTCACGCGATCACAAAGAACAATTCGTGAATTCAATTTCTGCTTCACTTCTTCTACGCAAACGCGGCCCTTACCAAGAGTTCGCGATGCCCAAAATCTCTAACCTTACATGACCGTGTGCCACTACTGGTGGTCGCATTGAACAAATTTCCCATGGTGCTCCAATTTCCTACGCGATCAAGAACCTTCTCACACGATTGCATACAAGGAAACTAGATACAGATACCAGAAACCTTCAGCACATTTCCAAGTCCAAAAATTGATCTGTTAACCATCTGAAACCCACCCGAGGTCCCCGAGACCTCAACAAAACATACTAAGAAGTCCTAACATATGATACAAACTTAGTCGATCCTTCAAATCCTATCAAACAATGCATAAACCACAAATCACGCATTGATTCATGCCTAATGAACATTGAACTTCTAAATTTTTCACATTCTATTCCGATACCTATCAAATCATGTTTGATTGACCTTAAATTTTGTACACAAGTCACAAATGACACCCATAGCCTACTCCAATTCCCGAAACCCCACTCTGAGCCGGTAACCACAAAGTCCACTTCGGTCAAACTCTTAAATTTCCAACTTTCGCCATTTCAAGCTTAATTCAACTAGAAATCCCCAATCAAAATCCGGACACTCTTCTAAGTACAAAATTACCAAGGAAGCTAATGGAACAATCGAAACTCCAAACTGGGGCCATTTACACACAAGTCAACATCCGGTCAATCTTTTCAACTTAAGCTTGCAACCTTAAGACTAAGTGTCTCAATTCATTTTGAAACCTCTCCGGACCAAACCAACTACCCCGAAAAGTCACATAACAACTGTAAAGAAGAAAATTAGTAGTAAATGGAGGAATGAGACTATGATCTCAAAACGACCGGCCGAGCAGTTACATAGTTTGACCCATAATGATTTATTTTCTTTTTTAATATCTCCAATCCAGCGCACTATGGAAAGAGCTATTCTTCCATTTCGCTTTATGAAGCCCTATACCTCCCTATTACTTTGGTCTGGTGACAATGTTCCAATTGACTAGGTGACACTTTCTTTATTTTCAGTACTACCCATAAGAAGTTTCTTTGAATAAAGTTGATTTTGTCTAAGGTGGTTTTGGGAAGGTTGTAAATTTTCATAACATGGCTAGGGATAGATGCTAGGATGGATTTGATGAGGGTTGTTCAACCCACTATGCTATGTAACTTTGTTCTCCAATCATTAAGTCTGGTATTCATACTGTCTATAATAAATTGAAAATCCTTGTTTGAAAGTCTTGAGCTAATCATGGAAAATATTAGTTAGTTACCTAAGTTACTGGCTTCCTTTATTGCTAGGTTGTTATTAATGAGGATTTTTATTTTCAGGGGTGCATTATTGGAGAAAATGATTTTGGATTTGCTAAAATTGATAAATTTCCCTGCGTTTTCACAAAATTTATTAAGGGTATCAATTAGAGAGTTGCATCTCTTTTGGTTCACTTTCATACGTAGGATAAGGTCATCCACATAAAAAGATGGGATAAGTTAGGCAATTAATTTTATGGTCAATCATTCTTGATAGCATTTTCATGTACATGATAAAGAGGTATGGGGATAGCGGATCGCATTGCCTAATACCTCTGGTTGGTTTAAAAAATTCAGTTCTTGATCCATTGACTAGTATAGATGTGGTCGTGGTAGATCTACATGACATAATAAGGTCTATTAGGTCCTTGGGAAAATTAAGAGAGATTAGGGAAAGTCTGATGAAGAACCATTTAATTTTATCAAAAACATTTTCCAATTCTATTTTGATAATCATTTTTGTTTTTTTTCCTTTAATATTCTTAAGATGAAGCATGGCCTCATATGCAATAATGGCATTATCTACAACTCTTCTCCCTTTTAAAAAACTTATCTGAGTGGGGTGAACAATATTATCAAGAAAAGGCTTAATTCTATTCATAATTATCTTAGTAATTATTTTGTAAGTAGTGTTACAAAAGTTTATGAGTCTGAATTGCCTAATAGTCTCCGCGTTTTGACATTTTGGGATTAGACATACATAGGTGCTATTCATGTACTTAGGCATGCCTTTTTTGGTGAAGAAATCTGTACAAAACTCGATCAATTGCTCCCTCGTCCCCCTAGAACCTCTGGTAGAAAAAAGGATGTATATCCTCCGGACCCGCTGCTTTAAAGGGTTTAAATTAAAAAAGAGCATCCTTAATTTCTTTAACTGAGGGGATACTTACAAGGTGAGGATGGTCTATATCCTTAATAGTATTTTTGTAAGTGTTTAACAAAAAAATAATAATTTGGTCAAAGCTAGAATTCAAGATAATAAATTAGGTTACTGATAATCAAGAGACTAAAAATAATAATAGGCTTTCTGAGAATAAGAATAAGCAATAAAGTAATTTGCATTTCAATATGATGTAGATGATATTTTGTGTTCTTACAATTGATGAGACCTCCTTCTTTTATAGCTAATAAGGAGTAATGGCTCACTTCCTTGGTCTAAATAAGAATAATAGCGGATATTTAATGAGGCTTTACACAATTATTGCTATTAAATACCAGTTTACTAACATATTTGGTATTTAATACTGTATTTGGACTATTTTTCGTCATCAGATTCATATATTTTGAATCCTTACGAATCCCTGGTTTAAATGCCTTATTTAGATATGAGATACGTATATGAATTACACCCCGTGCCTGTTTTGAGTTCTTCTTCCCATGTTTTTCACTTCTCGTGTCTCTCAATTAATTATTGTCTGTTGACCTTTTGATCAATCCACGTGTAATGCCACATCTTCTTTAATATAAACTCAATTTTTTCTCAATACATATTTTCCCCCCAATTTCCTTTAATTTATCAATTAAATAATTGGGAAGTGAAATTTTTGTCGTAATCAATGCTTATGACAATACTGACGCCTCAGCTGTCTTTCTCATTTAATGGTTCACACACGTGTCATCTTTTGATTGGATCTGCAATTCTGTGCCCTTCTTTCTAGGCTTCTTCAACCCCTCATTCATGAAGTGGTAGTTTCCTTTAATATAGGTTTTTCATTATTATTCTTATTAGTTTTACGGTTGTTTCCATATACCTTTTTAATTTTCTCTTCCTTTGTCATCTTCTTCACAAATTTTCATCAAATGTTTCCTTACTTTCTTTTACTTCACCTTAGTTCAAACTCGTTCAACAATGACATCTCCAAACCCTAACCCTAGAAAAGTTCTAGTTCCAGATCAATTTCCTAATGTCCCTGCTCCGATTAAGCATAGAAGAGGCAGAGGAAGAAGGATTCGGAGTTTAGGATCCACATGTAGAGGTTCAACTGGCTCTGCTTCTCCTTCTTTGAGTTCAGGCAACAAAGGTTCCACCTCTTAAACTCCTTCTTCTAAAGGTAAAGAAGTTTCTGACCCTTCTCAAGAACCCTTAGTTGAAGATATTCTACCAAGTGATTTGTCTTTTGTGAGTGACAGAACGTCTCTTCATAAGCAAGTTGCAAAATTGGAAAAGGTTGATGCTCTCCCTTCTCTTATAACCGAGCTTACAATCCCTACTATTAGCAAAGATTGTAATTGGAAAGAGAGTCTTCGTCTGTCAATTCCTGCCCTAAATCAAAGAATTTCTTCTTATTAAAGTGGGTATTCTTTCATTTATACTTATCCCTTTACATTGGGATTTAAGCCTGCCATATATCATGTTATCCTTGATTTCTGTCGCTTCTTCAATATTTTCTTGACTCAAGTTGGCCCCTTAGTACGGAGGGCTATGGATTGTTTGAGATATCTATCTACCAAAGCCAAAGTCAACTTTATTCTTTCCCACCTTATTCATTTATACCATCCCAACTTAATGTGTCATGGGATTTTTACCTTAACTGTGAGGAATAAGAATGTTTTGGTAAACCCTGAAGATGACAAAGACCGTGAGTGGTATCTTCATTATATTGATGTTCGTACATTGGATTTGCTGGGTGAAACAAACATTCCCTTCCTTGAGAAGTGAAACTTTGCACGTATGTTTCTATTTACTTTACCGTACCTATTTTTAGAGATTTTGATTTTCTCTTTAATTTCATCCCTTTTTGATTTTTTTTCGTAGCAACCATGGGAGATGTGAAACCTATTCCCAACTTTCGGGGTTGGGTAGATTCGATTTTAAAAATTGCTCCTAAAGAAGATAGAACTTAAAAGTCTTTTTCTTCTTTACATGGCTGGAAAGTTAAAACACAGGGTATGCATCTCATTGCATATATAATTTTTAGATACATATGTCAAACCACTTTCTTTTCAATATTGAGTTCGTATCCTTCTTTTTATTAGGATTTGGTGTAAAAGGAATGGCGGTTGATGTAGCTTTGGCTATGCGCACTTCTTCCATTGCCTCCCTTGATTTGGACAAGGCTAAAGCCTTGATAGAAAAGAGAAAAGCTATGGTAGTAGAAACACTAGTGAATCTATTCACCGTCTCTATGTTGGTGGTTTTGAAAGTGGGGAGGTTGGCCCTGTTTTAGAGGAAATTCCTCTGTCTTCCTCAGTTCCCATTTCTCCTATTCCTTTTGTCTCTTCACCAACCGTGAATTTTTCTTCACCTTTGTTGACCTCTTTGTCTCCTTCATCTACTTTGAATGCTCCTACTTTCGAACCTATATTAGCTCCCGTGCCTATTCCTTCTGCTCCTGCTTTGACTTCCGCATCTCCTGCTATTTTCACCTTTTCTACTACTCCTCCTTCCACTATTCCTTCTTCCTCTGTCATGCATTCAGAAACTGGCCCCAATAACAGATACATGGCTATGAGAAAGGTTACACTTGAAGTACCTGCTACTCATAGCCTTTTGAGGAAGACTGGTGGAGCTGATGTTTGGCTCAAACCTCTAATTAGAGATATGGAGAGGACGAAGATGCAAAGCCACATCTGCTATACTTTGATGAAGGATATAGTTCATTCGAACTTGAAGGTAACTTTTTTATTAACTTGAACATTTGCTCTCCTTTTGCTTTAAGTTTTTATTTCTGTGCCTTATATTTGTAGGCTAACTTGATTGGGACCGAGCTAATGGGAAAAAAGAAAGGTCGTGAGTCTACAAAGGCCATTTTTGATGCTAAAACAATAGCTGAGGGAGCCCAGGTTGAAGCTCAAAATTGGAAAGAGCAATTTGAAAGTGCTTTAGGGAGCATAGAAGAGTTACAAGAAAGTAGAGCTCATTTGGAACAACACAATCAGACTTTATCCACAGACCTAGGAATTGCCAAGGCTTCCTTAAGCCAGATAAAAAGGGATAAAGAGATTTTGAAGGGCTCATTGTCAAAGGCTAGTGAGGAAATTAAAGAGCTCAAAGAACTTATGGAGAAAAAAGAAGAATATGCTAAGGAGTTAGTGCAGAGCTTGAATCAGACTCGAGCTGATTTAAAAATTTCTTCAGATAAAGTCCGTACTTTGGGGAGTTCCCATGCCACTCTTGAGACTTCCCTTGATTCCCACTTAGTTGAGCAAGAGATAATGAAAAACAACCTTGCTATGTGGGAAAGGGATTATGAAAACTTGGAGAGGGAGCATAATTATCTTGCGGAGAATTTTAATTATGAGATCAATTGGGATTTTCTAAGGTCCCTCCGTGATGCTTTGTTGGAGGCAACTCAAGAAAATTTTGACTTGCAATCTGAGTTAGCCAAAGTTTTAGACGCGATTGAGAAGAATAAGCAACCTACTAACACTCCTTCTCTAGAACAACTAATTGATATTTCTTCTCCAGCACTTGGAACTCCTGGGATAGAAAATCCTTTGAATTCTGGAGCAGTTGATGAAACAGATGAAGTTGTGATTTCAATGACCGAGGGTGAAACGTCTATATCCTAGTCTATGGGAATAGAAGTTCCCGTGACTACTGCTTCCCTCGATGATGTTAATACTTCAAGCTCAGCTGAAACTGATCATATTGTTGCTCCCTTATAAGTTGTTATCGAGCCTATTGTTGCTTCTTGAAATAAGGCTACAACTTCTGATGTTCCAATCCCTTCAATGACAAGTTAAAAGTGTTTCAGACCTTCCTTTTTTTTAAATGATTGGGGATGTAATCCCTTGGTAATTTTAGGGGATCTTTTTGGTGAATTTCCCAGTCTCCATAATGGGTCACTTGTTTAAAGACAATTGCATTTCAATGACTAAGTTTTTTCCCTTAGTCTTTTATGTTAAGAAGTTTAATTAGTACTTCTTTATATTCTATTCTTGTCTATTTACTTTATAGAATAGTTTTCTACCTATTCTATTCTTGCATAATTTTTACATAGGACTTATAGAATAGTTTAACATTTTTATCTTTTTAAAAAAATGCTTTATGATTCTTCTCATGGATTATGAGCATGAGGAAAATAAAAGAGGGCCCTTTTATTTATCGACACTTAATGAAGAAGACGTCTCAACTTCATAATGGTGTTATAATACAATCAAAGAAATAGGATCACACATGTTTTGTATGAAATAACTTTTGACAAGTTTTTATTCATGAACTTTAACAAGTTTTTTGAGTATTACATGTATTGAAGTACATCTATAACTTTCTCGTAACTGTTTTCTTGTAACAGATTTATAAAATAAACAAGGTTTTTCATAACCTGTTTTTAATACATAGTCATGACCTTATCTTTACATTAGGAAGGGTTTGAGAGGTGACTCCGTTTTCCTCGTAGGAAATAACACTATGATGAGTGCTTTTTGACTTCGTGATTTTTGCTTGACCCTTGACTTCTTGTAGCTTGATTTTTCTTTTTAAATCTTGCTCACTCGTATCTATTCTTCTGCACTCGTATCTGTTCTTCTGCACATACTATTCTTCTGCACATACTAGTATGTATATAATGTAGTCCCCCAAGTGTTTGAACAGTGAAGTATGAAGCCTCGGGCACTTGTGTGTTTTCCCCCAATTTGGTCCTATTACTGAAATAGAAAAATATACGGGACTCGGAGGTGCGATTATAGATAAAGACTGCCTAACTCGTGTGTATTTCCATCAGATTAATGTAACCCTAGGCTGGGAATTTAAGAGTATTCCATTTGTCATGCAGGCCGTGACTCATCATTTGGCACGAGTTAGGGTTTTTTCCTAGCATCTAAAATCGTTAGTAAATTTTAACAATTCAAAGAAAAAATTCTAACATGGCGATACCTTACTATGGGTACTTCCTTAGAAGTAATATCTCTTTAAATAACGGTATTCCAATGTGAAGGTAAAACCATCCATTGTTTCCAACTCGTATGCTCCTTTCCCCGCAATTTCACGAACAGTATAAGGTCATTCCCATGTTGGACAAGCTTTCTTGAATTAGCTATCTTTGGATTGGAACACTTTTTTGAGCACGAATTCCCCAATTTTAAAGAACCTGAGACGGGCCTTCCTGTTGTAATATCACTCAATTACTTGCTTTTGAGCTGACATCCTTATTAACGCAGCTTCTCTTCTCCCTTCGAGTAGTCAAGATTTATCTGTAACTCTCCATTGTTTGAGTCCTCCTCTACTTGAACATGGCGTGTACTTGGTTTGCCTATCTCAACCGGTATTAGAGCTTCTGCTCCATAAACAATTGAAAACGGTGTTTCTCCCGTACTTATTTTTGTCGTTGTTCGATATGCACATAATACCGCTGGTAATACTTCAGGCCAATTACCTTTTGAATCTTGTAACCCTTTCTTTAAGTTGTTTATGATTACCTTGTTTGTAGATTCTGCTTGTCCATTACCCACTGGATGATATGGTATTGATGTTATTCTTTTGATTTTCCAACTTTGAAAGAACTCTGTGATTTGTGCTCCTATAAAGTTTGGGCCATTATCACACATGATCTCCTTTGGTACCACAAATAGGCAAATTATATTTCTCCAAATAAAGTCATTAACTTCTTTCTCACACACCTGTTTAAACGCCCCTGCTTCTACCCATTTAGTGATATAATCAGTAAGCACGAGTAGAAACTTTACCTGACCTTTTGCTTGTGGTAATGGACCTATGATATTCATTCCCCATTTCATGAATGGCCACAGAGCTATGACAGGATGTAATAGTTCAGCTGGTCTATGCATATTATTGCCATACCTCTGACATTTTTCACACTTAGATACAAAGTCATTTGCTTCCTCTTCCATTTTAAGCCAATAATATCCCGCTCGAATCAACGTTTTTACTAGTTACCTACCTCTTGAATTATTTACAAAATGTCCTTCATCTATTTTCCGCATTACATACTATGTTTGTAAAGGTCCAAGATACCTTGCTAAAGGACCTCCAAACATCTTTCGATAAAGATTTCCCTGGTGCAAACAATAACGGGAAGCTTTCTTGCGTAGTGCATAGGCCTTTGTTTTGTCATTAGGGACGGTTCCATACTGCAAAAAAAGCAACTATTTCGTTTCTCCAATCCCATGTCAAATGACTAAAATTTACCTCATTTTTATTAGTTTCAAGAACAGAGTGAAATAAATGTATAACTGAAGCATTTGCATCATTCCCTATGTCTGCTGCAGATGCAAGACTAGCTAAAGCATCTGCCTCTGCATTCTCGTCTCTTGGGATATGCATTACCTTCCACGTTTAGAATTATCTTATCAATTCTCGTACTTTTTCGAGGTACTCCTGCATTCGTGTTTCTTTGGCTAGATAAGTTCCCAGCATTTGATTTACTACGAGCTGAGAACGAACTTTTGATTATAATTTGTGTTATGCCAAGTTCAAGTGGCAACTCTAAACCTGCAATCTCAGCCTCATACTCTGCTTCATTGTTAGTTACAGGGTGATATTTTATAGCTTGTCTAATTGTTTCACCCGTAGGTTGTATAAGAACAATTCCTAAACCTTCCCCTTTACATTAGATGAACCATCAGTAAATAACATCCAAGTCCCCTGGTTTGCACCATTAAAAACTTGTAGCTCTTTTTCTGCTTCTACATGCATTCCTTGACTAATATCAGCTACAAAATCAGTGAGTACCTGGGATTTAATAGCAGTTCTAGGTTGGTAAATTATTTCATATTCACTTAATTCTATAGCCCATTTTGCTAATCTCCCTGATAGCTCATGTTTATGTAAAACATTTCAAAATGGAAAAGTAGTAACTACAACAATATGATGGAACTGAAAATAATACCTTAATTTTCTAGATGCCATGATTAAAGCTAATGCTAATTTTTCTAGTTGCGGATACCTTGTCTCAACATCTAGTAAAGTCTTACTTACATAATAAATAGTAGATTGCTTACCTTAGTCCTTACGGACTAAAACAACACTTACCGATACTTCTGAAACTGCCAAATAAATGAGTAACTTTTCACCTTCCTTTGGTTTTGCCAATAAAGCAGGATTTGACAAGTAAGCTTTCAAATTTTTAAGGATTTGTCTACAATCTTCATTCCACTCGAAATGATCTTGATTTTTGAGCGCAGAGAAAAATTTGAAGCACTTTTCTAAAAAATTTGGAAATAAATCTCCATAGGGCCGCAATTCTTCCTGTTAATCTTTGAACCTCCTTTTTATTGGTAAGGACATCAGGTATTTCTTCAATCGCTTTAATCTGAGAAGGATTTACCTCAATGCCACAGTTAGAAACAAGAAAACCTAAAAATTTACCTGAAGCAACTCCAAATGCACATTTTCAGGGTTGAGTTTCATATTGAATTTTCGCAAAATTTCAAAGGTAATAGTTAAATGAGAGATATGATCATGAGAATGCTGGGTTTTGACGAGCATATCGTATATATATACCTCCATTGTTTTTCCTAAATGTTCTTGAAACTATTTGGAGACTAAATTTTGATAGGTTGCTCCAGCATTTTTTATACCAAAGGGCATTACTTTGTAATAGTAAGTCCCTCGGTCTGTTATGTAAGAAGTCTTTTCCTCATCACTGGGGTCCATTTTAATTTGGTTGTACCTCTACGCATCTAAAAAAACTCAAAAGTTCATGACCTGCAATTGCATCAATCAATTGATCTATATGGGGTAAAGGAAAAGAGACGTTTGGGCAATCTTTTTTTAGATCAGTATAATCCACACAAACTCGCCACTTACCGTTCTTCTTAGGTACGACCACCGTGTTAGCTAACCAATCAAGATGTTTTATCTCGCGGATTGACCCAATCTTTAACAATTAGTGGACCTCATCTTGAATTATTTGATTTTTAAAAGCCCCTTGCTTTCTTTTCTTTTGCTTGATTGGATAAATGATGGATCCTCGTTGAGTTTATGAGTTATCACATCCGGTGGTATACCTGTCATGTCAGCATGGGACCAAGAAAAATAGTCCATGTTAGCTTTTAAAAATTCAATTAACATACCTCGCATGTCGGCCATTAGATTGGCTCCTACATAAACTTTTCTTTCAGGCCATTGCTCAAATAGCAACACAACCTTGAGTTCCTCTATTGTATTTTTAGTGTTCTTATTTTCTTCAGATTCTTGAATTACATCAGTTCTTGAGTCTAACTCCATTTTTTCAATTGAAGTTTGATTGTGACCCCCCCCCCCCCAACTATTTCCTATAATTGCTATTTTTCTTTACTCATGGCACTCGTATCTGTTACTGCGTTGATACTCCTTGCTGTTTCTTGATCCCCTCAAATTTGACATATTCCCCAAGGTGATGGAAACTTGATAATTTGATGTAAAGTTGATGGAACAACGTCCATATCATGGATCCATGGTCTCCCCATAATTATGTTGTAGGCCATTTCCATATTAACTACCTGAAATTAGTTTCTTTAATAAGACGTGCAACATAAGTTGTTAGAATTAACTCACCTTTTGTTACCATGCTTCAATTGTCGAAACGTGACAAAGTATGCGCCTTGGGTATCATTTTATCTTCAGCTTGCATTTCCCGCAATACCCTTAGTAGAATGATATTTACAGAACTTCCTGGATCAATCAAAACATCTTTTACATCAGTGTCATGTATAAGTAAGGATATTACCAGTGCATCATTATGAAGAGTAATCACTCCTCCGTATCTGCATCATCAAAGTTTATGCTCTCATGTTCTATGGTTTGCCATACTCACTTCCCGTGTATGATCGTCATTTTAGAAACCTTATTTGTAGCCGTGTATGTTACTCCATAAATATCCTCCCCACCACTGATGACATTCATTGTTCTCTTATGTGATGGTGGTTTTGGTGGCTCATGACTATTTTTCATGTAAGCTTGCTTTCCCTTATCACTAACAGCTTTGTGAGATATCCTTGCTTCAGTAGATGATCTACTTCACTTTGTAGGAATCGGCATTCTGATGTTGTATCATGTGGTCATTGTGAAACTCGCACCTATGGTCCGTTTTATGTCTGTTTGGGTTTGACCGCATCTCTTTTGGCCACCGTACCTTGTCTCTCATACCCCTTGGAACAGCTACGAGCTCAGAATTAGTTACGTTGAAATTATAGCCACCGAATCGTTCCTTTAAATTTTTATCGTCATCTCGTGGCTCTTGGTTACTTCAATCATCTTTGAACCTGGATGAAGACCCCGTCTCCCTGTCTCTTGACCTTTGATCATATTGTTGATTATTCTGTTTCGATCGTGAATCCTTTCCTGCATGTCCCATATATGGATCGTATCTATTCTTACCTGATCTGTTTCAGCTTCTGACCTTCTGGATCCGCTCCTTTCTTCACGATGGTACCAAGGTACAATATGCTCTTCAATTCTAAGCTTTGTACTATACATGTTATAAACATCGTTCCAAGTTGTTGCGGGAAATTCACGAAGGCTTTCTTTAAGCCTTATCATGGCTTCCAAACTTTTGTCGTTTAAATTAATTGTAAAAGCTATCGCTGCCCAATTATCTGGTACCCGAGGTAAAGTCATCATTTCATGTTGGAATCAATCAACAAAATCTATGAGGAACTCAGGGTTCCCTTGTTTGATTTTGAAGATATCCTCTATTCTTTTCTCGACCGTTTGAGCTCTCGAGTGTGCTTTAATAAGAGAATCTGTAAGCTCAGCAAAAGAATTTATAGAATTCTCAGGTAAAAGAGAATACCAGGTCAATGCACCCTTGGTGAGTGTACCCCCAAATTTTTTGACCAATATTGATTCAATTTCTTGTTTGGTCAAATTGTTGCCTTTCATTCCTGTTGTAAATGCAGTTACGTGGTCACGTGGGTCCGTCGACCGTCATATTTTGGGATGTCTGGAATTTTGATTTTTTTTTGGAATTGGTAGGGGAGCAGCACCCGGTTTCCAAGGTTTTTGTGAGCATTTATCCATGTCTACGCCTTTTATCACAGGCAGAACTCCAGGGATTTGCTCGATACGCTCGTTTTCCTCCTTGAGCTATTTCTGCAAGGTTAATACTAAATTTTGAAGATGAGGATTATCTGAATTACCTGGTTCTCCTTCTTGTGAGTCACTGGGGTTGCTCCATTACCAGAATTAACTAAACCAGAGCGGGGGTTTTCAAACGTGTTTTATTAGGCGTTGTTGGCGCAGCAGGCAATCGACTAACTAAAGCTTCCAAAGATTTGTCAATTCGTGCATCAATTATTTTTAGTAAAAGTTCATCTCTTGTTTCAACTCCTCTATCAGCATGTTAAAACATATCATTAGGAGTTCCTTCTCGAAATCCACGTGGAGAACCTTAAGGGATAATATTATTGAGTTCATCGCCATCCACTCGATGTATCTGATCTTCCTGATTGTTGTTGTCATTGTTGTTTGACATGATGTTAACAATGGGTAGAGTGTAACTTTCGTAAATAATGGATTATCAGATTCCCGGTAACGGAACCAATTTGTGTAACCAAAAAATAATTATTTGGTCAAACCTAGATTTTAAGATAAGAAATTGGGTTACTGATAATAAAAAGACCAATAGTAATAATATGCTTTCTGAGAATAAGAATAAGCAATAAAGAAATTTGTATTTCAATATGATGTAGATGATATTTCGTGTCCTTACAAATGATGATACCTCCTCCTTTTATAGCTAATAAGGAGTAATGACTCACTTCCTTGGTCTAAATAAGTATAACAAGTGACATTTAGTGAGGCGTTATACAATCATTGCTATTAAATATCAGTTTACTAATGTATTCGGTATTTAATACTGTATTTGGACTAGTTTTCATCATCAGATTCATATCTTTTGAATCCTTACGAATCTCTGGTCTTAAATGCCTTATTTAGATACGAGATAAATATCTGAATTGCACCCCTGTGCCTGTTTTGAGTTCTTCTTCCCGTGTCTATCGCTTCTCGTGTCTCTCAATTAATTATTGTCTGTTGACCATTTGACGATTCCACGTGTCATGCCACGTCATCTTTAATATAAACTCAATTTTTTTCCAATACAGTAAAAATATAGATATTATTTTTATAAGGCATAACTTGTTCAATAGAATATATATTAATATAACAACTATTTATATTATTTTTTATGTCTTTTTGATGGTGTATTCAATTTTCACCCTCATCTTTTAAGCTAATGACTCTATTTTTTCGTCTTCTCGGTAAGGTGATTATGTGAAAAAATTTTGTATTAGCATCCCCATCTTGCATTCGTTGAATCCTAGATTTAAGTTTTTAAAGTTCTTTCTTCTAGTTTGAGTATGCTATTAAATTTCTCAATTAACTCGCTTTCTAGATTTATGGGGAAGTTACTGCTAGTATATTTTTGAAATTTTTTGATATCTTGAAGCTTAGAGATAATTGAATTCTTCCTTTTGAAAGTATTTCCAAATGTATTACTCTTCTATTCCTTTACTCTAGTGGTAAAGTATTCTATAACATTACAAATGTCTGATTGGTTAAACCATGTTTCATGCACAAGATTTCTAAAACAAAGGTGAGACATCCACATTGACTCGATTCTAAGGATATTATTGCTGGAAATAAACTTTTTAAAAATGTCCAGCTTAAGGGGGCAATGGACTGTGATTGGATTGAATCCTAGTAAGATGACTAACGCTAGTATCCTCAAACAGTTTGACCGCATTAGCTAAATACCTATCTATTTTTTCATAATTAAGGTATTACACTGTTTTCGTTTATTCGTCCAAGTGTATTTTGCCTCTTTGAATCCTAGATCTATAAGTTTCCAATAGTCTAGGCGGTTGTTAAAATGAGTGATCCAATTGTTACTAAAAGGTAACCCTCCAAATTTCTTTGAGTTGTATTAGTGCAAGAGGTACTATTAGTTTGTCCTATGATTGGATCGTTAAAGCTATCAATGCTTCTTGGTTTTAAGTCAATTACTACGTCCATGTGTGAAAAAGTATTTTTTGGATTGTTGGGGGTGTTTCGTCGATACCTTGTGGACAAAAGTTAGCTTCCTGGTCCTTAGGGTTTGGGTGGATAATTTTTGATGAATTCTTATTAAGGTTGTCAATGTTGGTGATTAAAGTTTGATTAGATTGGGTGTGTTCTTTGACCAGCAATTTCTCTTTTCCCCCTGATTTTACTAGGTTAGTATGGATAAAGTTGTTTTTTTGGCATGTATTCATCTTTTGATAGGGGTTGAATCGAGTTGCCCTTCTCTGCTAGGTTGGTTGTGCTTACCATAGGTGTTGTTGAGTTTCTTCTTATCATCATGGAGGTATTATTGTTGCTAGAACTGATTGACTTCAGTTTTGTCCTTCTTTTGTGTGATACTAATATCCATTGGTTGATTTTTTTTAGTGAGGGGAGCAATCTCCTTGGGTTCTCCAGTGGTTGTCTCCTTATTAGCTTGGGCAATCTAGGGCCGTTTTACTGGCCAGGCATTTTTTTATGTCCCAATCTTCCGCAGTTAGTGCATAGTACATTGAATCCCTCAAACATGACTTGTTGGATATGCCTTCCACAAATAAAATGGATTTTGAGAGGGTTCTCAATGAGAACTAATGCATAAAGCCTAGCATACTTCCCTCTCAAAAGCAGACAATGTGCAACCATCTATGCAGATTAACTGTCCTACTTTACTTTCTATTTCTGAAATATATCAAAATTATTAAATTCAGTAGGAAGCTCAGGTAACCTAGCCCATATTGTAGAGTATGTTAGGGTGCATTATGATGCAACAAATTTTAGCTCCCATTTTTTTACCGTAAAAAATTGGTTTTCTATGAACCATGTTCCACATGTAGTGCCTTGTCATAGTTTTCTTCTTTACTAAACTTGAGCAGATGGGGTTGTGTGTCCATATTAACAACTTGATTCGTGAAATCGTTAGGCGAATCTTGGTGTTTTCCTTCCACCATGTCCAGGTCCGGTGGGGGAGTAAGTGATTCCATTTTATCTATTAATATAGGTTAGAAAACACTAGGGGCGGAGGAGATAAGGGGTTTAGGGTTTCTCTCCCTTGAACTAGTTTTTTAGAGAGAAGGAGGAGAGTCTCTCTCTAACCCATGTTCCTAACTATAATTCTAAAATAACTAATCTTAGTAAAAAATATACTTAAGGCTTTTTGTTATTTTCAAGATTAAGACAATTGAATTACAAACTATGAATTTGACTACACATTTGAATATTATTAATATTTGAATACTTAATAAGTAAGACGGTTTATTTTTTAACATCTAATGAAATGTATAAAATTTGTCATCATTGAAATTAATAAAATACTAATTGGTTTTAATATTGTATAAAAACTATTAGAAATAAAACTATATAAGTTGAGATGTAAGAATGTACCATTAAAAGTTCGCCCAATTTAGACAGTATTTTCTGATAGAATATCTTCCAGTCGCAATTCTATAAACATTACAATTAATTTATTTTTTTAGATATTAATAAATTTTTTTAAAAATGAAACGTGGCACAACTTTCGCGTACTCTAATTATTAATGCTTGCCACCTCTCAGCTACTTGTTTATCGTGCATATTTCTTTTTATCTTCTCTCAACAAAAAAAGAAGAAGAGAGAAACGGAGAGTTAAGATAAAAAAAAAATATATTTATATAAAGAAGATCGGTTTCAGGTTAAAAAGGAAGAACTATAAGATTACGTTCTACCATTGAGTTGACAAAGGCAATAAAGTGGAGAGGGGCCGATCACTTAGCGCGGTGGAATAGCAAAGAGAGTGTTTTCCTTTGATAATACTTGCAACAATAAGCTTTGTTATATCTGGTTTAGAAATGTGAGAGCTACAAGGTATCTTTCTATGGAAATTCTCCCTTAAATCCTATTTTACATGGTCTTAATTTGTTGCCTTTTGTAATAGATTGAATCATTGGTTTGATCTTAGTTTAGTTTTGCAGAGTTGCTCATAACATTTAAGTTTCACCGATGAATCAAAAGATCTCTATCATATAAAAAAATAAAAAATAATACAATTTAATCGTTCTAAAAAAATAGCAGAATATATATATATTAATTGTATGTTATATATATAAAAAAATATTTTTTCAAACACTTTTACGGTTATCAGATGCAAATAGTTTTGGTTGGAGGCTAAAGGCGAGGCCCTATATAGTACTTCTCATAAATTTCACTTTTTCTTTCGCGGAACAAGGACACGGTTTTATCTTTTTAGCCAGTCTTCTCGTGTTTTGGAATAAAAGATTTTCCTTGATTTTTGAAATATCTCTAATTTTCTGTAGCTGATTGGGGTGAATCTTTTTAGATCTAGAAGTAGGGCTATAAGTCGAGTTGGTTCGGATTTGTCAATAATCAAATTACATCAACTATATCAGATTATTAAATTTAAAGATCAAATTAAACCAAATACAAATCAGATTTTTTTATCTCATTTTTCTCGGATTTTTTTTCGGATTTTCCCGTAAATTCTTCATATCACAAAACAAAAAATTTGTGATTCAAATATTTCTTTAATCCTATATATATATATATATATATATATATATATATATATATATATATATATATATATATATAAAATAAAATAAAATCGCATACAACAAATATTATTAGTAAGCCATAGTAAAAATAAATATAATCTGAAATTTCTACGTTGCAAAAATAAGTACGACTAATAAGTACTATTATTTATATGACTAAACACTAAAAAAATAAGTTATATAATTTCATCTAAACTATAAGTTATGATAAAAAATTATGCGTTAAAAGTCCGAGCTTGAAATAATTATAACTCTGAGCTTGAAATAATACGTTAAAAGATAAAATTATGAAAAAGCTTAAGAAATATTTATAAACTACATTGCAATAAATATTTTGTTGTAGTGAATATATTTAAAACTTCTAATAAACATGTAATGCCGGATTGCTTTGGTTTCGATTTGAGTTTTTATAGCTAAAACTAAACCAAACCAATAATGGACAGGTTTTTTTTTTTCAACACTAAACCAAATTAAATCAAACCAATGTAAAAACAAATCGGTTTGACTCGAATTATTGGTTTAGTGTGGTTCGTTTGTACACCCCTATCTAGAAGTATAGCAAGCTGTGGATTCTGGGGATTAAAATTCGAAGTATCATTTCCAGTTTTTTAATCCAAATAATTGAATAAAACACAATTTATTTATTTATTTTGTATATGTAGCGTAGACTAAAGCGCAGTTTAGGATAGCGGTACTTTTGAAAATTAATTGAGTTTAGAATTCTGAAATTATGATTGTTAATTTAGTAGGTGATTTTGAATTAGTATAATAAATGCCATACACTTGGGTGGTAATGAAAAGTGAGATTCTAACCTTTATTTTTCAGGCGTGTTCAAATATACGGTGCAAGCGATCAAATTGATGACACAAGAGGGACGCGAACTTTATTTAATACCTCCGAAAAGATATAGAAATGGATTACTTGCTTTCTTTTGTAAGTGACGTGATGTACTTCTTTTGGTTTGACTAGGAATCACCCCTTCATACGGTAATTATATATGCGCTACAACCTCGAAGTCATTGTTCATATGCTAGTTATGCCACAATTATAATGTAAAAATTATATTATGTAGTTAATACTATTAATCGATCAAGGGAAGAAGATAATTTAATTCATATACAAGAGCTATATATACTGCATGACAAAAAGACACCGCTCTATACGTCCTGATCGACATGTTACTCATATAACAAATTAAAACATATATACGACAAAAAAACATAAAGGGAAATACAAATGTCCAACATGTTTTTTCCTCATACAACTCTTTTATGCAACTAGAGTTGAACTTTGTTGGACTAATGAGTCCACAGTGCTATCACACAAAGTTGGGACATCTAATTAACAACCTAGAACTTGATGTCACTCCAACTTCATTAGGAAAAACCTTGCTAATGTTCTCTTCTCTATTTTCATTGATCATCAAGTCCCTTTGTATGTCTTCTTGAATCATTATTTTCCTCTTCCCTCGATCGATAATGTCATCTTGTGTAATTTCATGATCCTCATTGTTAATTGAATGGTTCCCATTCATATCCTTATGTTGATGACATTTTATGTCACATTTTAAAACTAGTAGATTTAACACGAGACGTCCGTTTTCTCGAGTGGCTTCAAGGTATTCATAATATTCCATACTTTCTTCTCTAAGGATTAATCTTCCATCAACATAATGTCTAGAGAGAGACCATGGTACATCTCCAGGCAATTTTCCTCTCCAAGATGGAATTGTGGGTGGATATTCCTTTTTCACTTTCTTGATTCGACGTATAGGTGTATTTTTCGTGTTGGATTTTGGGTCGTGCCAGAGTTTAAGGTCTTCTTTTGAAGCCATGAAAACACCACTTTCTGAACCTATGAGATCGCCATTTGTTGAATACATCCAAGGAGAAGAATATGGAGTAGATAATAATGATAATATGGATGGTGTGGTTGTTTGTGGTGATGATTCAAATTTTGGTGAAAACATCCTGTAAAAACTTAGTACTATGTTTCTAGCATCTACGTTGAAATATTGAATGATTAAGCTTGTAATGACATTCAAAAATCCAGAAATTGGTGATATGAACAATCTTCCCTTGTTGAGAATCTTTTTTGTAGTGAAATCCATGTTTCACTCTCGGAGGAAACCACCAAATCTGTGAATTACAAACCACATTAACCACGTGTTGGTTCTTGTTCTTTTGATAGTACATAATTTGAAACTAAACACATGCAGACAAAAAAATATTAGTGTGTAAAATTTTTGCCCTTTTGGCAAATAATCGTAACATATCAATCTAAAAATAAAAATATTAGGTGATTTTTTTCTATAAACCTAGTGGATGAGAAAACGAGTACTCGATGAAATAATTGAGGCATGGTAAGTTGGTCAAAGAGGAGATATCTAAAACTTAATAACCCAAAAAAAAAAAACAAGAAAAGTTCATTTACTAGTGCTCTCTTTTCAAAAAAAAAATCTTGAATGGATGTAATAGTTCCTTCAAACTGAAAATTGTTTATTTATTTTTATATTGAAGGATTGTAAATCAAGAGTTTGGTGTAACATTTTTTTCAGTGAAACAAGTTATGTTAGTAGAAACTAACACATGAAACAAGTTATGTAATTAATATTAACACATGAAACAAGTTATGTAATTAATATTAACACAAGAAACAAGTTATGTTACAGTTCATTGACAGTATAACATTTTCTTGTATATAGATCTTATATAGTAGAAAATATATCCATCTCGAACCACAAGAGTGATTTTTAGGTTCAATAAATAGATAATCAGATATTTCTGGCGGATATTAGATGGCAGAAAATCTGAATGTATTTTCTGACTTTCTGTGTAGAGGTTCTAGCCAACATTCATCAAAGTTAGCTATCACACACTTCATTAAAATAGGCATATATAATTTAGAAAGAAAAAAGAAAGAACATTATCTAAACTAGCTACAATAGTTGTGTGCATGTGAGATTTGAGTGAAAATACAAGACAAGGCAAATTGAGGAAAAATGAAAGGAAATAAAACTGAAAATAGATAAGCATGAGATTGAATTGAGAAAAATAAAAATCAGTAGACAATGAAAAAATTACCCTTTTAAGTTCCTCCTGCAGTAGCAAAGAGTAGTCACTCTTTGCTGTTTCAAGTGTGGGACACAAGCAAAGTGTAAAGCTCTTCTTAAATAAAGCTTTTCATTACTTAGGTAGGTAACTAAAGTACAAAAAGAAGGTGATATAAGCCAGACTAAGCATATAAATGAGATACTTGGGCTTAAAAACACCTAACCAAAGTAGAGCTTTTCTAGGGCCTAGCCCATAATTTGTCGAGAAATATATATTTTTGGTCGTTCTCAAAAATAATAACCTACAAAATAATAGCGAATGTAATTAACTTCGGCCAATTGTCTAATTTTGTATTTTGCCCTAATTTGTTTTCGCGTAAGAGTTCAAATTCAGTAGAAATGCAAATCAAGACGTAGTAGTATCTTACCCGCATAATTGTATGGTATTCAAAATTCTTGACGACTAATTTAGATTCACGTCAAATAATGGGGTGCGTATTTCATTACTTTTGTTGTTAGCTCGCACACAAGATCTCTGATTAAGAATAAAGGAATCAGATCCATCTGACTATATAGTCCTTGGTGACACGACCTTTGTAGGTAGTCTAGAGAGGTAAGAGACGATTCTATGAAAAACAGAAGAAACTTTCTTTTTTCTTTCCTCTCCTTGCTCGTGTGTAAAAAGTTATCAGTTTACCCGTTAAGAAATTGAGCAAACCGATGCCCAAACTGATAACTCAATAGTGATAAAATATTAAATTATGATTGAATCGTTAACCCAATAATCCGATATCGATACCTTAATAAACTTTTTTCGATTCTGGCTATCTGTTATACCCGATATATGCCCAGCCCTATGAAGAACTAGGATCAAAGTTTTAAATCGAATTATAACTCCAATCATAAACTAGTTATTGTTATCGATTGTCCGTGTTCAAAGCAACGAGAAACTGAAAACCAGTAAGAAGAAGAGACACAAAAAAAAAAAAAAAATCACAGAAATGAAGAAATCCGAGATCACAGAATTCACTGTGTGTCCTTAAGGAATTTAACCCCTTCACTGTACCCGAGGTTGTGGATTATTTCCTCCCAGGATATAACGGATATACCTGTCGTAGGAGTGGCGGTACCTCAAACGCGTACGACTTCGACGAACTCAAATTCGGGAACGAAATCACACTATGACTCGATATGTTTCAGTTTGCAGAAAAGAATGCAGAATTTTTAAGTGACTGTTCGGAAAGGCTTGGTGCCTGTTCGGGAAAGGCCATGCCTTTTTCTGAAAAATAAGAACGTTGGGAAGTTTACAGTTAACAAATTAATATTTTTTTCCGCGGGAATTAAAAATAATTTCAGAAAATGAAGATTGAATTTTAAATAAATTTGGTCCAAAAAGATTATCAATCAGATCATCCGAAGCCGAAGCCGAGCCGAGCGACGACGACGGCGCGAGGGGAGTCCCTCTTCTTAACCCTTTAAGAGCTAGAAGAAGTGCTTTCTAATATAAGCACATAACTTTCCCTTTCTACCACCAGTGTGGTACAAAGCTCCTTTTCAAAGGAACTTTGCTTTGAAACTTCATTTTCCTTCTATTGTGTTCTTCCCTCCATTTCTCATTCACACCAACTTAGCTAGCTTTAATCATTAACTAGCTTTAACAGTTATCGCTTCATATGCGAAATTTAATGGATTTCTAAACAAAACATTACCAGTTATATTCAATTAAAAGAAAACAAAACATTACCAGTTATATTCAATTAAAAGAAATAGAATAGTAGAAAACAAAAGAAAAAGATTCTTCAACACGCTCCATTAATTTAATTTCTATTCCACAAAAAGTTAAAATTATGTCTAGTGGGATACAATAAAACATTACTAGCATGCATGGGAAACCTGGCCAAAATTGTAATTGAACATACACTTAGAAAAGAATATACCATACTAATATTCCTTTCATAATATTAACATGTAATAAGAGCAAAACAGGTAATCAGATCAAATATTTACTTTTTGATAAAAATTCAGAGTGGAATTGTTTACTGAGCTAACAGTCATTACCCACAAGAATATAGCGAAAGAATATAAAGTGATTCGTGTAGTTTGAAGCGAAAGAAGACCCAAAAATATGCTGTAATGATTTGACCATAATGTCGAAAGGTTAACCGCCAAAAGATGTGGTGTAGTGGATGAGACTGTTATTCCCTTAATCAGGTGTCTCGAATTTGATATCTTTGATTGAGGGGGAACTCTTTCCCGAATGGAGCCCTATACACATGAATTCGTATATAATCAGATTCCAACGCGGAATTGCCGAAAGGTTTTGTGCCTTTTATAATTGTCTCCTCTTTCGCTTTTTTTTTTTTTTTCTAACATACTATAAATTTCAAATTAATTAAGCCTACATCGTCTGGTGTAGAGAATATTTCCAAAAGTTTCTTTCCCTGAGGCTGTAACCAACTTAAAATAATAAAAAATTCAAATCAGAATGTTTTGAGAACTGAAAACAATCCCACTAAGTTCTCACAAAAACTAACAATATATTTTTCTTTCCAGAAACTCATTCCAAAAAATAATCAAAATGCACAAGTCTTTCTAAAACACAAATATTTCCAAAATACTGTAATAACCAAATCCAAAAATCCATACGGTTTGTCACCTTTTTACTGCTTTATTTATGGTACTTTAATTTGTGACTCGCAAACTAAGTCCTAGCTAAACTGGAATTACTCAGTTCTAAATTTGGGAAGTTGCCTTTTTTTTTTAATACAAAAATTAGTCTTTGCTCCTTTTATTTCTGAATTCTAAACTTTCCTTTCTATTATTCACCAAACTGTTTATACCAATCCAATAAATATATAACACATGTTTTACAAATATGGTTCTTATTAATTAAATCATAGCTAGTTAATACAATCCTTAGTTTACTAGCCATCTGTGGTAAATTATTCTGATTGACATAAATATCCGATGCAGTTAAGTTTTTACAGAAAAAATAGGTGGGGACGAAAACGAATACGAGCCTTTTCATTTATCTTTTTGTTTCAAAGCAAATATTTTAACCTTTTGGAAGAAATCTTTTAGGTTTCAACAGATTTGAGCTGTTAGCTAAAATTGGAAATGGAGGTGTATGGCTAAGGCTGGGCCAAACTTTGCCTCTTATGTATACAGTTAAGAGTGTGATTTTATGTGAAAACTTCCGAAATGAAACCGTTCGGAGCCAGTTGTTTCCAGTTCTTTTCTCACTTCATTAAATACAAAATTTTATTTGTCTACATATATACTTGTTCACTAACTTACTTTGGCTACTTTGTGGCCATCTCTAACTTGTTTAAGATTGAAACGTTATTGTTGTTGTTATTGTCGGTTATTATCTGTGTGACTATCACATTAACGGTCAATTCCTACTAATGCTGACAATTGAAAAGAGTTAAATTTAATGAGATAGAGCTACGATCACGTGAAAGGAAGTTGTTTCAATAATCGATTGTATCTTATAATTCATTCACATTGGACGAAAAAATCGAACACAATGAAGTATATTTATATGGGTGGTATCAATTAGCTGGGTTTAAGACTAATGACAATACTTATATTAGGTTCAGTAATTGATGAGAGTCTTTTTTATATATATGTATGTGATTAGAAATTATAGAAAACCTCTAATATAATGTTGGACAACTCAAAATTATTAAATTTTACTATGAGGATACTAATTAGTGAAGCAAAATGGATAATGAGGATATTTATATATCCAAATCCAACTACTTTGGGTCTAAGGTGTAATTTTTATATTATCGTTGTTGATTGATTGTTGGGCTAATGTAGTTTTTGTAAAGATGAGAGAATCACAAAAGACCTTGAGCTAGAGCTTGAGCAGCTTAAAAGGAACTTTTGAAAATGAGCTCTATTGTTATATTCAATAAAATGAATGTATATATACATGAGTGGGGTTCTCCACTTACAACATGGACCACTAACTAATTGCAAACTAATTGACAGCTAAGCTAAAAACTAACATTTAACTAATTAATAGTTAAGCTAAGGTAACTAACAGTGAGTGAGAAATAATATAAAATATACATAGCTCATTACCTTTTCCCTCCCCCCTCCCCCCACTCAAGTTGGAGGTGAGGTCTTCACAACCAACTTGGCTAACACAGAAGAATGCTTGATGCCAGTTAGAGCCTTGGTTAGAATGTTTGCCAGTTTATTGTAATGGCCAATATGATGAAAGGATATGAAACCCTCTTGAAGTTTACCCCGTACAAAGTGACAATCAACCTCGATGTGTTTGGTTCTCTCGTGGAACACAGGGTTCCTAGTAATGTGTAAAGCGGATTGGCTGTCATAATATACACTCACAGGAGTAGGAAAAGAAACAGTCAACTCCTCAAACATTCTGCACAACCAAGTTAATTCACCAACAACCTTTCGAAGAGATCTATATTCAGCTTCAGCAGAGGAGAAAGAGATAGTTTCTTGTTTCTTAGACTTCCAACTAATAGGACTAGTACCAAGCAGCACCAAGTAACCACTGACAGACCTCCTGGAATCTGGGCAGGCAGCCCAGTCAGAATCACACTACCCTCTGGTGGTACAATCAGGTTCATTGGACATGAAAATACCAAGTGTAGGATCATGCTTGAGGTATTTAAGCTAGCGAAGAGTAGCATGTAAGTGGGGCTCGCGAGGATCCTGCATAAATTGGCTCAAGTGTTCGACACCAAAAGCAATGTCCAACCTAGTGTGAGTGAGAAAATTGAGTTTTCCTATAAGCATCCTGTAGTGAGTAGGGTCTGAAAGAACATTTCTCTCCTTAGCTTTTAGTTTGGCATTGGGGTCAATAGGAGAAGCAAAACTAGGGAAATAGAGACAGTCAAACTCCTTCAGGAGATCTAGTGCAAACTTCCTCTGGGAGATGATGACTCCATCCTCTTTGCAAAGGATTTCTAAACCAAGGAAATAGTGCAGTCTACTCAGGTCCTTAATTTTGAATTGGTCATGTAAGAATGTTTTGAACTCAGTGATTTCTGTAGAACTGCTCCCAGTGATGATAACATCATCAACATACACAGCAACAAGAATTGTGGAAGTAGGTGATCTCTTGTAGAAAAGAGAATAATCATGTAAGGAGTGAACATACCCTTTAGAATATAAGGCAGTTGCCAATTTGGCATACCACTGTCTACTAGCCTACTTTAGGCTATAGAGAATTTTCTTAGCTTAAAGACAACTCCGGGTGAGTCTACTACCAGACCCGGAGGTGGTTTCGTGTAAACCTCTTCCTCTAAATCACCATGGAGGAGGAAGATATTGTTTACATCAAGCTGGTAGATATCCAGTGTTTCTTAATAGAAGTGGCTATAAGAAATCTGACAGTAATAATTTTTACTACAGGAGAATAGGTCTCTGTGTTGTCAATCCCAGCCTGCTGGGTACAGCCCTTTACAACCAATCTAGATTTGAATCTCTCTTTGCTTCCATCAGTCTTTGTATCAACTTATAAACCCACCTGCAACCTATGGCTTTCTTACCAGAGGTAAGGGAACTAAGTCCCAAGTGTTATTAGCATGTAAGGCTCCAAACTGCAAAGACATGGCCTCTTGCCAAGCAGGGTGCAAGACTGCCTCTTCATAAGAAGAGGACTCTCTATCATGACAAATATTTTGCACTAGATGATGACTATCTAGGAGTAGAGAAGTGAGGGACACATGATGATGATTGGAGAATAAAGCACTAAGAGACAAAGGAGAAGCAGAATAAGCAGAAGCCTTTAAGTTGGATAGAGAACACATAATCCTCTAGGTGAACATGTAATTTGTGAGGTCTAGAAAACTTTCTAGTAGCTACAGGAGGAGAAATGGGAGGAAGAGGAGAGGAAGAATTTAAAGGAGAATAAAATGAGGATGGTAAATTGGAACAAAGATAGAGAGTGGAAGATTTATAATAATTGGTAGGAGGTGGAGGCAGATCATCAACAAGAGGGACATGTTGAAAAACAGAAGGAGAAAATATAGAATCAGATACAAGGGTAAAGGAATATTCATTCTCATGAAACACCACATCTCTGGAAACAGAGATTTTCTTGGTAACAAGACTAAGGACATTGTACCCTTTTGTGTCATAGGGGTAACCTAAAAAAATATGGGGTGTAGCTCTTGGTTCAATTTTGTTTTGTGAGGCTTAGGGGTGGTAGGAAAGCATAACACCCAAAACTTCTAAGATGGAAATAATTGGGTACTTTTCTGTATAGATATTCAAAATGAGTTTTGTTTTTAAGATGGCTGGTGGGTAGTCTGTTAATAAGGTAGTTAGCAGTTAATATGCATTCTCCCCAATATTTGAGGGGCAATTTTGATTGAAACAAGAGTACCCTGGTAGTTTCAAGGAGATATTTATATTTCCTTTCTACCACTGCATTTTGTTGAGGTGTATAAGGGCATATTTTCTGATGAATAATTCCCTTAGAATAAAAGAATTGAGTGGACTAAGTGTTGGTAAATTCTAGGATATTGTCTGACCTAATGCACTTAATTGTGGTTTGAAACTGGGTGCTGACCATAAACGCAAAAGCTTTAATGATCTATAAAGCATTGCTTTTGGAACTTAAGAGGTGTGTCCAAGTATACCAACTATAATCATCCACCAAGGTAATAAAGTACTTGGTTGCCATGATAAGGTCCCCACAGTTCAACATGTAGGAGATCAAAGATATTATTGGTGGAGTTTGTTTTCTGAGTAAAGGGAAACCTTGATTGTCTGGCCATGGGAAAAATTGATCAAAGGAAAGGTTGTTTTGAATAAAATTGGGCTGGGATTGAAGGAATACTTCTTATTTTCATAAAAGGTACATGTCCCAGCCTGTTGTGCCATATAATCTACACACTATTTGTACTAGGCAAAGTATATAGCAAAGTAGGAAATTGGGTTTTATTCCAATTGGAACTATATACAAGTGAACATGGCTGAGTGTTAGTGTGTGAAACATCTATATGTGAGCATGTGAATGTGTACTATTTACATGACATGAAGTATGGAAAACATTGCAAGAATTCAAAGGGATAGAATCTGAAACTGAAACTGAGTTCTTTAAACAACTGGAACAAAGGATATACAATCCATCCTTGATCTCACCAATCTCTAGAGGCCTCTTCATTGAATGGGCCTGCAGAAGACATGAAGAATCAATGAGTGCATCTAGGATTCTAATTTGTGAAGTAAGGCAATGCACATAAATAAGATGTTACTTGAAAGAAGGTACATAAAGGACCTTATGTAATACTATCTGAGATGTGAGTGTTACAGTTCCAATTTCTGTCACTTTCACTCCATAGCAATTGGGTAGAGTGATTAGCAAAGGGTATGAAATAGTTTTGGTGTGAGACAGTAGGGACTTATTAAAGGTCATGTGATTAGATGCTTCGGAATCTAAGATCTAGAGGTCAACACTTGGTGTAAAACATCTGCATGATAGCAAACCAAAATCAACAGACAACACAGAGTCAGAACAAGCAAAGATACCTGTAAAATTGGAATTTCTATTGGTTAGAGCCGAACTGGTGGTGTTCTCTCCTCCATTCCCAACATGAAATTGTTGTAGTAGACTGAATAGCTGCCCATACTGTTCTTTGGTTAGGTTAAGAGGAGAGTCCATGTTGTTGTCACTACACCCTTGAGAGCTCATTCCATCATCCTTAACAGACATAGGGTCAACTAGTGCACAATGTACATTTGCAGAAACTCTTTTTCCCTTCTAGAATCTAGGATTAAAAGTATTATTTTAGGGGTAACCATGTCACTTGAATCACTTATCATTGGTATGCCCTGGGAGTTTACAATAATAAAAAAACGGACGGGGGTCTGATACCATGTAAAGATGAGAGAATCACAGAAGGTCTTGAGCTCAAGTTTGAGCTGCCATGGAGAAGGAATAGAAGTTTCGAGATAGAGAGAAGATTGAAAGAAAGGAACTTCTAGAAATGAACTCTATTGATTATGTTCAGTAAAATGAATGTGCACATACATGAGTGGGATCCTCCACTTACAACATGGACCACTAACTAACTGCCAACTAATTGACAGCTAAGCTAAAAACTAACATTTAACTAATTAGTAGTTAAGCTCAGATAACTAACGGTGAGTGAGAAGTAATATAAAATATACATAGCTCAACGGTTTTTGACATTTGTTTTGATTATTTCTTCCAGCATATTGTCCAATGGTTTGTGAATGTGAAAACCTTTTTTATTCAATTGGCTAATTAGTGGATATTCCACATTAACCGCTTGGTTTTAACCTCTAAACGTAAAGGTACGTAGGTGTGTAATCATGATTATTAACAAAATCAAAATGGAATGAGTAGATTTTTTTCATATATTAGAATTCATGAGAAATTACCTAAAAAACTTTAATGAAGCGAAATGTTATTTAGGCGATACCAACTAGTTGGAATTGAGCTAGGCTTAGTCTTTTTGTTTCTGTTGGATCTGACGTTTAGTAAATATGTAGTTACGCTTATACTTTCCCTCATTAGGTGTTTATAATCCGTCCTATAAATAAATGACACATGTCATTTTACTTTAACCACAATTCTTAGTATATAAGCATAGTTAACTACCATATATTTTTCACTATTATTTATATAATAGTATAAAAATACTTAAAAACTTGGCTATTCTTTTCCATTTTTCTTATATTAACGTCAACTTGAACCAGCGACAAGTTACAAAAACACACTAGAAACAAACTGGAAAACTCAAGCTTTTTAGCTAGACGTGCATTTGTTCAAAACAATTTCCATAGATTAAAAGACAAAACCTGATAGGATTGAGAAATCTAGTTATACTAGAAGCAGTTGAAAACAAAACCCTAGAACTTAGGAGAGAAGAATTGGACCCTATTTTTATTATCAGAATATTTCAATTTACAAAAATGGAAATCACTTCATTCTAGAGAGTTCCTCTCGTTCATATACAAAGCAACTAATCAAGTAATACATGGGGTTAAAGAGTAAAGTAATAAAACTTTATGTTGGGTCATGAAGTGGGCTACCCGGTTGGGTCTGGCTATCTTGTGCACTTGGGCTTCGGTTAACCCCTCCCAATCTCATCCCCCCCCCCAAACCCAAGCTGGACGGTGAAAACACTCTAAGCTTGCCTAGAATTATGTGATGAAGAGGACCATATAAGGCCTTGGTCATGATATCTGTCAATTGATCAGAGCTATGCGCAAACTGGAGGGATACCGGCCTAGATGATAAGAAGTCGTGAACGTAGTGACAATCCAACTCTATATGCTTTGTGCGCATATATTAGCAATCACCTTTCTCAAGCCCCTATTGACTCTGCAGAGGAGAGAGGGATAGTATATTGCTTCTTTCATTTCTAAGATATTAGGCAGACACCAAGAGTAGTAAAGAAATCTATAACTGAGCTCCGAGAAAAAGCACATGTAGCCCAGTCAGAATCAGAGGAAGCAATGAGAGATAAATTAGGTGAATCAGTCAACAAATTTTCTTGAGGTGGGGCATAAATTAAGTATCTCAAAATTTGTAAACCAGCCATCATATGAGGGACCCTGGAGACTAAAAGATTGGCTTAAATGATGAACTAAATAGGCAATGTTAGGCATGGTGTGTTACAAAAAATTTAATTTGCCAACTAGTTTTCTATAAATTCTAGGATCTTGGAAGAGATCATCCTAATCAACTGACAACTTGATTGAGGGATTTAGAGGAGTGGTAACAGAAGAAAAATGAGAACATTTTAATTCATCCAATAAGTCTGAAGTATACTTGATTTGATGCTTAACATAACCATCAGGATGAGAAGAGACCTCAAGACCCAGAAAGTAGTAGACCAGACCCAAGTATTTGATCTTGAATTGATCATCCTAAAACTATTTCAAGGCTATCATTTTAGCAATATCAGCACCAGCTAAGAGATTATCATCAACATAGACAACCAAAACAACCAAAGAATCACGAGAAGACTTAGTAAATAAGGAGTAGTCATTTTTTCAAAACTATATCCTTTGGAGAGCAAAGCATTAGACATTTTACAAAATCATTTCCTAGTAGATTATTAAGTCCATACAAAGACTTTCAGAGTCTACAAACCAGAGGAAATCCAAAGACTAAAGGGTATCCACATATACATTTCCTCGTGTAAATCACCTTGAAGGAAGGTATTATTGACATCAAGTTGAAATACAGTCCAATTCCTCTTGACAACAAGAGGAAGAAGACATTTGGTAGTAGTAAGTTTCACAACAGGAGAGAAGGTCTCATTGTAATCAATGCCTTCCCTTTGAGTGTTACCCCTAATAGCAAGTCTAGCCTTACACCTCTCAATATAGCCATCGGATTTCTGCTTTACCTTGTATACTCACTTGCAGGGGATAGCCTTCTTATGAGAAGGAAAAGGGACAATGTCTCAAATATGGTTAGCCTTTAGTGCCTCAAGTTCCTTTAGCACGGCCTCTTATCAAGCAGGATGAGAAGCAGTCTGCTAATAAAATTGAGGCTCATGCATGTGCAAGTCAGAAGTAGAAACCTTGGGATTGAGAGAAATAGATGAAGAAGGAAGAGCAGAAGAGAAAATATAGTCATTTAAGTATATTGGAGGGTTGACAGTCCTTCTATATCTCCTCAAAACATGAGGAAGAGGAGGAGGAACAAGAATGGAATAAGATAAGAAAAGAAGAAAGAGGGGAAGAGGAGACATCAGGAGGTGAGGAAACAGGTGCAGGAGAAGGAAGAGATAAAGTAGGAGTAGGAGCATCAGTGCAATCAAATGTAGGGGAAGGAAAAGTGGAGGAAGATGGGAGATGATAAGGAAACATGTGTTCATGGAAGAATACAAAAAGAATAGAATAAGAAGAAAGATTAAGTAGTTTGTAACCCTTCTTGCCACAGGGGTACCCCAGAAAAACACAAAGAATGACTCTAGGTTGAAGTTTATCTCTACTTTACTTAGGACTGGTAGCATAGCATAGGAAACCAAAAAACTTTAAGTGATCATAGGGAGGTGGATAGCCAAATAAATTTTCAAATGAGGAAATGTTTTGAAGTACAGTAGAGGGCAACCTATTAATCAGATAAGTGGGTGTGAGGACACAGTCCCCAATACTTTAGGGGAAGATATATTGATATAAGAGGTCCCTAGAAACTTGTAAAAGGTATTTGTGTTTTCTTTCAACAACTCCATTTTGTTGAGGAGTGTGAGGAATGATGGTTTGGTGGAAAATGCCATTTGCTGAAAAGAACAATTATGTTTCAGCATTTCTGCCCAGTTCATAAGCATTATCGAACCTAAAACTTTGTACATTAGAATTGAAATAAACCTTAACCATTGTAATAAAAGCCTTGAGCACAGAAAATGCATTGTTTTTTCATGATAAAAGATGAGTCCAAGTGATTTTGGTAAAGTCATCAACTAAGGTCAGAACATACCAGAACCCATTATAGGACTGGATATTATAAGGACCCCATATGTCAATGTGAACAAGTTAAGAATGAGTAGATAAATGAATAGAACTATCAGGAAAAGAAAATCTCTGACGTCTAGCCATTGATAAACTTCAATGAAATTTTGTTTGGATGATATCTTGCCAGATAAGAAAGGAATTAATTTCATTCTAATAAATGGTATATGAACAAATCTTTGATGCCAAAACAAATCAGTTTTATTAATAGCAGGGGAATTACAAGTGTTACAATGAGTAGTAAAATCAGATAGAACACTAAAAAGTGATCTACAAAATTATATTAAACATAACAAGAAATGGAACTAGGAATTGAACCATTGGACAAAGTAGAATAAGTCATAGCTGGATCAGGAAATATAATCTATTTGCAGCTTTACCAATTTTCAGTGACACTCTTAGAGAATGGCCCTATAAAATGCAGCTAGAAATAGTAAGAGTTGAAATGCATCTGAATTGAACAAGAAGTTTATGAATAGATATTAGATTGAAATGAACTGAAGGAACTAACATAACATTATGTAAAATCATATATGGCCTAAGTTGTAGAGAACTAGTAGATATGACTTTTACTTTGTATCCATTAGGTAGAGTTATTAGAAAAAGTATGGTGAGTGGTGCTAAGTTGTTTTAGTTCTATTTATGAGGTATCATGTGATTAGTTACACCTGAATTAAGAATCCAAGAATTTGAACCAAGATGTGACACTACACATGCATGAAATGCAGCAGAATAGACTAAAGGGTGGTTAAACACACCTGCAAAATGAGCAAACCCAATGTTCTCTGAATTAGTTGACCATTGGTATATGATGTGTTTTGGATGGGACCTTCAGACTGAACACAAGCAGTAGACCATTTGGATTTTTGGTGAACTTGAAATTATGAGGAAACCCGTGGAGCTTATAGCATTTCTCAATTGTGTGGCCAATTGTTTTGCAATATTTACAGTACAATTGAGAAAAGGAACCAGATCCTCTCTTTTGTTCAAACTGAAATCTTTGAGTAAAGTTCCTAGTAGGGGGTTGTACAGGATTGTTTTGAACAGCATTGCCATAAGCATTAAAAAAGGCAGACTCATTTGAAAAATTGGGAATAGGAGCTGAAGATTCCTTCTTCTTTTCATCATGTTGGAGCATGGAATGGCTTTGCTCAATGATAGAAGTGTTGGCATCATGAGAATGTTACTCTTATAGGTAGAATATGACTCATTTAACTAAGGAATTGGTATGTTTTATGTTGTTCTATAAATTTTGGTAAAGACCAATATTTAAACAGTGGTCATACATAAGCAGCGCTCATCCCCGAGTCTCCTGAGTTTATTAAAATAGGTGGCAGTGTCTAAAGACCCTTGGGAAGAAATAGTGATTTCTCTTTGTAACTGCATATACTTTAAACCATTGATGTTCCAAACCTTCATTTATATACGTCTAAATATCCTTGGCAGTATCAAAACACATTGCATTATTTGCTATGTCTTTGGATAGAAAATTTGTTATCCATGCAATAATCATGTCGTTGCATCTTTCCCAAAATGAATAATAGGGTGAATTATGCCTCGTTTGGACATGAGTTTTATCAGAAATAAATTTTGAATTTATTTTCAAAATTTATGTTTGGCCATAAATTTTGCACATATTTTGGTCAAATCCCAAATCTCAAATCCTAAAATCAGCTATTGAGCTGATTTTGGGCCAAAATCTCAAAACTTGAGAATTATATACATATTTTTTAAAAATAAATTGAAAAATATATTTTGAAAACGTATGTACAAACATATTTTCATCTTCAAACCAAACTTCACCCAAATTAGATTTTTCAAAATAAATTTGGGTACCAAACGCTAGCTTAAACTCATTTTTTGGAACTCTACAAGTTATAAGCCCTAATTTATTCTTAGCAGAAAGGGAAGTGAGCATAGTTTTATTCCAAATGAAAAAACCACTCCCAGCGAAAGGGGGAGAAACCAAATGAGTACCAGGAATGTCAGATGGATGAACATAGAATAGATGAGATGGAGGAATAGTGATATCATCAAAACCATTTATCACAGGAGAAGAACTAGATTCTGGACTACCAATGAATAACCCTAGGTACGCGAAATGATATAAACAAACAACACTAATAACTCGGAGAAGTGGTGAGAAGAATATTATTGTCCTTCTTTGCAACCTAAGTTAAAGAATGTAAGGCCTTGGAAACAAAAGAAGTAGCAACCAAAAGCAGCAGGCTTGAGTAAACATTGGCGATAACAGTAAAATACCAGGAGAAACACCGTACAACTCTCAATAGAAGATAAACATCATTGAAGAAGTCCACAACCCATAGACTCAATGATTTATGCGTGAAAACAGATGAGGATCGACGATGTGAAATCTCCACCACGTACTTCTACCGCGGTCGCGTTATTCCACTGTGGTTTGTGAATTTTCTACCGCGGTCGCGTTATTCCACTGTGGTTTGTGAATTTTCTGCCGCGGCCGAGCTTCTAAATGTTTTGAGATCTCCACCACAAACACCTACCGCGGCTGCGTTCTTCCGCTGTCGTCCGTGAATGTTCTACCACGGTCGCGCTTCTAACTGTTTTGAGACCTATAACTCTCAAAACACCAGATATCAGAAATTTTCTAACTCCCAAAGTGAAATAGTGATCCGATAACCACACGGAACTCACTCGAGGTCCTTGGGACTCAACCAAATATGTCAATACATTCCATAATATCATTCAAACTTACTCGAATCCTCGAATCGCTCAAAATGATGTCAACATACCAAATCACACTCGAACTCAAGCCTAAGGACTTTTAAGTCTCCAAATTCCACAAATGATGCTAAAACCTAGCAAATCACCTCTGAATGACTTGAAATTTTTCACACAAGTCACAAATGACACTAAGAAGCTACTCCCACTCTCCGAATTTCATTATGAGGTAGTCTAAATATAAGTCAACATCCAATTGACTTTTCCCAACTTAAGTTTCTAAATAGGAGACTAAGTGCCTCATTCCACCCCAAAATTACTCCGGACCCATATCAACTAGCATGATATGATAAAATGCAGCTGAAGAACATAGAAGAGAATATAAATGGGGAAAACAAAGCTTTAACTCCTGAAAAGACTGGCGGGGTCATTACACTCTTCCTCCACTGCAACCAAACCAGGTTGAAGGTTTTAAAAACCCCCCAACCATGAAGAACATATAGATCTGAAGTCGTCCACTGACTCAGATTTCCTCAAAAAGGATAGTGAGAGTAGTGAATCTTCCGAAAATCCTCCCATTAGTCAGAAAAGGCAGGCAAAAGGCTGATTGAGCAAACTTCCAAAAAGGTTGCATACAAGAAAGGAAAGGTAGAGAACACTGGATTGTTACGTGAGGAAGAGTTGATATTTTATGGCTTAAGTTAAAAGAAGTTGAGTCCTTCAAGTCAAAATCTATAGCTTTTGGACGCTTTATAAGTCTTTCTCTCGTGAAAAGTCTGCACTATAAAGTTAACGGTTGAGTCTGATGACACCGTAGCAGATGTTAAGGTCACAATTCAAGAAAGGAAGGTATTCGATTTCATATGCAGAGGTTAATCTTTGCGGGTTGAGGATTGACAAATGATGACCGTCTTGTCAACTGCGGAATTCAGTATGATGGTGTTCTGTATATTTTCTTAGTTTTGTGCGGTTGTTAAACATTTTTTTTTGAGTATTGAAAAATAAAACGTATTTTACTAGAGCATGACGTGTCAATTGTAAACAGAGTAGTTCCATGAAATTTGGGATAAAGTAATTGGCAAGATATTCTCCTTTATCTTGATTTCCAGTAAAAGCAAAGTGATTTCCAAACATAATTAATCAGGTTTTGACTTTGTTAAAGAAAAAACATCTAATATATCATAGTCCTATGATTCTACTCCATATGGGAGAAGTGCAGCAGCCACAATCCTTCCTTCTTCATTTAAAGTGTTGTAAGTTGATGCAGCATTTTTTCTAGAGTCAACTGCTTCCAATTTCATTCTAGTAGAACGAATAAAGGCACGAAGCTCAGGATTTACTGGTTGAATGTACCTCCCGCAGTCAAGAAGCAAAATCTCTGGAACTGGCTACACAGTCGGGAAGACAGATAAGCTTTCTGAAGTAACCTCCGAAAGTTTCTTAGGATGCCAAGACATTAACAAGTTGCCAACACAAAGCAAGCTACCTTGATAATGCACTACATTAACACAGCTGAAGAACATAGAAGAGAATATAAATGGGGAAAACAAAGCTTTAACTCCTGAAACGACTAGCCGGGTTGTTACACTCTTCCTCCACTTCAACCAAACCAGGTTGAAGGTTTTAAAAACCCCTCAGCCATGAAGAACATGTAGATATGAAGTCGTCCATTAACTCAGATTTCCTCAAAAAGGATAGTGAGAGTAGTGAATCTTTCGAAAGTCCTCCCATTAATCAGAAAAGGCATGCAAAAGGCTTATTGAGCAAACTCCCAAAAAAGTTGCATACAAGAAAGGAAAGGTAGAGAACACTGGATTCTAACGTGAGGAAAAGTTGATATTTTATGGCTTAAGTTAAAAGAGAGTTTTGAGTCCTACAAGTCAAAATTTATAGCTTATGGAAGCTCTATAAGTCTTTCTCTCACAAAAATTCTGCACTGTGATGTGACCTATATATATTTAATTTTCAGCATCTTTCTTCTCTGTATAACATTGTTGGTAACTCTGTTTATAAGGAACATGTGAGTAAATGTGTAAAGTGGCCCGGGCCCGGGCCTAAATGGGCCGGGCTTCGCGGTCCCGGGCTTCGTGTGCCGGGCCTAGGCCTGGTGGTTGAGACCGGCGCGTGACTGGCCTAAGTCCACAGCGGGCCGGGCCTGGCGGGCCTAACGGGCCTGATAAGTTTTTTTAAGGCAATATCTTGTATAGTAGTTATTAGTATAGTGTAGAATATATTGTATATGGTGTACTAAGTTATTAGTATAGTATATATTGTGTCGTAGTAATTAGTATATATTGTATATTATGTTTATATTGTGTTGTATATTATGTATATAGATATATATTATGTTATAGTAATTAGTATATATTATATATTATGTATATATTGATATATATTATGTATATATTGATATATATAATGTATATATTGTATATTATGTATATATGGATATATATTATGTATATACTGTGTTGTAGTAATTATTATATATTGTATATTATGTATATATTGTGTTGTAGTAATTAATATATATTGTATATTATGTATATATTCAATGGATTGATATCGAAGTAAAGACAAAGAAATACTGAGAAAAAAGATATTCAAGGATATGATAAAGAGCATTTTTATTGACCAAAATGGCATATCTTTCTTAGTCTTCCTTCCCCCAATGGAATGAGCATAACAAGTTACTAATACTACCATTAAAAGGAAAAAAAACTATAAGAAGATGTGCCAATGTACAAGTTACATCATAATCTACATTGTATCTCTAACAAATCTCATAAATCTGTCAAGGTTTGGAGGAGGTTGTGTTGGTGGTGGTGGAAATGAAGCTTGTTCATCACCACTTCCGGGCGATGACGGATCCGCCGAATGTTCTGCTATCATTTCTTCATATGCTTCATCTATCGCCGGTTGCGATTCTGCAATGCCAAAGTTTCTTCTTTTCGCGCGGATCCAATCTCTAAAAAGCACCGATTTTTCCAAGCTCTCCCTCATCGCTGCTATATGAGTAAATAAATAGCACAAATATTGTTCATATTCATGCTTGAATTTATAAATATCGGCCTTAACTATTGAGCGAGGCAACCTTTATAAGTAGGATTAAAAACTCTTCTAATATAGTAAACCTTTTTAGGATTAGAAGCAAAAGTATAAGGCAAGCACATAACAGTAATCATCATTGCTAGTTCTTCACGATCTATATTTGGATCGTAATATAGAATACCTTCGGTGACAGTGTTAATTCCTGGTTGAACTAGATTTGAACCTGTACTAGGGTTAACTTGAGAATCTACACTTGTCCCTCCCTCTTGTTGCGCTTGCATTTGGAAAAATCTAGTCATATCTCTAGGGTGTATTTTTATGTGCCTCACCAAACTACCTGTGCCGCTACCGTCTCCAGTAACAGTAATTTCCCACAAGTTTTACACTTATCCTTATTTTGTTCTCTAACTTGAGTAAAAAAAATGCCAGACTAATGATGTTTTTTCACGTTTAGCAGGTTGTCTACTAAAAGTTGGAGTTTCTACAAGTGGGTGTGCCGGTGCATTACTTGAGTTATGGACAGGACTAGTAAGTGTATCATCTAAATCTGGTGCTTGGGTTTCATCATCATCATTATCATCCTCATTTTCCTCTAAGATATGTTCATTAGGATAAAGAGCATTTATAATTTCATCATCTAATCTATCACTTACTGCAACATCATGTAGAAATTCACTATCGGTAAATTGAAAACAAGGGTGATCACTATCAAGCATTAACGGAGGCGGAGTAGGACGTCTAGGTTGGTGACTACTTTCAACTTGCTTATCTTTTGTAGGTCGAGGAGCCGGAGGAAGGGTAGTATTATGGCCACTACTTTTACCGGTTTTACCTTTTCCTTTACCGAACATTGTTTTCAAAGAAAATGCCATACTAATTAGAATTATGCAAATTAAAAAACACAAAAATATATTATTAACACGTAAAAGTTGAAACGAGTTTACCGGATTGCCGTACAACTTCTTGAAAATTGAAAATCGTTGAACACTTGAAAACTTCAATTCAACAACTTCACAATTTTTTACGAATTTTCAATAATAAAATAAGCAATTGTAGTAGAAATATTGAAAGAGAGCTTGAGAGAGATTGGGAGATATTGATGAATTGGTGAATAAAAATGAAAGAATAAGGGGGTATTTATAGTTGAGAAATGGGAAAAAGTGTAATTATATAAAATTTGGGGTTAAATTAAAGTTTGAGGGCCAAATGGCTATTTTAGAAAGTTCCAAACGGCTATTTTTTGAGCCGTTGCTGATTTTTAAAAAAAAAAATTTTAAAAAATAGCCGTTGGGCCCGCCAGGCGGTCCCGGGCCTGACAGTTCGAAGAGGAATATCGGCCCGTCACGGATTTTTGGACCAGTAGGACCGGCCCAGCAGGCCCGCCAAGACCGCCAGGACCGTGGTCCCGGTCCCGTCCCGGGCTTGAACCGGGCCACTTTACACCCTTACATGTGAGGTTGTTTTATTCAAACCTGTTTCTAAATGACAAAGATAAATTTGAAATCTATGGTGTTTGGCACTACAATTGAATTGGACTCTTATTAATTTAAAAAGATTTTCTCTACTAAGTTTAGTGGGTTTTATATTTTTGTACAAATTTTTTGGCCAAAAGATTTTAAAGTATCCTTTGAAGAAGTCAAAGCCTTTTTATCTTATAAGCCTCCTGATATTGGCCCCAAGAACCTAAAGTTTGAACATTGTATCTTGGCTCATATGATTGCCACTACTTTACTCCCAGTGCTGGGTCTCTTAGTTATTTAGCCACTACATATGTTTGTGTCCTTTACTATATTATTAATAATAAAATACTGGATTGATTTGTGTGGATTCGCCAATACGTCTTGAAAGTATTAGGGACATATCTTCCTCCGCTTCTTGTTTTACCATATGGCCTGCTTATCTCACACATTCTCGAAGTTATGAAGGTAGATTTATCACCCTTTACACCAAAGCACATTACCAGCACTTATGATAAGACAACATTTTCAATGATGGGGTACACCTTGGGTAATGATGGATGGGTTAAACACACCAAATTTGACAGTATTCCAGTGCCAGTTAAAGTTCAAACTAAATAAGAAGAATCTCTTTCGGTCGCCTCTCAAAATCTTCAACAGTTGCAGAACTATTTAGATGAGGTAAAATAGCTAGTGGTTGAGATGAAGGAACATGTAGATAAGATCGCAAACGTTACTAAGGAGACATGCAGAGATGTGGCTAAGCTCAGAATGGATATAGGAGCTACGCGAAAACAACGAACCAGGGCATTCAATTCTATGACTGAAAAGATGGATAAGCTTGTCAAAGATGTCGACAATTCCTATGACTTCTTCGGCACGAAAGTGATCAACACCCTCAAGTACTTCATGGGAAGAAGCTAATGTGTATTTGTGTGATGAGTTCAAAAACAATACTTTCTCTTTTCTTGTTCTTCTTTTTCTTCTTTTTTTTTGTGCTTGCTTGCTTGTGGTTCTAGCAACCCTTTTTTAAGTTGGGTCTGTATATCCTATGCCTCTACTAAAGGCATTACTTTTGCTGCACTATGTAGCTAGTTATTATGTATATTACTTGTCTTGGTCGATGTCAAAAGGGGAGAATACTTAGAGAAGTAAATAGGTAGAGAAGCAAATCAACCTCTCAGGGGGAGAAAGCATCAACTTAAGCATCAACTCAGGGGGAGCAACTTAAGAAGTGAAATAAAAAAGGAAGTCTCATAATTAGTATTTATTCTCTCTTGATTGTCATCATAAAAAAAAGGAGAGATTGTTAAGTTAAATTCCACAGGTTTCAAAGATGATAATGTTCACTTATCTTATTTTGTAGGAATCATCAAAAGGAAAGAAAACCAATGAGAAGCTGTCTAAAGGTGTGATTGCTAAATCAATAGACCTGAAGAAGGAATCAAAAGTCTGCAGATCCATTCGACCTCAATTAATGAAATCAAATTACAAATGATGTAGTTATTGCTAGCAAATATTCAATATCCTTAATTAATCTCACTCAAAGGCTTGATTGTCTCGTGAATGAAAGCTGTGACAATAAAAGTCACTGTCGAATCCAGCCCTTCCCAAGAGCAGGATTCGAAGAGGCACTCCTTGGGTCAAATCCTTTTAAAGATCCCATGCCTCTATTTTCTAAGTCCCTCTACTTCTCCCAAAACATTGTAATCCTTAATTTACTAGTATCTCAAAAAATAGAAAGAGTTAGAACACAAAAGAGAGTTATATCACTATTAGAGATTCATTGCTGTTGTACTTCGTTTGTGGTGAACGAATCACAACCATCCTTGTTGTAATACTTTCAAGATCTAAGTGTGAACCCTTGTGACCCAAGAAAAAATGGATCCAAGCACTATAACGGTACCGAACCAATATAAGATCCATTACATGTCATTCTCTTTCAATTCACTAATATTTTACATTCTGCTCTTGATCTAGTCAACTAAAGTCGTCGTTAGCCGACTAATTTTTGATAAACCATAATTCCTCCCCGCCCGTACATTCACAAGTAACAAGATATTTTCTATAAATCAAATTTATTCCTTAATATAACTTTTTCTTTCTCTCTATGAGTTGACACTTGCATGTTTGGGACAAAAAACTATGCCAACAATCAAGTAAGCTTAGAGTATTTTTATTTTTGTTTTTGTGAGTACTTTAATTAAGAAAATGACAATCTATGGCTTTATAAAAAAGGCACAATACAGACCAATATTATTTATTAATTCAAACATTCATTAATAATTCAAGCAAGGCAAACCAAAGTTACTAGACTGAACCATACCTAGTTAATTAGATATTGTATTGGTATAGCATTTTAAGAAAGGGAATACATCAAATACTGAACCAAAATATACCGCACCATACAAACCAACAAACATCCCTAACTTTTAGTGTTAGAGACAAAAAATTATTGGACGTTAAAATGAATAATACAAATTGAATAAAATAGATCTTGAGAATCCATAACCCGATTAGCTTTTATTTAAAATAAAGTGTTAGTTGGAGCAAGTAGTTTGAAAACTGTAAACTTCAAAAAACGACTTGATGTTGATGAAAAATGACTTGTTTGAGTTGCCTATATAATGATGAAAAATATTTTTCTTGAATTTCATTTTAATTAAACACCATAAAATAACTTGATCTTATTTGTCGAAAATGTTTCTATCATACAACTCAGACCCGAGGTAATATTTATTTGCTTTTATCTTATTAAATACGTAGGAAGTTAATGTAGTTTGACGATTAGGAATACATAACGTTTATTTTCTTGAAAAATTAATGAGAAGATAACTTGAGGTCAGTTCAAGAGGCAATTCCTGTTAATAAAGGATGTCGTAGCCTATATAATAGGATTTCAGGTTTATACTAGCGATTTGTACAAGTCGGAGGGAGAATATGAGGAGAGGGAGATCAAGTAAACAATCTACAAATGTAGAGATCGAAATGTCTGCAGAACCGAGTATGTTCTTATTTTCTTCATTATATTGAAGTCAAAAAGCTATATTACTAACAAATTTAAGCATATGTGATCCTAGTGGTGAAATCCCTCTGTTGTTTTCGACTTTTGTACCTTAGTTTTTCATTTTTCTGTAAACTTGGCACGGGTTTGAAAAGTATCACTGTTGTGAGTTTAATTTCTTGATCAGATATTTCGTAGTCTTTTGGTTGCTGATTATTTTTCGGCATGCTTTTTCTTTAATGGAGAATTTAATTTAGAAGTTGCTAGTAAATTAACTTTATTTACATGTTATATTTTGTATTTTACGAAATAATCATTCAATTATTGGATGTTGTATCATATACTTTGGTAGAAGCTTAATTGTTTTGTTTGACAGCCATAGATCCATGGTCAGTAAATCGAATGATGCGGATCATCATTCAAGATGACACATATAGAGACGTGATTAAGTGGCGTTCGTTACCAGAATCATTTTTACCCCCTATGTTCAGACTTGAGGACATCGGTAATAATTCAGAACCAAAAGCTTTTCTCCTAATGGTTGAACCAGAAGACAGTATAGCTGCAGTGAAAGCATACATTCAAGAAGAAAAGGGTATTCCTTTTAAGAAACAGAAGCTTTTGAATGAAGAGGGTGGAGTTCTAAGAGATGAGCAAACTCTTCTTTCGGCGAAAATCAAGAAAGGTTCTACCTTAATTCTTCGTTATGCACCAATAACCCAAATCTCTGTTAAAACGCATACTGGACGTACTATAAAGCTAATGGTAGAGAATGATGACACAATTGCAGATGTTAAGGCCGCCATTCAAGAAAAAGTAGGTATTCGGTTTCATAAACAGGGGTTACTCTACGATGGATTACACCTAATCGGTGATGAGCTTCTTCTCCATTGTGGAATTCAGTATGACAGTGTTTTGGATCTTGACGTATATGTGTACGGTTGTTGAATGTTGCACAATCTGGCAAGGATATATACAGGGTTATGTAGATTGACTTTTATTAGATTTTCTCTATTTCTTTCATGTGGTTGTTGAACAACTTTCAGCATAATGTTTGGTAAGCGCCGTTGGAGCTAAGCATAGATCGATTATCCTGTTCAATCAATTTGTTTTCACTTTCACGTCTTTTTGAAATATATTGTTTATGACTTTTTGGCTACTCCATTAAGAATTATTACTATTTTAGGTTCTTTTGTTTAAGGATTGGCAAACCTATTAAATACACTTAAGTACAGTTCATAGATATATATTGCAACTAGGTAGCCTATGTATAACTTTATAACTTTGCGAAGTTATAGTTCAAAAATAATTGGCCAACATTCGAGATCATCTCCAAATAAGTTCTCGAAATTACTATTCAGTTTTTTTTAAAAGCTCAAGCTTCTTACCAAATCTAAGAATCAGTTATCCGGACTTATTTATTAGTTCAACAAATCATTCCATGTAGGTGGTGAAAAAATAATTTTTTAATGTAATCCACTAAGGATAAACAAGCTTAAATAAATGGGTTTAATTTTAAATTTAATATTATGAGAAATTTGGATCTGAGTATTGTTTAGACTTATTAAAAATAGTGTAAGGAGTTTGTTTACAAAATTGAAGGTTATTTAATGGATATTCAGACTGATTTTGAAGAAGTATACTTTAATACAAGACCGATACATTATATATATATATATATATATATATATATATATATATATATATATATATATATATATATATATATATATATATATATATATATATATATATATATATATATATATATATATATATATGTGTGTGTGTGTGTGTGTGTGTGTGTGTGTATATAAAAGTGTATAATAAGTGTTTATACACCCATATATACTATTATATAATATTATACACTATTATACAAAAATTAAATGCATCTTCTTTCTTGCGTCTTTCTAAATTTAACTCGAATCTAGTTCAAATCAACTCCAAATTACTCCAAAGTTAAATTTCGAAATCGTTTTGATATTTTCAATCGATTGGAATAACATTAATTCAAATAACTAACAAACTCGAAAAATCAAATATCTAAAATTAAAGCTTCAAATAACCTTTAATTATGGACTTCTATTCTCCAAAGTTTTTAATAGAAGCTCGACTTAAGGTGAAAAGATAACGTAGCTTAGATATCCAAACTTCATATCAAAAAACATCTTTTCCTTTAAATCTCAGCTTTGGATCTTCGAAACAATCAAATAATGAAAGTTCAAGTTGATAGAGAATCATTTTTTCTTTTAATAAATTACTAGTATTTAACATTAATAATTATATATATATATATATTAGAACAAGGATAAATTAGATTAATTTCTTTTTACTTTTTTAAAATGACATTTATTTTGAATCAAATTTGTTTTGGCTGTCATTCGCAATCGTTGTATTGATTTGCCTATACTGGGCATGTCGCAGTTGGCGTAAACCAAAAATAAACGCAGTAAAACTGTGATGATTATTATTTGTCATATTTTATTCCTGATTATAATTTTTTCTTATAAAATTTGTGCCTAAAACAAATTATCAAGAATGTAATGACCGACTTTATAGAAGGGTATATATATATATATATATATATATATATATATATGACGGTCAATAAATAGGGTAGAAGAATAGTAGATAATCGAGCGTAATTTTTGTTCCGTTTCGAAAATACTTAGGTTAGTCTGATAGTGTTCTTGCTCTTAGATTGCTAGTATTATATGTTGTTTTCCTGTTACCTTCCACTTCGGAATCTTGTTGTTGTTACTGTTTAATGCATTCTTCCATCTAGTATACTTTTTCTTTTCTTTCGCTTCTAGATTGTTGCTATTATTTTTTACCTTTGTTGTTGATATTGCTTAATTTATTGTTGTCAATTCGATATTAATTTTTTTATTTGTTTACCTTAACTTAATTATTTACAGATTAATAAATACATATGATGGTTGACAGTGCTTATGTGCCAGTAATGTAACTGAGGTGGTAATAATGTGAGCCAATCAGACACAAAAAGCGCTTGCATATAGAATTTTATTAAAATAAAATACTTAAAATAAAAGTAGAAATTAAAAATATAAAGGAAACACCCAAAAGAACAAAAAACAACTTCCTCACGCCTCCCTTTACTCCCTCCCCTTTTCTTTTCTCTCTCTCCACACCCCTTCCTTTTTCTATCCTATCACCTTAATCCCAGATGTGTTTCCCCTTGTATTTCAAACACCACCCCTTTCTTCCCACCCACATATCCATTTGTTTACAATGGTGGTGGCAGTGGTGATACGAATCAATGTACATTGGGGTTTAATGTTAGAGTAAAAGAAATATTTTTTAGGGTTCGAGTATTTGTTTTGTTGAAATCACTAAATCAAATTTTGCATTGGAGAAATTGAGTATGGCATTGAACTTTATCATTTGGAATTGGTAAATCTTGTTGTGGTTGATAGATCTAAATATCTAATTAGTATTTATGGCTGGAGCTTATGGTGGTGATAGACGACATTGGTGGTTCTTTATTGGTGGTTCTGGAATCTGGACCTTCTAGTGGTGCTTGGGTTAAACATGGAATTATTTTGATAGAAGAAAAGGAATATTGTCATGATCCAAAATCCACTAGTCATAATGATATCTAACCCATTTCGTTAGGTAAGCCAACTAATAACTGTCAAATTTCAATAATGCTAATAAGTCAATTAAACAAATTAAATTATGGGGATCTATTACTGTAACGATCCAGAAGGTCATCACCGTAATTCTCCCTTTCCTTGTGTTTCTGAGGCCTTGAAAACCTCTTATTAGGTTGCCTTGATTTACGTGCGCAGTCCGGGCGCGAAGCCGAAAATTTTTTATGTAAAAATATTTAAATTCCGTGTTAAAAAAAACTATGAATTTTGATACCAATATTGCTATGATTGACTTTGCTAAATGTTTTGGGTAAACGGACCTGGACCCGTAATGTGACCCCGGGCGTATTCCCGGAATCAGAATCCGAGGTCCCAGGCCCGAGAAAAATAATTTTTCAGTTTAATTGATTCCTGTTAACGTTTAAGGAAACTGAATTAGAAAAAAGCAAAAAAGATAATGGTATCGGGCTCGTATTTTGGTTCCGACGCACGGTGCAACTCATAAATAATTGCTAAGCACTATCTGTGATGTTTTATTTGAATCGGACGTTGTTTGACGTGTTTCGTACTTGAAAATGGAAACTTTGACTTTCAAGTGTTAAAGAGCGAAATTATGATTTAGAGACTTAATTCTATGTAAAGGGTGCTATTTTGGCGAATTGAACGCACGAGTAAATTTGTATAATGTTTTCGAGTCAGTGTAAATGTTTGGTTTGGAGCCCCGAGGGCTCGGGTATGTGTTGGAGGTGGTCCGGGGTGGTTTAAACTTAGGAAAAACATCAGGTTCAGGGCTGCAGGCACTAGTGCGGCCGCATACCATTTCCATGCGGTCCTCCTGGGCGTCACACCGTCGCATCACTTCCTGTGCGGTCCGCATGGAGCCACGTGGCCGCATGCCACTTCTGTGCTGTCCACATGGCTGAGTCTGAGGCCACGTAGCCGCATGCCATTTCTGTGCGGTCCGTATGGCTGAGTCTGAGGCCACGCGGCTGCATGCGATTTCTGTGCGGTCCGCGCCAAGGACTCAGAAAGGCTTATATATCCGAAATTTCAGCCATTTTTCCACTGATCACAAACCCAAAACCTAAGAGGCGATTTTCTAAAAAATGTTTCTTCTCCAAAACGATTGGTAAGTGATTTCTAACTTAATATTTCTACTCTTTAACATCTTTTAACATAATTTCAACTTCAAACAAAGATTTTCAAAAATGGGAATTTGGGATTTGGGCTGGAACCTAGGTTTTCATAAAATTGGGGGGCTGGACCTCAATTTGGGGTCCGATTTCAATTCTAGTTATAGATATGAGCTCATGGGGGAATGGGAAACCGGTTTTGGTTCGAACCTCGAGTTTTGACCAAGTGGGCCCGGGGGCATTTTGGGAATTTTGAGTAAAACTTTGAGACTTTCATTCTTATGCATCCAAATTTATTTAACCAGCATTTGTTAATACATTTGAGTAAATTTTGGTTAGATTCGACCAGTTTTGAAGCGAATTCGAGGGGTAAAGCTATTCTAGAGGCGTGAGTTGAGTTGGAAGCCTTCGAGGGAAGTATTTGATCTAGCTTTGGCTTGAGGGAATAGGATTAGATTGTTATTTGTTATGTGCTATGTGGGGTCGGTGTATAGGTATGGTGACGGTTACCTATGCACCCGAGTCAAGCACGACCGTGATGTCATATTTGCTATTAAATTGTGAAATAAGGTAGCAATTGTGATAATTACTTGTTACAAGAACCATGAAGTGAAAGTTGAGAACTAAATGAACCAAAAAGGAAATTTTTGGCACTTTTCCCTTCCCGGGACCATTTGTTGAGTTGTATTCCCTTGCCGGGACATATTGTTGAGTTGTATTTCCCTTGTCAGGATCACTTGTTGTATTGTTCTCCCTTGCTGGGATATTCTGTCTCGATAGATATATATTTCCTTGTTCCCGTTTGGATGTGACCATTTTTTGGGAGAGGAAGAGAGAGTAAAAGCAGGAAGGGTGATGTCGTGCAATGTTTATTGATAATAAAAGCACGAAGGGTGATACCGTCCACTGTTTATTGAGAGTAAAAGCACGAAGTGTGATGACGTGCACTGTTTATCGAGAGTAAAAGCACGAAGGGTGATGCAGTGCCTTGTGTTTGATATTCCTGCTGAGAAATAAGAGTAAAGCACGAAGAGTGATGTCATGCATTATATTTGACTATATTGGTAAGGAATGATATAGAAGCACGGCGGGTGATGGTGTGCAACCGTCGATTCATTGGCTTTCTTGTTTAATTATTATTTATTCAAATTCATCACTTGATTGTAGAAGTTATAATTGAACTGTTACTCTCCCACCATGTCCGCTTCCCTATTATTTGCTTAAATTCTTGCTCTCTTCCTGTTATTACATATATCTGCACAGGTTGGTTGCGCTAGGTCCGGTTTAGCCTCTTTACTACCTCGCCGAGGTTAGGCCAGGTACTTAACAGCACATGGAGTCGGTTGTGCTGATACTACGCTTCTATGTCTTTTTGTGCACAGGTCAGGACCCAGGCTACGAACCGCAGATTTAGACCAGGAGTGATCCTTCAGTCCAGAGGCTCCGAGGTAGTTCGTTGGCGTTCGCAGGCCCCGAGTCTCCTCTATCTTTTCTAGTTTATTATATTTGTATCAAACAGACTCCAGTTGTATTTTCTTTCAGACTATTATTTTTAGTATTCTTTAGTTGTCCGTGAGCAGTGACACCGGTACTGCGTAGAGACGGATTGGTTGTTTCTGCATCTTGTTTTATTATTATTGTTATTAAAATACTTCCGCATGCATTAATTAATTATTCTAGTATTTAAATTTTTTAGATATAAATTGTGAAAATGATTGTAAAGGTTGGCTTGCCTAGCTTCGACAGTAGGCGCCATCACGACTCCCGATGGTGGGTAAATTTGGGTCGTGACAATTACATTTTTTCAATGGCTGGTAGTACTAATTATGAGCTTCGGAGAATAGAGTTTACAAAACTGAAATGAAGAAAATACATCTTCTGTTCAAAAAGTACATAAATAGAATTTTATAATCTAAGGGTGCCGTGAACAAGAGGCAGCTACAATAGGAATGCAGGTACGCCTTCAAATCCAGCAACCATCGAATGTAAAAACATTGGCATCAGGGATCTACACGCAATGTGCAGGAAGTGCAGTATGAGTACAACCCACTCATGTACTCAAAAAGTAATAAACCTAACCTTAGTTGAAAGTAGTGACGAGCTAGAACATAGGTCGGGTCCAACACAAATAACCACTAGCAGTTCATACAACGTAGAGCATTTAAATAAGAAAATAATCTCAGAGATACAAATTTTTAGATTTTACACAATTTTTCCAAAAATAGTTCCGCTTTTCAAGAATATCAGTGGAAATTTTTATTGAAATCATCAAAAAATTATGAGATAGTTTGAAAACTGTAATTTTCTGAAAAATCCTTTCCACAATAAGTTCATTTCCTTTCCAAAAAACAAGTGTGAAAATACCACTCTATGTCCACATATTAATGCGTGTAAAATTCATGAACGATGTGCTACCGTACACCATGAAGAAAATGTATCTCTATACATATATGCCATATATGCAAGCTAATACCATGTACCCCAGGAAAGAATCATGTACTCACACTTTCGGAGTACTCATTCACTGTATCACACTTTTCACTTATCATACTTAATCACTCGATACTGTATATGGCCCATACGACCTATGAAAATTCATCCTAGAACATATACAACACTAACTATAAGTCACCAAGTACCGATGAAGAAGGACAATCCAACCCTGTGGAGAAATCCATCTCCAGGTATATAGTACTTCAGTCAAATCCATGTCCAGGAAAATGCGCTCGATAATATATAGATGCTCACTCACTCGGTATTGTATATGTCCCATGCGACCCGAAAAATCCATCAGGGAACATATACGATAATAACTAGAAGTCATCAAGTATCGAGGAAAAAGGGAAATCCAACCCTGTAGAATCTATCTCTAGATATCAAATACTTCGTAAAAATTCATGTCCAAGGAAATCTACCCCTCAATAATATCATCTGCGCTCACTAGTGGTGTGTAGATTCCGAAGGGGCTCTTTCAGCCCAAGCGCTATAACAGGTCAATCATGGCATAAATCAATAAAACATGCTGCAGAGTGCAACACGATTCCATAACTGTCACTCATAATCAGGCTCCCGGCCTCAATAAGTCGTCATTCTCTCCAGTCTTACCCACATGCTTACAATGTCATGAAAACTGAACCGGAATAATAGTATAATGTATCAATAAGTAACAATTGAGACAGAGATATGGTATAAATACAAGATTATAATTGAGTACGAATATCAATGAAATCAATGAGATCATAGCAAGAAACGAGAACTAGGGGTCCCAACAATATCAGCATAAAGTGTAAACATGATATCTAGCATGATGTACAGCTCAATTACTTTATCATATAGTGAAAAATGCAAATATCAACAAAGTAGGTCACCAAACAGTTTCCTGAAAACAATAGAGTCAAAACTTACACCGTTCACGCCCACACGGCCATCACCTAGCATGTGTGTCACCTCAATACCAATCACAGAACATATAAATTTGGGGTTTCATACCCTCAACACAAAGTTTAGAAGAGTTGCTTATCATAAACAAGCCAATTCGAACATCAAACAAGCCAAGCGATGCTCCAAGAATGCCATCACGCATGTAGCGACCTCCGAACAACTCAAAACTAGACAAAAGCAACTCAAGTACATCAGATAAAGCACAAGGAAGCAATTATAATGATAAAGGTCGAATCCTAAATAAAATAAAAAATCCAACCAAAAATCACACCTGAACCCATGCCTCGAAATCCGACAAAACCACAAAATCCAACAACCTTGAATCCAACCATACTAGTTTCACTCCAATTTGACTCCAAAATCGGCATACAAATCTCCAAAATTCATTATGAAATTTCAATTTTTTTTTCAAAATTTACATCTCAAAATACTAATTAAATGGTGAAGACAATGGTACATTCATGTATATTAGCCAAATTCGAGTTAGAAACCTTTACCCCGATGAATTTCTTGAAAAACCCACGAAACATTGCCAAAAACCGAGCACTCAATGTCCAAAATGTGAAATAAAACCCTAAGCCTCGCTTATATAGTACTTCCTATGAAGTATATTGTGTGGTACGCACATTATTTCCGCACCCTCACTCTGCCAATCTCTACGGTCGCACAAAAATCGTGCGGGCGCACACCATAGTTTTCCTCTATATCATGCTTTATTATTTCGATCATAATTTTCTCTAAAGATGTCTAAATAATTACTTCTTTACGCTTCTCAAAACTAGACAAGAAGAGCTACAACTTTCATGCTTGAATCATCTCAAAATTCCTTGTAGATCAAAAGATATAAGCTTCCTAAGTCCGACCGGCGAATCTACAGGATCTCCCTGGAGTACGGCCGCAGACAAGATTATGTGGTTCGCACTCTTTCCCTGAGCACTGCACTTTCTGCTACGGTCTACACTCTTATGTGTGGTCCTCACCTCTCTTTTGCTGTATCTCCCCAAAATGCACAGTCCGCACCCCCAAAAGTGCCAGAACAATATCAAAATGCCGAAATGCCCGGACTCACTTAAAACTCACTTCGAAACAAACCCCGAGGCTTTCGGGACATTAATCAAAGGAACCATCAAGTCCTAACACACCATATAAACTTAGTTGAGCCCTCAAATCACATCAAAAAACAACAAAACATGAATCGCACACCAATTCAAGCTTATTAAACTTGAAACCTCAAACTTCTATATCGATGTCGAAACCTATCAAATCACGTCCGATTGACCTCAAATTTTTCATAGAGGCCATAAATAGAGCTATTCCAATTTCTGGAATCGTATTTTGATCCCGATACAAAAATTCAACTCTCCAGTCAAATTTCCAAACTCAATTTTTTGCAATAACCTGAAAACCAAAATTGACCATTCACATATGTCATAATACATCATACATGGCTACTCATGCTGTCAAACAACTGAGTGAAGTATAAATTCTCAAAACGACCGTCCGGGTCATTACGTATCCTCCACTTAAACATACGTTCGTCCTTCAACGTGCCCAGAGTTGTCCCAAATCCCACCAAATTGCCGTGTAACCTTACCATGCACATATTCGGTGGTGATCTCATGTCGTCCTATAACACATAGGCCTGAAAACACAACATAAATGAAGATTATTAATTACCATATAGGCCTGACAACACAACATAACTGAAGACGATTACTTCAACCTTAGTCCGTAAACCACAAAATCTAATTTCCAACATCCAAAATTTGGCACATCACCCGAATATCTCATCTATACACTGTATAAGTCTGAACAAGCTATATCAAGCCAAAACCACAACCCAAGGTATAATAACCCAACATACAACACGACTCGCATACTCGTAGCAAATATCTGATCATAGTAGCTTCTCAAAATAATACAAATAAACCTTATGTCAAACAAAACCTCGTTTTAAGGCCTTTGTGTATTGTAGATGATGAAAGAAACACACAGAAACTGATAACCATTCATCTGAACAACAAGTCGGGGCTCCCCCTCCTTCGACAAGAACTATTGCTAACTTCTAAGCCGATCAGCGACATTATCCTTACAAATATACCGCAATCAAATTTGATAGCACCTTTTCTAGTTCCGATGATCTCATCTTATATAATGCAAGCTACTCTATTGTCATGCCTCGTCGATACTACTCAGAGCCGTAAATCGTGCAATCATTGCACCAATACACAACAATTCAAACGTACTCAAACATAGAAAATGACTCCAATGAGAGAACCGTCCCGCAAGCTCAACAAGTACCATCACTAAAAAATTCTAAGAACCCATTACACACCATATAACCAAAACATACGTATCAAACACAAATGATCATATCCCAAAATAACTTCATTGCAATGCGCTACCCCATCCAAATAGTGGTCCACACGAAATACCTCAAGTCACAATGCTCAAAATCAACAACTACGTGCAATTTGATGTCCCAGACAGAGTTTGATTTGCCAAAGATGTTTCTTATGATCACTTGAGAATATTTGGGTGTAAAGCTTGGGTCCATGTTCCTAAAGATGGGACATCGAAACTAGAGGTCGAAACTAAGCAGTGCATGTTTATCGGTTATGGTCAAGATGAGTTTGGGTATCATTTTTATGATTCAGTTGACAATAAACTTATTAGAAGTCGTGATGCAATATTCTTTGAAGACAAAACTATTGATGATATTGACAAAGCTGAGAAGATACATTCTTAGAGTATCGAGAGCTTAGTTGATATTGATCCAATTTCAATTGCAAAGGCACCTATTGCACATGAAGGTACCCAAAACAATGATGGAGATAGTGATCAAGGTTAAAATGATCATCATAGTGTAGATGTTATGGATGCTCCAGGTGATGAAGTTGTGATTGATCAGCAACAAATTCCTAAAACCTCTCTTAGAAGATCTACAAGGAAGAAGAAAAAATCCATGCGCTATCCTCCTGATGAGTATGTACTTTTGACTGACATGGGAGAACTTACGAATTATGATAAAGCCATACAAGATACTCACAAAGATCAGTGGATCGAAGTGATAAAAGATGAGATGAAGTCACTCCATGAGAATGGCACATATAAGTGAGTGAAATTGCCGAAAGGTAAGAGAGCTTTATCTAACAAATGGATATTCAGAATAAAGCAAGATAACCATACCTCTGCGCCTAGATACAAGGCGAGGTTAGTTGTTAAAGGTTTTGGCCAGAAGAAGGGAACTATCTTTGATGAAATTCTCTCCCCTGTTGTGAAGATGTCTTCTACTCGTATGGTTATAGGCTTAGCTACAAGTCTAGATTTAGAGGTTGAGCAGACTCTTTTTCTTCATGGTGATTTAGACAAGGAGATTTATATGGAGTAGCCTAAGGACTTCGCAGTTAAGCTTGCAGATAAACATGCATTTTGTAGAAAATTGGCATGCATGAAGCATCTCAATAGTTTATCTACTTGAAGACACATTGGCCACTTGGCTAGAGGGGGAGTTTGTTGGGCACATGCCCATGGTTTCCAGCCAAAGTCCCAATGGCCTAATCCTATTCTCTTTTAGTTTCCAATCCTATTAGGAATTGGATTCGGTTTATTCCTATTTTGAGTGGGTTTTAGCTTTAAGAGAAGGCACAACTCATGGTCTATAAATAGGAAAACCTTGGAGAATTATTCTATGCTCATTGATACATGCCTTTGAAAGACTTAAGTACATAAAAGTGATTTTTGAGAGAGCTTTCGTCAAGAGAGAAGAGAGAAGAAAAATATTTGTTTTGTTGCAGATTTTTGTTCCGGTCAATCAATATTCAAATCACGTTTCCAGTTAGTTAACCATTGGATCGGGCTAAAATTTTGACTATGTGTTCGTAACATCTTGTCCTTGGATTTGAATGGTGAAGTTTGGATTTTGAGGCTCATAGCATCTGATTTAATGCCTCAAACAATAGCTTCATTTTTGTAGATTATACTCTTTCTTCAATTGATTAGTTGTTGTTCTTGTTGTTATTGTTCTTCTGTGCTTGGAACTTGTTGTGTTGCCAATTTGGAGAATTTTTGTAACACTCTTATTGTTATAGTGGAGCTTTTTGAATCTTTGTGATTCCATAATTTAAACCTTCGATTTGCAGGGTTTTCCACGTTAAAATTTGGTGTTCTTTATCTTCTTTATTTTTTGGTTTGCCTCTTCCTCTACATAACTAGTGTTATCAGAGCGAGGTTCAAGACGTGTTCATCTTGGCGGGCTCGGTTCTAGCCGCAATATATTTGACGATAATCGTGATTTTTGTCTGAGAAATTTGACTAGAGTGCTACACACGTTGAGACAAACTTTGTGGTGGAGATTTGGAGATACAACATGTTTAAGGCTATCGAAGATGGTGGATCAAGTTTATTTTGTTAGAAAATTCCGGCCAAGGGGGGAGTCATTAGGTGTTTTCCATAAGTTTCTTACCATATTTTGTTTTCCTATTTTTTGAAGGAAAGGGCAATATAATTATCTTAATTGGGTTTTCCTTTATATAGAAGAAAATTACGATTCTCCTATATTTGGCTAGTCCTTTTTTTCTTGTAGGAAAGATTTGGAGTTCTATAAATTGAAGATTCGTCCTTCTCATTCAGTAGCATCCACAATGTAGCCATTGGGGGCTTGAGAGTTGTGTTTAGGGGGAGAACTTTACGAGACAAGTGTTAGTCAATCACTTGTAATTTTCTCTTTGTGATGTTGTTCTCTCGATAATTTGTACTCTCGTTTTATCATAGTGGAATTCTTATCTCCGCAGTAGACATAGGTCAGTTGACCGAACTACGTTAAATGTTTGTGTCTCTTTTGGTATTTTTCTTTTGTTGTGTGATTTATCATCATTCAAGGTTTGCTTTACTAGTTTCCGCATGACACCTGCTTATTTCGGTCCTAAAAGATGTTGAACTGTAGATAATATGCTGGACTATTTTCCTCTTGAATATACTGTCATGTGGTTCAACAATTAAGGGTGGTTGACCCCACCCTTCTCATCACAACTTTTGTTTTTCCAAAGAAAACCCTTATGCTCTTGAGTGTGATCTTTTGCTACGGCTATAATATCATACTGCTCGACCATCAAGGTAATAGAACGACAATCTTTGTTATCGTCTATACTGCGCTGAATCCAAAATTTCAGTAAAAAAAAGATTTTTGTAATGAACGCCACTTAAATTTATCACGTCTTTGTAAGTGTCATCATGACTCATTGACATCCGTTAACATAGGTAAACTAATCATCAGTTGTTGGATTGATTTAACCGTCAGTACACTTGTATAAGTCAAAATCTGATCAGAAGAATTCTACATAAGGAAGAACGACCAATAGTCAACTGAGCCGAAGTCACGCATAAGAAGCAATATATCAGCAAGTGATTCAGCTACGGTCGAGGTTGAGCACTCAATTTGGCCTGAATGACTAGTTCAACACTTAGACATTTTAGAGAAATATTCTACAAAATATTGCAAGGACCTAGGTACTCCGGTTATGAATTGCTGGGTGAGAAATGTATTTGGTATAAATATCATGAGACTTGAGAGAGTGCAACCGGGGGGGGGGGGGGGATAAGAACACACACAGTCATATATACATCTCTAGAGAGAAAGATGTGCCATCATCTTAGGCTCCTCACCAAAAAAGGAGAAGAGAACTTAGAATCTTGATATTCATCTATAATTCAACTATACCGAATGTATGGAGGTCTACATTGTTCAAGAATGGTGAATCTTGTCACTTATGTATTTTTCGTTTATCCTTTTATATTATTGGAGCAATCATCATTTTCTTACGTTAAGGAATTCGATCGTAATTGCAACTAAATTTTGTGTTCGGCTATCCTTGTTTATTCTTATCTTCTATCTCAGATCTAAGATAAATTGTATTTAGTTAGAATTTTCCCCAAATCTTTTTATTTAATTGGATTAACAAAAAGGCCAAGCACTTTTTTAGTCAAACAATTTGGCGCCGTCTATGGGGATTGTCTAGCCAAAGCTTTAGTTTTCTCTAGAAATAAACTCAGTCAGAACTCCACTTCCCGTTTGTCATAGCTTCAACCTCTCATTACAAACGAAAACTTCAGAAATTTGTAGACAGGCTCTAAAAAATGCCAAACCTACTTAGGTCAGACCTTTGCACGAAATCGAAATTATGATTAATATCTATACAAAAGCTACGTCTTGCTGTAGTGATGGGTCTGGTGCGTCATGAGTGCGAGTTATCAGAGCAAGATACCAATCTATACCATATGCATACTTCCATCTCTCTCTTAGGAAGGGATGATAGCATGTTGTATAGTTTTTTGAAATAACAAGCCTGTCTTGCCCGTATGTTTGTGGTATCACTTATGTTTCCCTTATTTTTGTGCACTCGGGACGGGATCGGACCGGGACTCGAACTCGAGATCCCAGTGAGCGAAGTAAGTAGTCAGTTCGTAAGATCCCCAGATAGAATTTTCTAGCGTCGCAGCTCTTTCCATGGTCGCTACTCGGGCTCTCTCAGCCCTCTCAAGATCGGCCGCCTTCTTTTCAAACTCGATCGCGTTCTCCGCCAATTCAACACTCAAACCGGCGACTACGGTAGCATTCAGCTCAAGATCCACCTGTAAGACCACCACTTTCTCTTGAAGATCAATACACTCTTCCTTAAACTTCTTGCCCACCTCGAGGTCCTCTTTTTTATCCCTAAGCAGCCCCACGTGTTTGCTGCATCTTCCAATGGACCTCAACATGTCCCCATCCTTCCATTCCAACTCCTCCCTAAGGGAATTAAAATTGCTACCCTCCCTAAGTCGTGCATGAATCTTGCGACACTTGTCACGATATCGGTAGTACTTTGAAATCATTTTCTAAAGAACGGCAGCCCGCCTCTCCTCGCGGTGGATACTTTCAATCTCCAACATGAAAGTCTTAAGAAATAAAAGAGAACAAAAAGAAAAAGTCAGCAAAAGTGGAGGACATAAAATGGCAAAAGAAAAACTCACCCTTAAAGCCATTCCGGCTACGCCCCGTGACAGGCCGGCATCACTGATCTCTTTAGGGGCCCTGTTATAAATAGCGAAACAACGAAGGGAGAATTGGAGCACCAGGCTCACTGTGTCTTCCAACAAATCACACTCTAAGGAAAGTTTGATCACGCGGGAAAAACTGTCATTTCCCGCGTCGACCCGAGTAAACTCCGCCTCAAACATGCTTATAACCATGCCATTTGCCCTCTTGGTGGTTGAAGAGGGAGAACTGCCCTATTCTAAAGTTGATAGGCCACTCGAAATGATCGCAGCAGCCTCCGAGCCTTTACCCCTTCTGAAGGATCCAACTCCACGACCAAAGGAGATGCTTTCTATGCCCAAACTAGCACCACCGTCCAGTTGAGACACCACTAACGAGGATTCACCCCTCGAAGGCCCCTCGGTTCCAGTTGCCCCATCAACCACTACCCTTCACCTCTTTAATGGAGCATCTTCGTCTTCAGCCTACAATGACTCGTCCACTAAAAACACTGCGTTAGCCAAAACCCCCGCCGAGGGAGAAAAATTTGAGCTGCCAAACCTGCACGAAGTTGCATCCCACGAAACAACAATGGCCTGAGTAGGCTCGTTTGCAGTCAGAGCGAGTACGGGCTTGGCCGATATGCCCAACTAATAAAAGCAGACATGGCAGCCAATGCCCTCCGAGATGCCCTCCAACCTATATACAAAGAGAAATATAAGGGGATATAGATGATGACAAAAAATTCAACAACTAAAGTCAAAGGTGACTTACTAACCAAAGGTCTACGCCAGAACCTCTCATTAAAGTGCGACCATTCGCGAATCCCCATTGTATGGGGAAAACCTGACTCAACCAGTTGTGAATGTCAATAATTGGTGACGAGGATCTTTCTTGGCTGCAAAGTCAAAAAGTGAACGATCAGATTACCCCAAAAATAAACAACAGTTATTTTGGAAGAGAAATACTTACGAGAAAAGTTCCACACATCGGGGAATCTGCTAGAGTTCGATAATACGTGCTCTGTCTTCACATAGAAGAAATTTTCCCAAAAACAAACGATTTGTTTTATTGCACATCTTCACCACCAACCACTTGATCCCCTGATGTGCCCCTGTGAAAGTTTGGGGCGAAGAGTGGAGTAGATGACATAGAGAAAGACCACAATTTGACAGCTCCGCATATTTGATAAGCATGAGGAAAAGCTTGTATATGTACAGAGAGAGCTGAGCAAGGCACACGTTGTAACGATGGCAAAAATCCTCTGCCAAATAAGGAAGAGGAAGCATGGGGTCGATGACAAACGGATATGCATAAAATATGTAGTACCTGATAATAAGCGAAATCTAGGTGATTTAGCTATTGTTTGTGTTCCCGCTTGAATATATTCCATTGTCATATTGTGCTTAATTGATGGAGTATGAGCTCTAATAGTAAATTGTATATATTTTAGGCTAAGGAGCTTATACTATGTAAGGAAATGTGATTGGAACCATTGTGGAGCATTAAACACCCGTCGGGACTGAATACAGCTGAAGAAGAGGAAAAGAATCGAAGAAATGGACAACTGGGATAGTGCGTCCAGGTGCGTGCCCGAGCTAATATTAGCGCGTCCAAGTCAGAACGCTCAGCACACTAGCGCGGCCACTAGCGCACCCAGGTGCGCGACCGTGCTAGTCCAATTACTTGGAACGTTATTTCAAAGGCAAATTTCGAAATCTAGTGGAAAATATACTTATCCTATATGAAGTCAAGCTCGCCCAAGGTTAAATTATCATGGTTTTCATAGGCTAAAGCAAGAAATAGAGAGGTAAGAGGCAAGGATGGATTTGGATCATCAAGTTCTTCTTTTATTCTCTTTGTTTTTGTTAATTATGATGAAATTGAAACAAATTGTGATGAACAATAGTACGATTGGCTAAAGCCATTGTTCTAGGGTCATGGGTAAATCATGACGTTGTTGTTTGAAGTTTAATTCAACAATGTTGGTTTATCATATTGGGTTGTTTATTTAATTCTGATCTTAATTATTTTTTACTGAGTAGCTAACCGTGAAATACTATCTAGGAATCTCTAGTTGAACTCGAAAGTGAGAACTTTAGATTGCATATAGGATTAAATAGAGCAAGTTCTTGAAACCAGGCCTTGGGGGATGGATTTGCAATTGAGATAGACCTATACCCAATTGCCTTGCTTGGTTGAAATACAAGAGTTGTAAATGCATTCTTGTTAATCTTGATTCTATAGACATATAGGCATTGAGTTGACTTGAATAGGCGAGTGAGAACTCGATAGATTCTTATGAGTAATATTAACCTTGTCAATCAATAACCTAGATAAATTGATTAGGTGTTTAAAGCTAAGGACGTAACACAACTGTTAATTACGCCCGTGACCCTGGAATATCACTCTCGGTTATTTGCTACCTAGATTTGCTATTTGTTTGGTTACCAGTTTTAGCTAGATTAATTCTTTATACTTTTGTTAGTAAACTAATCGAATATCTATTTTTGTTCACAATCTCTTGGGTAAATAAAGAAACTGGGTTTAAATCAGTCATAAGCTAATCACAAGTCTTCGTAGGAACGATACTCTACTCACTACTTTATTACTTGACGATCACGTGCACTTGCATGGGTGTTTTTGGTTGCAATATCGCAACAAGTTTTTGGATCCGTTGACGGGGACTTAGATATTAGCTACTTGACTGAATTGAGCTTTTAGTATTTATTTATTCGAGTTTGATTGTTAGTTCACGTTGTTTGTGATAATACATGATTTTCTATTGAATGCGAAGAAGTAGAAGCGCAAACAACCTCCTTACTTTCGATCCCGAAATTGAACAATCACTTCGTAGATTGAGGAGGGAGGTCGACGCTAGAACAAGAATTGAAAGAGAGTTGGACATTATAGTTCAACCACAACCAATTGATGGCAGGTAATGAGGAACGGGCGGTGATTGAAGTCGCAAGATCTAATCTGGCTAATATGACTCAGGCTGTTGTGAAGCCTAATATAGTTGGGCACTTTGAGTTAAAGCAATACATGGTGCAGTTGATCCAAAATGCAGGGCTGTTTACGGGTTTTCCCCATGACGACCCACTGCGACACATTCATAATTTCTTGGAAATTACGGATACATACAACTATCTGAGCGTTTCTAAGGACTATGTCAGGATGACGATTTTCTCCTTTTAACTAATTGGGGATGCTAAGGAATAGTTGAATAAAGAGCTAGTAAATTCAATCTGCACTTGGGATGATCTGGCAAGAAAATTCTTAATCATGTTTCTCCCCACCACAAAGACAAAGGTGTTGAGGAGTCTAATTCTTGGATTCAAACAATGAGCTGGCAAGACACTTTGTCAAGCATGGGAAAGATACAAGAAGTTGCTCAGGGACTTTCCTCATCATTGTCTGACAGACGAGGTGTTGGGTCACACGTTTCTTGACGGGTTAGATGATGCTTCAAGGATGAACCTAGACTCAGCTTGTGGGGTAGTTGCATGGCAAGACCGTATAGTGAAATCCAAACCTTACTGAATACATTTACTGCTAATGATTACAACTAGCAGTGTGAGGGTGATTCACGAAGGGTAGTTAAGCCAAAATCGGGTGGAGTACTTGAACTCGACGAGGTTTCAGCCATGAGAACTGAATTAGCAAGCTTTAATATCAGATGGCTCGAATGGCGATGCAACCATCACAACCAATGAAACATGTACACCAAGTGGCTATCTGCTGCGAGTTATATGGTGACAATCATATGACCGACATGTGCTCCACAAATCCAGAATCGATCTATTATGTGGGGCAACAAAATAGAGGGCCACCAAATCAACATGCATAGTATGGGAATTCTTACAATCCAAATTGGAGAAATTATCCCAACTTCTAATGGGGTGGAAATCAACAGAATCAGAATCAGCACAGACCCCAAGGGGGTTTCAACACCTCAGAAAGCCACCCCAACAAATGGAAGAAAGCACCAACGATTTGTTAAAGAAGTTCTTGAGTGACACTCAGCAGATCAAGAATGAAAATCAACAGATGAGGACTGACAATCCGCAGCTCCAAACTGTCTTCAGAGATCTTGAGAGGCAGTTGGGGCAATTGGCCACTAACCCAAACACTAGACCTGCAGGCGCCCTCCCCAAAGACATAGAGAAGAATCCACAAGTGAATGTTGTTACACTTCGAAACGGGAGAGAACTTGAGGAAGTGTCTAAGAAAAGGAGAGATAAGCATGTGTCTGAGGGAGAGTTTATCCCTAATGTAAACAATGATCCAAGATGAGTGCTAAAATTCAGAAGCGAGTGAAGGCCCCAAGGCCGCCACCACCTTTCTCCTAGAGATTGCAAAACAAAAATGATGATCATATGTTGAGCAAATTCTTCTCCATGTTGAACCATGTTCAATTGAATATTCCATTGGTTGGTGTGCTTAGTGAAATTTCAAAATATGCTAAGTACATAAAAGACATAGTGGCTCCAAAGAGAAAGGTGATTGAGTTAGAAACAGTTTCACATATTGAGGAGTGCACGTACAGGGTCCAAAATAAGCTTCCCCAAAAGCTTGAGGATCCTGGCAGCTTTACGATCCTTGTGCGCATTGGTAATATCGATGTTTGTCGTGCTCTTTGTTATTTGGGGGAAAAAATAAATAAAATGCTCCAGTCTTGGTTCAAACAATTTAGTCTAGGAGCTCCCAGGCCAACTACTGTGATATTATAGCTAGCTGATAGGTCAGTAGCACACCCTGAGGGGATGATTGAATATGTGTTGCTGCAGATTGGGAAATTTATCTTCCCTACTGATTTCATTATCCTCGATTATGAGGCTGATGAGATGGTCCCAATCATATTGGGGCGACCTCTCTTGGCTACTGGTGGTGCCATTACAAAGGTGAGAAGGGAAAGAAAATCTTGAGGGTAGAAGACAAGGAAGCAGTTTTCAATGTCTACAAAGCAATTAAGGTTCCATGTCATTATGAGGAGCTCTCCATGATATCTGTTGTATAAGCTAATGAGAAAATTAATGACCCGTGTGTTTATCTAGACGATTCTCTAGAGAAACTACTCATGTTGTTTGATAGGTTAGGGGTTGATGATGAGATTGGGGAGATGATGCACATCCTTAATACATCCTTTGCATACATGCAAGGGACACACCCATTTGAACCCTTAGACAGGCCAGAGTGACCTCCTCCAAAGTCGTAAATTGAGGGGGAACCAAAATTGGATTTTAAACCGCTCCAATTTCACCTGCAATATGCTTATTTGGGTGAAAATGACACCATACCTGTTATTGTTTCTTTTGACTTGTCTAAATTACAGGAGGAAAAGTTGTTGAGAGTGCTGCATGAGCACAAGCGTGCACTTAGATGGACTATTTATGACGTCAAGGGCATTAGTCCAGCCTTTTGCATGCACAAAATCCTCATGAAGGAGGGACATAAGTGCAGTGTTATGCAACAACGCCGACTCAATCCAATCATGAATGTGGTGGTAAGAAAAGAAGTGATTAAGTGGCGTGATGCAGGTATTGTATTTCCCATCTCTGACAGCAAATGGGTAATTCCCGTGAAATGTATCCCCAAGAAAGGAGGGATGACTGTGGTAGTGAATGAGAATAATGATTTAATCCTAACAAGAACTATTACCGAGTGGGGAATTTGCATTGACTAGAGAAAATTGAACAATGCCACCTGGAAGGACCACTTTCTCCTCCCCTTCATTGACCAAATGTTTGATAGATTGGCTGGCCAGGAGTACTACTGCTTCCTAGATGCTTACTCGGGGTATAACCTGATTGCTATAGCCCTAGAGGATCAAGAAAATACCACTTTTACGTGTCCTTATGGCACGTCTGCGTTCAAGAGAATGCCCTTTGGTCTTTGTAATGCACCTGCGACTTTTCAAAGGTGTATAATGACCACGTTTACTGATATGGTTGAGAAATTTGTAGAAGTATTCATGGATGACTTTTTTGATTTTGGATATTCATTTGATATTTTCTTAATGAACCTCGATAAAGTACTTGCTAGGTGTGAAGATACTAACCTGGTGCTAAATTGGGAAAAGTTCCATTTCATGGTGCGTGAAGGCATAGTTTTAGGAGACAAGGTGTCCAAAAATAGGTTGCAGGTGGACAAGGCAAAGGTTGAAAAATTGCCTCCACCAATATCTGTCAAAGGCATCCACAGTTTGTTGGGCCATGTAGGTTTTGATCGTCGTTTTATTACAGACTTCTCCCTTGTCCATGTTTCTTAAGAAGGATGTGGTTTTCAAATTCGATGATGCATGTCTAAAGGAATTTGAGGAGCTAAAAGGAAGGCTTTTGACTGCACCTATCATAACTGCTCAGACTGGGAGATGCCCTTTGAGTTGATGTGTGATGCAAGCGACGTGGTTGTTGGGGCTGTTTTGGGGTAGAGGAAAGACAAGGTTTTTCACTCCATCTGCTATGTGAGTAAAAATCAGAATCCAGCTCATATGAACTATACCGTCACGGAAAAAGAGTTTTTTGCAGTAGTGTGGGCTTTTGACAAGTTCAGGTCATATCTTGTGGGGACCAAAGTTATCGTCTACACGTATCACTCTACCATCAGGTACTTGTTCGAGAAAATGATTGTGAAGCTGAGATTAATTCGGTGGGTCCTACTGTTGCAAGAGTTTGATCTAGAGATCCGAGATCGTAAAGGAACAGAGAATCAATTGGCTGATCACTTGTCCGGACTAGAAAATTGAAATATTGTGGGTGAAGGGGATGCAATCAAAGAAACATTCCCTGATGAGCAGCTGTTGGCAATCACAACAAGTACAACCCCGTGGTATGATAATTATGTGAACTTCATTGCAAGTGGGGTGACACCATCAGAATTCACACCAGATAATAAAAGGAGGTTCTTGCAAGATGTGAGGCTACACATGTGGGATGAGCCATTCTTATACAGGCTATGTGTAGATCAGTTGGTCAGGAGATGTGTTCTTGAGGAGGACATGAGCGCAATATTTCATAGTTGTCATGCCTCACCATGTGGAGATAATAATATGTATGGAGACCAGACCGATCAAAAAGTGCTACAATCAGGTTTTTACTGGCCCAAATTGCTTAAGGATGCACACACATTTGATAAAATATGTGACAGGTGCCAAAGAACTGGGACAATCACTAAGAAACATGAGATGCCGCTGCAAAACATTCTGGTAGTGGAGCTTTTCGATGTTTCGGGAATCGACTTCATGGGACCGTTTCCACACTCTAACGGTCATAGGTACATCTTGGTGGAAGTCGACTATGTGTCTAAGTGGGTAGAGGCCATTGCTCTTCTTATCAATGATGCAAAGGTGGTTGTGAGCTTTGTCAAGAAGCACATCTTCACCCGTTTTAGAACTCCTAGAGTGTTGATCAATGATGGAGGTACGCATTCTGTTGAATAACGTCCTTGCAAAATATGGGGTCAAGCATAAGGTCTCCACTGCCTATCATCCACAAACGAGTGGTCAAGTATAGGTCTTAAAAAGAGAGGTCAAGCAAATTCTAGAGAAATCAGTGAGTGCAAATAGAAAGGATTAGGCCGGGAAGTTAGATGATGCATTGTGGGTGTATAGAACTGCATATAAGACTCACATAGGTGCCTCCCCGTGTGGATTAATGTATGGGAAGGCATGTCACTTACCCTCTGTCATGCCCCAAATCGAGGGGCATGACTGGCGCCTGACCGGGTAGCCCCAGTTAAGCGGACCTGAATACCTTTCCTATTCCCACATGTTACCGTGTTACCCACATCATTTACCATTAATTAACCCATGATACGTGATGCAACTGAAAGTATACGGAACTTTCATTTTACAAAAATTTACATTTTTATCGTTTACAACTAGCGTGGTTTGCATATTACCGTGCACTCTACATACACATATTTTACATAAATTCTTTAACCCACATCATCCAGTCTATGAAGCCTCAAAGATGGAGGAAATAATACGATACTTGCCGCGACAAGTCCCCATCTATACCTTTACAACCACGACACAAATCCCAAAATACAACATCAAAGGTGGAATAAGCCATGCAAGGCCCCGGAAAGAATGGGGCTCACCAATTACCAACACTGCCAATAGGGGAGGAGGAGGAGCTACGAATGGTAGACTAGAGTGTCTTCTATGGATCTACCTACAATCATAACACGAATGTAGTGCCCCCGGCAAAAGGGGCGTCAGTACATTGGAATTGTACTGGTATGTATGAACAAACATTTTCCCAAGTAAACTCAAGCCAAAGATACATGTACAAGTAGAAAGCTGAACAACAATAGAAACAACAACCAAGCACTTCACAAATAGATGATACAATTAGTCAAACATAGGGGCAATCAGTGCCCCACAAGTTATAAACTCTCCTGCTATCTCCTTAGACAATTCCATTTTGATCATTTCATAATTTCTATTCATTTCAATAATGATATTGAATCACTTTTCCACCCTTATTACCTCGGCCACCCTTATTAACTCGGCCACCCTTATCGCACTAACCCACACCATATTTCACCGTGTTGCGGCACGCAACCCGACCCCGCCTGACAGTTTCAGTCCACAAACAACATACAACACGTCAGCAATTAGAGGAAATCAACTATAGCACATTGTTAAAAAATAACCACAAGAAGGAGTAAAGTATTTCCACAACTGACAACAACAACTTCCTCATTTTTACCAATTCCTACACAATCCAAGTTACCACAAGAGTTATCTGTAACCAAATCATTTTCATTATTACCACAATAGCTCCGATTTCACCATTTAAGGATTCTCTTAACTCATATGTTCCTGAAGTTTTGCCGCAAGGTGTTACCACAAAAGTATAAATCATAATAGTTCCGCAATAACCCCACATGGATATCAACTATCAAGCAATTTCACACATCAACATTGGGCGATTTCACAATGATCAAAGTTATTCATACATATCTAGAATCTAATATATCGTTTAAACTACTACTCCAATTTACCAAGCAATCAAGACGAGTCAATCTAGTTCATGATCAATACAAAGGACTTAGATATTGAACTCAAAATTACTACCCAATCCCCTTTTCAGTAGATTTTAGGATTTTAATGACATGCATGAAGGTGTTATCAAGAGCTTAAGAATCTAGGGCATGAGGTTCCCTCCCCAAGCTTAAGTTCGAATATTTAGGGTAAGTAGCTCAGGGATTTTAGTTGTGAAATCAGAAGTGAAGACAATGCACCAAAATTCCCCGGGCTCCAATGGTTTTGAAAGACCAATTGATGGAGAAATAATTTTCTCTCTCAAGAACCCTCTCTTCCTCTCTCTTATTTCGTTCAGGGATGAGTTAAAAATAAGGGATGAGATGTTTTATTAAAAGAGGGGTCGGGTTTAGAATTATTAGAAAATAACTGGGCGAGCACGATCAGCGACGCAATTCTGCGATCGTATAACGGACATACGGTCTGCAGGATGGACCGCAGAAGGGTCCCAAGTTTTGGACCTTCTCTAGTTGGGAATGCGGTGATGTGCAGTCCACATTCCTATTCTGCGGTCACATAATATACCACAGAACTAACCTTTGAAATTCTTAAGGGATCATATGCGGTCACATTGGGGTCTGCATATTGGTTATGCGATCGTAAATCTGACAGCATTTTCAACTCCAAAGCTTAACTGCTCTCTGAAACTTTCTGCGATCGAAATGCATTCTACATTCCTGATCTGCGACCGCATTCTGGACCGCAGATTTGACTTCTTTTGGAAAAAATATGACTCCAAATTTTTATGTGCAGAATAGTAAAAACAATCTGACCCACGTAGGTAGACTCGACATTGTGAGCTGCTAGCATTTGAGCAATCATTTTCATGGGTCCTTACACCGTCGAACTTGAGCACAGGACCTATTGGGCAATAAAGAAGTTGAATATGTATGAGGACATAGCTAGAGAGAAGAGGTTGCTGCAACTAGATGAGCTCGAGGAGTTTTGATTAAACGCATATTAAAATGCCAAATTGTATGAAGGGAAAACTAAGAGGTTACATGACAAGAACATTCAAATTTGAGAGTTTGATCCAGGGCAGGAGGTTCTCTTATTCAATTCGAGGATAAAACTCTTTCCCGGAAAACTTAAATCTCGATGGTCGGGCCCTTTCATGGTGGTAAGTGTGAAACCACATAGAGCTGTGGAACTGCGGGATATGAGTTCAAATGGTACCTTCTTGGTGAATGGTCAAAGGATAAAACATTTCTGGGGTGGTGACTTTGCACGTCACAAGACCTCGGTAGACTTGAAGGATGCTTGAGAACACGCTGAGTCATGCCGCGATGTTAAATTAGGCGCTTGATGGGAGGCAACCCATTGAGTTGTTGTAATCATCGTGTCGCGACGTTAAATAAGGCGCTAGTTGGGAGGCAACCCAACGATAGTTGTAGTGCATATTTTGTGTTTTAGAAGAAGCTAACCATTGCAGGTAATAGAGGGAGGACGCTAAGGCCATGGAGTGAGGTAAGAACAAGTAAAAAAATGAGAAAAATATTTGTCCAGGTAGCGCGCCTGCGCACACGCAAAACGGTTCGGGCTGACTAGGTCACATTGGGTCATTCCACTCGCACAACTAGCGTCCAGTCCCCATTTGCTATTGTCACTACTGGTACTTGACCCCGTTGGCTCGACATTTTTTCAAACACCAACCCTTACCCAATAGGGCAATTCAAAGAGGAGAACGAGGACAACTGAGAGTACACATTGTATGATTGAAAACTACCGCTGCATACTACCCCGGTGCTTGCAGGTATGACTGGTGTCGTCTCTTCAACAGCTGCTTCAATCAATGTTAAGTCTGACTATTCCTGCAGCTAACTACTTATTGAAAGACCGAATAGGAAATGAAAATTCGTACTACAACAACTGTAAATAAATATTCCCTCCCTGCTCTGACTTTGATCGACTTGCCCGCACAGCGTGTTTTTTGCTAGAAGAGGACAACAGGCTAAGTGACTCTCGAAAGTAATCTTTTTTATCGCACCAAGGGAAATGTCATCGATAAGATCATGTTTAAAGAGTTTCATTGTCGAATTGATCCCGAAATTGGATTCAAATGGTTGTTGTTTCCCAAAGGTGCTTTACGAAAGCTGGTCCACAGCAGTGAAAGTACGATTGATTCCGTCGATTGAACAAAAACAACTTCTTGCTTTTTTTTCCTCTCTGGCTTGACTACTCTGCTTTCTTATCACAAGTCTTATTTAACCTTCACTGATCACTTCACTACCCAGCAAGCTCTGGCTCGAAAGCAAGAAGAAAGGTCCCAGTAGCTGCACGAAGTTGCGCCTTAGCGCATCCGTTTTCTTGCTCATTAGCGCTATTTTTTTATTGCAGCTAGAGCACTAATAAGATAGAAAGGGCCTTTTTCGCTTGTTTGAATCCATATAAGGCTTTCTTCAATCGGCATGGGAAGAATGATTGGGCTTTAAGAGATAGGAACATAAGCGTAGCGGTAAGAAAAAGTCACTCAGTGAATCAGTGGTTCACACACTTGGAGACAGGGACAGGGGCATGCCTGACTCTTTAGAATGTATACAAGTGTTGAAAGAGTGAAGTTTGGGGATAGCGGTAAACGTGAGGAATGGCACCTCCGCCCTGCTAAAGAAGTTCGCAAGAAAGGGACATGCTGAACACCTACCTTTCCAACTATGTCCAAGGCGAGGACCCGTTAATTGACGATGCGTTCCCCCGTCAGCAAGCGGTGGCCGAAAAGGCCCCTTTCCCTAAATATCTTGGGAAGAAAAGAGGACAGGTTTGAAACTCATTCGGTAATCTTCTCCTGAAGGTAGGCATTTCCCCAAGGCACTAATATGATGACTCTCTCAATTACACGTGTTTTAGCGAGTTGAACGTCTTATTCATATGAGTTGCCTATGTGAATATAAGCCAGGAGCAAGGATTCCAGAAAGTCAAATTGTATATTGCAAGTGCAAGGTGACATTCCTGATATGAAAGTGAAAGTGGAGTGCAAGCCGGCCCTAAGAATGATCCAAAGATGTTTAAGTCCAGTTCTAATCTGGATATAAAAGTCAAGTTCAATCGTCGAAAGTGAGATCTCTTAAGTCCGGTCTTCTTTTCTTTTTTGAGACAGGTTCTTAAGACAGCAAATCGGGTTTTCTGAATATCTCTCTTCCGGCCTATGTTGTAAGTTAGTTCGTTAGACATCGAAACTGGACCTGAGAGAGACTAGACTTCTAGTAAGAGTAGGTGTGCCTTAAGTTGAGGAGAGCTGTTCACAAGTAGTGGTTGTGAGATCTTTCTTGTTCTGGTTAAGAAGAGGCTGCACACCTTCAGTTGCACTAGTGGATTGAATAACCTTTTTTAGTTCCAGTAAAGTGCATGTGTTATTGGTTAATAAAAACACAAGTATAGGCTGGAGGACTGATACTATTAGTAGGACAAAGGCCTTCAAAGAGAAATGAAAGGATTTTTTTAGCATTTTTCCACTTTATCCAAGGAATCCCTTTCTTGGCATTTGTATCTGAGAGACAGAAAGAGCTATGCTTAGGTCAGTTCCTTCAGTCAACTTTTTTGGTAAGCCAAAAGTGAACTTTAGGTAAGTAAGTAGTCCCGTATGAAATTCATAAAACATTCATATTTGGCACTTAAGGAGGTCAATCATAAGTGTTGGAAGCTACTGCTAAGGGACTCCCACTCTTCTAGAAAGGATAGGCAATGAGAGAGAATAGGGCGATAGCGACAGACACCTGAACTGAAATAGATTGAAATATTACTTCTGTAGAGGAGAGGGGAAAGCTGCTTTGATAGGGCGATAGCCCGATTTTTATTGTTTATCCTTTCCTGCGCTTGTCTTGTATTGAGATATACGGAAGAAATGAGTAAAAGCAGGTAACAGAAGGGGAGGGATTGCTGTTTTTTATTAGCGAGGACAAGAAACTATCATTTTATTCAATCTAATGGTAGGGCTTTAAATAGTAGGTGGTTCGTATCTTTATATGACCCATAGAATAAGAAGTAAGTGGATAGGCAGAGCAAGAGATCTTGAAGTCTACTAGGGCGCCCTTCTTCATTCATCCATTTAGGCTCGGCTAGGAACACGTGGATCCAGGGAACCTGGCTCGGGAACAGCTTCTTACTAGTAGGAGCTAATCATAGTAAGAGAGTTGGATCTCTGAAATAGAGCTTAGTCTCTCCATAATAGTCTACTAGTAGAAGGCTTAGGTTATGACATTATCCAATTGAATCAGAAACCTTTCTATCTAAAAGAAATGGTGCTCGATGAAAGGATCCAGATTCTACACTATGTTGTGGGCTTGGGAGAGAGCTTCTCCGCGAAGCTGGGCATTCAGTGTTTTTATGGAGGAACCATACTAGAATGAGAATTGAAAGGGACTTCAAAAAAGAGCGAGGGAGTGATGGGAAACCTTACTCTATATGTTTCCCGTGAGCCGCCAAGTACCAGTCTCGCAATAGTAATGGCGCAAAAGTATCGGTCCTTCACTTGCTGATCGTTTGCAAGTCAAACTCGCTCTCTTGACACCCCTTTCACTCCCTCGCTTGAGTTTTACTCAATCACTCTTTAGTTTGGAGGATCATTCGTTATTCATTCTCTTGCTATTACACGCAGGGAGCACAACAACCAAGATGCATATTATCATATAGAAAGAGGCGAAGAATAGCGATTCGTACTACCGGAAAAGTTTCACTAACCGATAGGCAATAGAATCAGCCGATAGGCGTACTGAAGCGTAACAAATCAAATAGATAAGCCCCTACCTGCCAGCGCGTGGATGGATAGGGCGGGCGAAGTGCGAAGGGGATGGATGCCTGAGCGGTTGAAAGAGTTCATCTTGAAAACCGAACTATTTATAAAAATACTGGGGGTTCGAATCCCTCTCCATCCGCGAGGTCATGCGTTCTCTATTGGGTTATCTATTGATAAGAACGAATCGGATCGACTCGACTGATATGATATATGGAATGGGAGTTTGTGTTCTTTTTAGTTAGGACGTTGTCACCCTTTCGATATCTTCTGCTCTCCTTGTATAGGTAGGAAAAGGGCCAGGTGGATTACCTGTGGGAGCTAAGTTGAAGATCTCGGTGGTCTTGTGATTTGTTAATAAACTACGATTGCAGTTTTCTTTAGGGAGTCCCATTGCTGTGAGACTTAACAGATAAAGAAAACGGTGGATACTTTTCGGGGTAGAAGGTTACAACCCTAATAAATTGACTATGAAGGTGGCTCTTAGCTACGTTAGCGCTGAAATTCCTTAATCGTTGTTTCCCAGGCTTCGATGATCAACCCCTAGCACATTTAGGTTTTGATCTTCGGCCATCCTGGTCCTCAGGACCAAACACTATATTATTCAACTATATTTCCTTTAAAATGAAAAGATGCAAAAAGTGTTGATACGTCTTATCCACATAGAAATCTTACCCTCTTCCACACATTACCGGTGGATTCTATTGCCGCTATCACTTTGGCTACTGGGTGGGAATGAAGGCCGAGGAGGCAGGGAAGAAAAGGTTATTCGCTATTGGCTTACCCATATATCAGGCCTTGGTACGGCCTATACATGATGGATGAAGGTTTTGGCAAGGTTAAGAATGGATGGTACCTATAATCAGACCCAACCGTTGCAGTACTTGAGAAGATAGAAAAAATTTCTTTCTTTTTATCTTAAGGCTGCTACCGATTCCTTATCTGTTATCCTGACATCCTGTATACAGGGTTGTTCGGAAATCCCTTTGCAACTTCCTAGACATTCATACTCTGTTCTGTAGTCTTTCAATTACCATATAGTTTATATATTTATAATAAAGGCTATAAGTCATCAGTTGTGACGTTTACAAAGGTCAAACCCTCGGATGTTTTAGTTCTTGGCCTCTATTCACACTTAAACAACATATGCGTGTGTGGATAGCCACTGAAAGGGTGTATGGCACGACGAAGCTTTGCGACTATGACATTCTTGGCGACGGTGATCGCCGAAGAGAAGGTGACGGCCACTTAGCGTAATATATACTTTAAGTGTACGATAACTATATCTAAAGAAAATTCTCCCATTTGAAAGATTATTTATTATAAGTCATGTTTTGGAGTTTGTCAAATCATTTTTGAGCGACAAAGTTACTAGGGATTTCTCTACAGTGTCTCCTAATATTCTCCGGTCTTTGGTTTATGCTATTAGAGATGTCACTGGTACTATCTTTCTGTCTTTGACCAATCAATTTAGGGGTGCTTCTTATCGTATCTGTGGTGCGCCCTATCGCCCTAAATCTAAACGATTGAAGCCTCACTATCTTCGTATGCTTTCGCTGCCCGTTATCATTAAAAATGTGGTTAGGATTTCCATATATGGGAGTGTTAACACCGATTGTTGTGCGGGCATTAATTCTTGAAAAGGCTAAAAGTAGCGTCTTCGCTTTTTTTGTAATGAAAAGGAAAGAGAAGATATTCGGATATTTTTTCCAGGTGAGGACTTTCTTGATCGCCTCATTCTTCAACCATGGGTTAAGAGGTGCCTAATGTCTATCCGACGGTAGCGTATATTATGCTCGAGGTCCCTCGAGCCTCCTCTTGTACCAATGTCTATATTCCGTTCTAGGAATAAGGTCAATTTCTTTTCCGGTATGTGGAGTTTTGTTTCATTTTTATGACAGGCTGAGAGCAGTGCCCGCTCCCTCGTATTTGGGGGAGTTGCATGGCCATTCTGCTTTTCGGGACTTTCTTCATTCTTTTTTTGTTAAAACAAATACAACTGAAAAAGACTGCTAGGAATTTAGACTGACGGCGTACCTGAGCACTCATGCCTGCAGACCCCTCGATTCTCTTTCTGTGACTACTCTGGAAAAGAAAGTCTCACTACTCAATGGCTTTCGATCTTCTTTCCTCCATATAGATATTGAATAGAACAAGTTCGCTTCATGATTTCATGACATACCAAATAAGGAATTGTTAGAAGAAAGCTCCTATAGTGGACAACTATAGCCCTTTGTATAGGTTGGGTGCTTGTTTAAGGCCATAAAGTGCTCGCTTGAGGCGGTAAACAAAGATAGAATGATTTTTGAAGATGAATTATCGGCACCTTGAACTGTACTATCGGAACTGTGCTCTGAATATTGATTTAAATTAACCCAGTCAGATGTCTCATAAAGGGTAGTGATCTCCCCCTGAAAGGTATCACGACCATAAAGAGAAGAAAAGGGAGATTGCATGTTGATAACAGAAAATGGCAATTTGTTGATTAAATACAATGTATTAGTGAATGCATCAACCCATAGATGCTTTGGTACTCCATTATTTATCACCAAAGTCAAAGCCATTTCAACTATAACTATATGTCGGTCTTTCCTTTCGGACACCCCATTCTGCAGCAAAGTGTGAACACACGACAGCTCACAATTGATTCCTATCTTCAGGAGTACGTAATCAAAGACCCTTGACACGTATTCTCTGCCGGAGTTCAGACCTCAACCTCTTGATCTGGACATTTGACTTATTTTCCAAACTTTTTATATATTAAACTTAGAAAGAGCTTAGGACTTCTCTCTAAGTAAAGAAAGCTAGATCTATCTACTGTATTCATCCACCTATAATAGTAAGTAAAGTACCTTTCACCTATGAATGACTGCACTCAAGTAGTACCCCTTAATTAAATTCAAGTTGTTGTGTGTAATATATCCTTAAATCAGCCATAGGTCAAATCACAAGAGGACATTAACGAATGAATCAATCCAAAGAAAGGCACGCTTTTTTGGATTCTTATGTTTAATCCAGGAGCATTCAATTTCCAACTGTAAAAAATAACATGAATTGTTCAACCCATCTGAATAAAATGCCGGAATATACCCTAGACAATGGAAGAAGTCTTGCACTGTGCGGGTCCCATTCCTTATCCAAATGAAGCAGCTGAAAAAAAAGGAATGCAGAGAAGAATATCCGTATAATAAAGCTTTGCCAACCGGCCAACGATCCTTCCCATGCACTGATCGTGGATAAGACACTCAAAAGAAGAAAAGATGAGACAAAGATGGTTAGCTGCAAGGTGACTGAGAGAAAACAAGCTGTTTTTAGGAGGAAAATGGAATCTATCATGAAGAACCCGGGATGAAAGAGGTAACAGAGTGCCATATGCAATGTTAACAGAATCTTTGGTAGGTAAAGGAGGAAGGCAAAAAAACTAAACATCTTTTTTCTTTCGCACGAGAAGGAAAGCACTTTTAGGGGTTGGCGGTACTCCGTTGGATGGTTTAACGCGACTAGCGAACCACGTCGTGCTCAATCAAATAATGGACACTGACTACGATTTGGATTGTCTCCCCGGCTCAATGGAAAGACAACCTTGTTCTACACTTCATCAAGACTATAATCATGCCTTATCTATTCATCCAAATACCATTTTCCTTTTCCCCAGCCGACCAGCAAAACAACAAATTCAACTGCAGATACCCTTTAGCTAGCACATGCTAAAAAGAACAAGTGAATACCAGTCTCGTGCTTGACTCTATCTGTAAGACAGGTGTGTGCAGCCACTTAGTGAGGAGACAAGACCGGAGAGAATAAATTCTCGCAAATAAGATATAAGACTTAAACTTATCGAATACAACTCTTATCTACAACAATCCTTGGATCTTCTCCTTATGGACACTTCGCTATATCTTAGCTGTCCAAAAGCTAGGAGCACCTACTGGCCTGGACTGATTGTAAATAAAGAAGCCAAGAGGCCGCTACAGAAAGGATTCCGTTTTTGAGTCTGTTTCCGATTCTTGCGACCTTGAATCTAGGTTTCCCCTAATGCCTCTATGATGCTTTCAAAGCTACACTTTCTTCCTTCCTTCATAAGCTAATAAGAGATTCTATTAATCTGCACTAACTTAACTATGCTTCTTATTAGTTATAGTAACTATGCCTTCTGGGTTTAATTGCCACAACAGGGGCCTTTCTCAAGGGAGGAGTTCATACCCGGAGAAAGAAAGCAGACTACTAAATCTACTATTTTAACATATTGTTTGCACTAATCTCACTGCCATATATTTTAACATAACCTTTCGGAGTCTTCCTTTATGCTTCCCTCAAATCAGTACCCCCTCGGTCGTCCCTTTATTCAATATCCGTCATGCTAAGAATAGGGGTTTAGGAAGAATACGGGCTTTGTTTCGGGGTTTTCAGGTGTTGAACTCTTTTATCGTTGCCAAGATGCTTTATCAGTAATCTTTTCTAATCCTGAAGTTGATCTCATGTCCTCTAATGACAAACCCCAATCAGCATTACTATATATTTTGACTCTCTCATGGCCATGATTAGTATAGATCATTCCTTTGCCAAGATAACACTTGAGGTACCCCAAGATCACGTGTACTACATGTAGGTGTGCTTGACAAAGAGCATGCATATACTGGCTTACCAACCCCAAAGCATAGGCAATGTCAGGTTTAGTGACAGTAAGATAACTAAGTTTTCCCACAAACCTCTGATGCCTGCATCATCCAAGGGTTCTTTTATCTTTTCTTCAAGCTTATGTTTTTCTTCTATTCGGCTAATTGCGGCCTTGCAACCTAACATCCATGTTTGCTTCAAATCAAGGACATACTTCTTTTGAGATATGGCTCTACTTCTTATAGATCTCGAAAACATCTGTGTTCAAGAAGTACCTTAGCATGCCAAGTTTATGTCGAAGGTGCGGCTCAGATAAGCCTTCAATCTTGCAATCTCATCAAAATCATCACCAATGACCACAATATTACAAATATTTACGATGATCCGGATCACTTTCTCACCCTTTATTACGAAATGTGTGTGATCAGAAGCACACCTTTTGTAGCCAAACTAAACTATGGCCTTACTGAACTTCTCAAACCACGCCCTCGAGGATTTCTTCAATCATACAAGGCTTTCTTCAATTTGCATACTTTATGTGACTCTTCTTTCATTCCATATCCGGGTGCTATCTCTGTATACACCTCATCGTGCGAGTCCCCATGCAAGAATGCATTTTTCACATCTAACTGATACAATGGCCATGATCTCTCAGTAGCCAAGGAAAGTAAGATTCTAATATAAATGACCTTTGCCTCTATTGAAAAGGTCTCGCCATAGTCTATTCCTTTGGTTTGTGTGAATCCTCTTGCCACTAAACTTTCTTTATATCTCTATATCTCCCCACTTGGCTGGAATTTCACTATGTATACCCATTTACATTTAGATCCCACAGTCTTCTTTCTAGGAGGTAAATCAACAATCTCCTATGTCTCATTCTTCTCAAGTGCATTCATCTCCTCCATCATCGCCCTCTTCCAGTGAGGGGCACACAAGTTTTCCCTTGTAGTATTTTGTTTGGATACCAAATTAGAAGTGGATATAAAGGCCTTGTAGGAAGATTATAATTTTGGATAGAATATATAGTAGTTCAAACGGAGTTAGGCACAGGCTCTTTTTCCCCTTTCCTGACTGCAATCGTAAGATCAATATCAGAATTTTCAGGGTTAGTTTCACTCTCTTCATCTTGAGGCACATTAACATTTCCTAGTTCAAGGGAAAGACCCTCACTGTTAACAAGAGGAACATAAGGGACAACTAGTCCTCTCTTACCTCGTCAGGTCAGTATGTCTTCCACTAATTGGTCTTGACCGCATCATCCCCTGGAGGAGTTGTAGCACTGTTTTCTCTATGGGCAGATGACATAGAGATTATAAAACACGGCTAATCACTTGACTCGGGTTCTTTTTGTTGATGACTCAAGGTTTTCTTGGTTGGGTCATGAAAATCGGGTCGATTTGAAAATCAAGTATCATCCATAGAGACATACTTTCTTTTTGTAATGGGATCAAAAAATTTTGTGATGTCGGATAACCAGTGAAGACATATCTCACAGCTCTAGTATCCAATTTCTCATGAGAGGTCCCGATTACATAGACATAACACACACCCAAAAAATGGAAGATATAGATCAAGAATCTATTAACATGTTTATGAAACCCAATCCTGGAAATACAGCATCCCACTTTTCTTTACTACCCAGGACTTCGATAGATTTAGAAATTAGGTAGAAGAATAAATTTTTTAGCATTAGGATTTCACACTTGTACAGGTCACTTTCAATACCACGGAAAGCATCCCTATTAATCAGGTAAACCTAAGTTAACACTGCTTCAGACCATAAAGACTTTTGAAGATTCATCTCAAAGGAAGGTTTCCTAATAACTTCTAATAAATGTGCCTTTTTCCATTCTGCAACCCCATTTTGCTGTGGGGTGTATGGGCATGTCATTTGAGACTCAATACCTTGCTTTTTAAAATACCCCTGAAGCAGTTTCTAGGAGATGTACTTTCTAACATTATCTAACTTAAGTCTTTTAATAGAAGCATTGTATGGAGTTTTAACAGACTGTTGATACAAAGGAAGGATAAAACTAACCTCATCCTTAGATATTTGTTGATAAACAATAGTATGACGAGAGAAAGAATCCAGAAAAGTCACAAATTCATAATAACCTGGTAAAGAAAGAGTAGGGGCAGGCCCCCGTACACCAGAGTGAACTAACTCAAATAGTACACTAAAATGACTCTCGCTATAGGAATATTACATTAGAATATGCTTAGCCCTCTTACATACATACTACTGCATCTCAGACACATCTGATTCAGATAAACTAGGAACTAAAACTCGCATCTTTGACACATAAAGATGCCCTAATCTATGATGCCATAACTCGAATTCATTATAAGAAGAAGCATTCAAGGCCTATGTGGAGGACATAAAACCAGAAGTCTCAAGAATGTTTTGTAGAGCCCCTTTTCATCACGTCCACTCCCAAGGATCCCCCCGTCCTCGGGTCCTGAAAAAGACACGATCAGAGACGAAAGTTACACTAGTGTTCAGGCTTTTTTTGTTAAGGATCTCAAAGACAAGAGATTAAAAGACGAAACATATAAAAGAAAATTCAAGGGTAAGGACGAGATGGTTTTCTTTCACAGTACCACTCCCAACAATGGGAGTAGTAGAGCCATCAGCAAGCTTTAGCTTACCCAACGATGTTGATGGGTTAAGGAAAGAAAAGATGGTACTCATACCAGAGTAGTGATCAATAACACCGCTATCAATGATACAATGTCCACTACTCGAGGCTAGAAGGGCGGAATCTTTTCTACCTCTTTGCACAAAAAGATACTGAAATGACGAAGTTGATGCGCCTTGATTTCCTCCAACCCCTTACTTAATGCCGCAATGGAGTCCTCACCCTTGCCTTTAGAAGAGAAAGCCTTCATACTACATTCGACTTGCATGTGTTAACCATATAACCTTTCATCACATTCAGTCGACTTTCAATTCAATCTCTGGGGAAGAGAAAGATATAGTTTATATACAGAAGAAACCTAGTTTTGAGTTCTTTTAAGGACCCAAAGAATGCAGGAGAACTGAGCATTCACAAGAATGCTTTGATTCTCATCATGATACATTCTTGTAGTAAGCAGGTGGTTGATAAACACATATTATTGGGAGGGGGCAGCAGGTAATGGATACCGTTCTCGCACCCGAGCCTGCAGTTGGTAGGTCAAATCCCTCTATCGAAGTGATAGAGTTGAAGCTTTGGGCATAGAGCGGAGCGAGCCCAAGGCGAGGAGTAGAGTCCAGCAACATTGAGCCCCAAAATTGAGTTTCTATTCAAATCCCTACTCAACACGATGCCTTAAGGAGAATCCGAAGTTGGTTGCTAGCAGAAGTAGTGTGACAAAGAGCAAAGCGGAGCATTCACAAACAAATGATGTAAGCAGAAAGGAAGGCGCAACGTTTAGCGAGTGCCTGAGGAGTGATCCCTCTCTTATTTTCCCTTTTTTAAGATAAGAAAGGAGACAATAAGCCCGTCAACATTGAAGCTTCCGCTTTTGGCAGCTGTTTGGCAAATGACACCGTACGCAAGTCTGCACCTATAATGTGAGGGTGCGTTAAGGCGAGTTGATGAGCTAATACGGCTGGCTTACTTTTATATGTATGTGGAGGGAACCTGATGTTAAGCACTGGGGCCAGCCACGAAGGAATAAGTTTGAATGTTGATATATACCGTCTTTCAGCTGACCTTTCCAAACCATGCTTCACAATCAAGCTAGAAAAAGACTAAGCAAGTGATGTCCTAATGAAATGGAGGATAGTTTAGTATAACATTCATTCATGACCGCCGCTGCCTACTTAAGACTAAAAGCTAGTAGTGAGACTTTTATTCTGCCGCCCTATCTCGTAGGATCCTCTAATGCTATGTTTGGCGTAATCAATATAATAGTTGGGCTCGACTTTACTGAAGAAGAAGTGGTGAAGTCTCAACTACCAGACAACTATGATACCAAACGCACTCCACGAGTGAATTAGTTGAGTGACTATACTGATACTCTAAACGAGACCAATAAAATCAAAAAGAAAGTAGCAAAAAACATAAGAGAAGAAAAGTTCATAGAAGGTTGGGAAATAGTACGCCCGGTTCACTAGGTTCTACCACTGCAGGGCCCAATCATACTCAAAAAAAAAGAGTTCGATCCTGGCTCAGAAAGAACGCTAGCTATATGCTTAACACATGCAAGTCGAACGTTGTTTTCAGGGAGTTGGGCAGAAGGAAAAGAGGCCCTAGCGAAAGGTAGCTTGTGTTGCCCGGGAGGTGAGAAGAGTTGAGAACAAAGTGGCGAATGGGTGCGTAACGCGTGGGAATCTGCCGAATAGTTCAGGCCAAATCCTGAAGAAAGCTGAAAAGCGCTGTTTGATGAGCCTGTGTAGTATTAGGTAGTTGGTCAGGTAAAGACTGACCAAGCCAATGATGCTTAGCTGGTCTTTTTGGATGATCAGCCACACTGGGGCTGAGACACGACCCGGACTCCCACGGGGGGAAGTAGTGGGGAATCTTGGACAATTGGCGAAAGCCCGATCCAACAATATCGCGAGAGTGAAGAAGGGCAATGCCGATTGTAAAGATCTTTTGTCGAGTGCGCGATCATGACAGGACTCTAGGAAGAAGCCATGTCTAACTCTGTGCCAGCATCCGTCGTAAGACGGGGCAAGTGTTTATCTGGGCGTAAATGGTATGTAGGCGGTGAATCGGGTTGAAAAAGAAAGCCTCAAAAAACTGGCGAAATGCTCTCGAAACCAATTCACATGAGTGAGACAGAGGAGAGTGGAATTTCGTGTGTAAGGGTGAAATTAGGAGATCTACGAAGGAACTCGAAAAGCGAAGGCAGCTCTCTAGGTCCTACCGATGCTGAGGTGCGAAAGCATGGGGAGCGAACAGTATTAGATACCCTGGTAGTTCATGTCGTAAACAATGAGTGTTCGCCCTTGGGCTACGCGGATCAGGGGCCCAGCTAATGCGTGAAACACTCCGCCTGGGGAGTACGATCGCAAGACCGAAACTCAAAGGAATTGTCGGGGGCCTAAACAAGCAGTGGAGCATGTGGTTTAATTCGATACAACGCGCAAAACCTTACCAACCCTTGACATATGAACAAGAAAACCTATCCTTAACGGGATGGTAGACTTTCATACAGGTGATGCATGGCTGTCGTCAGCTCGTGTCGTGATATGTTTGGTCAAGTCCTATTATAAGCGAAACCCTCATTTTGTGTTTCTAAGACATGCGCCTAAGGAGAAAGTCTTTGCAACCGAAGTGAGCCGAGGAGCCGAGTGATGTTCCAGCGCTACTAATTGTGTGCCAGCAAATAGCTGTGCTGTGTGTATGAAGGTAGCCGGCGTCTTTCGAAGCACTTTCTATTTCTAGATAGAAAGGGCCTTTCTCGCTTATTTAGTAAATTCATGTTTTTGGCCTTATCTTATAGGTGATGACAACTTCGAGTTGACGGAAGAGAGAGATTCGTAAATTCAGGTGACCACCCAGTGGTGTGGTACGTAGTGGGTTTAGTACGCCTCGCCCAAAAAAACGGCTCCGAAACAAACAAAAAGGTGCATGCCGCACTGACGAAGGACTGCCAGTGATATACTAGAGGAAGGTGGGGATGACTTCAAGTCCGCATGGCATTTATTGGCTGGGCCACACACGTGCTACAATAGCAATTACAATGGGAAGCAAGGTTGTAAGGCGGAGCGTATCCGGAAAGATTGCCTCAGTTCGGATTGTTCTCTGCAACTCGGGAACATGAAGTTGGAATCGCTAGTAATGGCTGATCAGCATGCCTAGGTGAATATGTACCCGATCCCTGTACACACCGCCCGTCACACCCTGGGAATTGGTTTCGTCCGAAGAATCAGACCAATGATCACCCATGACTTCTGTGGCACACTAGTGCTACAAAGGCCTTTGGTGGTCTTATTTTTGCATACCACGATGGGGTCTTCAACTGTGGTAAAGTCGTAACAAGGTAGCCGTAGGGGAACCTATGGCTGGATAGAATCTTTCGTGATGGAAATGCACTCTTCCCCCAACTTTCCAACATTGGGGGCTAGCTTGCTTCCACTGGTGGCGGGGGGCAAATGGTCCAAAGGACACGCAGCTGGGGACGAGTCAAAAATAGAATTGTTCCATTTTCCTTCTTATTCATCAATCGGAAATCAAAACAAAGTGGGCACTACGATAATATGTGAAAACACCCGATCCCATTCCGACCTCGATTTGTGGAATCGTCTTGCGCCATATGTACTGAGATTGTTCGGGAGACATGGTCCAAGACCGGTGAAAAAAAAGCATAAGAAGAGTCCGATAATGGCCGGTCTTTAAAGGCTTTTAAAAAAGAGGCTTATGTCATCGATGGAAATTCGATAATGCTTTTCTTTTTGCTCCACGAGCAAGGAGCAAGTTAAGTAAATTTTACCTGAAAATGAGTGAGATTCTATTATTTTTCCTTTGTATTTTTGTGTTATAATTTCTTTTCCTTCTTTTGTATGACCCCAAAACTTCACATAATACGTATCATTAATTTCTCGTCTCAATCTTTTTTCAATTTCTAAACAACTATCGTTTGTGAATGTAGGTTGTGTCGGGGATATACTGTGGCTAGTATGTAATTTCGTTTGCATTTTTTTGAGGATCCGACAACTTATGCAGGAACTTTCCAACAGACCGGTTGCTGCCTCCACAGCTAAGAAGGCTTTATTGAAAGCTGTAAAAGAGTGGGAGAAAGGGTACGCATGAGCGTTGGATATTGGAAAGAAGGTAGAATTTCTTGGGACCTAGTGATCGATTCATTTTCTTTTACATAGGTAGGGTTGGGCAGCGACTCCACTCCTTGATGTGAAGAATCGAAAGTCGTCGTTCGTTAGACAAGGCCCACGTCCTGTGCATCTCTGGTGTTCTTCTCATGGGGAGAGGAATATGGGAAAGTGGGGTCCTCTCACCTGTAATCACTTTTCTTTTAGAAGTAAAATTGGATTTCCAATTGGTGTTTAACAGAAGGGTGGAAAACCTCAGAAAGGCGAGGCAGATTTAACGCTACACCCTTTCCTTTAGCGCCTCCCTCTAGGCGGGGCTCACAACAAAAGGATGAATGGGGTGAAGTTACCACCATGATCTAAGGATTGGAAGGGTTGAGGATAGAGTTTCTTTTTCATTTCCAGGGTAGTTTGCAAGAGCTATAGCAGCTTATGATGCAGTTGATTCGGAAACATACACCAAGGCGGTTGGGTGGGGAGTCAGATTAGGCCAACTGTCCTGCTCCGCTATATTCTAAGATAGTGTGGCTGGGTCAGACTATGTTATGCGGCTAGTACGCGGAGCATCTTCAAATTTTGCTGTGCCGGTGCACAAAGCAAACACACAATGACTACGTAAATCTTTGGTCTATCTATCATTGCCCATGGGCTGACTCCTTTTTTTAGGCAAGAAGACCACTAGTTGAATTATTAAACTATTAAGACTAACTGAAAAATGGTACTACTCTTCTTCTTCCACTACTGATATTGACTGACCTATTGATAGGATAGCAGGGAAAGTTGAGAGTATATCCGGAGAAAGAAAAAAACCTTTTCAGGATGAGACTATGAACCCTAATGGAGTCAATGAGAAAGCAGTTGCATGCCAGTGTAGGCTTGCTCCACACAGGTTACATATGGGCCTTATATTGATATTGTTTTCAATTCTTTCTTCAATTTCTTCGGTCCAGGGTACCATACAATTCGTTTAGATCTATTTCAGTTGCCAATGAAATGGAATATAGGGAACTCTCCGTCTAAGTGGTTAATCCAATGAGTCAATTCTCAATGTGATGCATCCGTGAAATGGGACGGAGATCCGCCTGAACTTAGTCTAGTCCTATTAAAGGCGGGGGCGAATCAAGAAACTCTTATATATAGATGGGATAGGAAGGAAGAACCACTAATAGCATTTGAAGCTACTTCTTTCAGATCGATATACAAGTAGTTGGGCGCGAATCTTTCTTCGTGAATAAGCTCGTCCTTGTCAATATAGGACTGTCTTTCATTCTCCTTCTACTTATTCTTTTTAAGTCTCTCATTTTCTAAAGTTTTTCATTGTCTTTAATACGATATAGCTTCACACCTCGCGGTGCTTACACCTCTCGCCTATCGGAACACCAACCCAATCTTGAAAGCTGAAGTGGATTTGGGGAATGGAAGAACAAGAACAACTTCTTTACCACCAAAAATGGTAACATATGACCCTTCTTCACGCATGATTGTCAGCTGCTCGTGAATGCAGTCCAGTCAAGTCTTTGTTCTTTTATTTTTAAAAAATGGGTGCTATCCAGATTCCCCATGCTTTTTTTTGGCAATCCACTAGAGAGAGCCTAGGGTTAGGATTTTATTAATAACAGAAAATAAAATAACAACATAATAACTTGATCGTGCCAAATAAGCTATGATCAACACACAGTTTATAACATACTGTGTGATTATATTTCTGAGGATATAAGACGGTAAAATAAAAATATGAGGAAGCAACGAAGTTGCTGTCCTTTCTCCAACTTTGTCATGAATTCAAAATGAAAAATATTGATTTCATCCACAAGTTTTCTCAAAATGTCTTCAAAATTCTAGCTTTGTTCTTTGATCGATTGGACTATGTAAGAGTAGTTTGGGTGACCTGTTTTTGTTTTGCAGTTCTCATTGGAAGCTTCCTTATGATTGCGTCTTCAACCACCCTGCCGTCCCAGCTCCTATCCCTTTGAAGACATTTTTTACTTGTTTTATTGTGCGTTGGTGACAATCCCCTATTCTTGCAGCATGTTTCCGTCATTGCGATAAGATATCCTCTTCCTCCCCTTCTTCATATATGTGTCTTCCTTCCGTATCATTCTGGAGATGTCTTTGCTCTGAAGATTTTAGCGGAGCAGAAGATACATGCTGGTACTGTCATGCTTGTGAAAATGCCACTAATTTGCTATCAACAGAAGGGCAGTTCATTGGTGTATTTTCATTCATTTGCTGCCACTGTCTAATGTGTAAAGGTATACTCTGATTTTTTCCACAATTTGGTAGTGCTGTTTTGTTTCTAAGAGCTGATGTTTCACCCAAGAATTGGATTACATTTTGTGCTGTTTCTTTTTGGTTGATCTTTGCGGTTGCTGTCCTTGATGTGCCTGCTGTTGTATTATTTTTTGGAATGTAAACTGGAGCACTATGGTTGAAGATGCTGTTTGGATTTGCTGCAGATGGCAGATTTGCATTCCAATTTATAGTTGCAGGTTTCCCCTGAAATTTTGGCTTGATTGGAGCGTCAATGTCTTCTCCTGAGCTATTGTAATCATCTTCTTGGTCTTCTTCTGCAGATGAGCAACCAGCAGAACCTTCATCCCAGCTCTCTTCATCATCAAAATCTCATTGGTCCCAGAGTGTCGATTTAATTACCATATCTCTCATGTTAGCTAGAACTAGTTGTTTGTTCTTTCCATTGAAGATTGAAAATTCCCCATAATCATTGATACTTTTCTCTACATGTGTACTGGATAAAGGAATGGGAGGATAAATTTGAACCATTTGTAACTTCCCTCCATCCACCTTTCCATCATTTTTACTGACATTTGCAAGCGTAGAAAATGAATTGGAGCTTGTTATTAAAGCTGGACTCTTCTCCTGAGAGTGAGTTTCTGATCATAATGACCACCTAAAGTTGGATTTCCGGTTGTAGTTTTTAGTTTGGGGTGCCAATAGTAGCATAGTTTTTTAGTCATTCTTCCTCTTGCATATTACAATTTAGGTGCTTTTCATGATGCCTTTAGCGGAAAATGAACTTAATGGACAATAAGGGATAGGCAATAAATTGTTCTTGAATTATAGAGAATAGGCGGAAAGAGGTTCATCAGAGTGATAGGGAAAGCTTATAGAGTGGTGGTCTTACTATGACAAGTGAAGCCAGGGTTCCCTTTGTTTGGTGTCCGGGGAAGAGAAAGGAATCTATTCGGGAAGCGCTTACCAGCCCCTTTACTGATACCAAGGAGAAGCAGAAATTAGACCAATAGGGCAGTCCTCTCTGCCTGTCGTAACAACAACAAAAGTCCATACCGTAATTTCATTACCTTATTCCTTAAACCCTAAAATGGAGACATTGGTACAAAAGGAGGCTCGAGAGACCTTGAGTGTAATATACGCTTCCATCAGAGAGACTTTAGACACATCTTAACCCATAGTTAAAGAATGAGGAGATCAAGAAAGTCGTGGGCTTCGTAGTACCCGCATACGATAGCTCTGTGGAGCATTTCTTGATGAAAACCTGTTCGACGTTGAAAAATGATATCAAAACCCTAATATCACCCTCTAAAGAGAAAGGACTTTCTCGATATCTATATCTATACAACTAGTTCTTTCACTTGCTTCCAAATCCATCCACATTACTTAGTCAAAAGCTTTGAATATTCTACACGAAATCTTGCTTCTAGCTTTGGGCACCTCTGACATAAACAGAAGTAGCGTATATACAAGGCTAGCCTTTTCACTCAAGCGTCTTGGTATTGGATCCGCTCTTCTGTTAAAATGAACATGAATTAGATTCTATTATAGTTCTTTATTTATAAGCGAATCCCCCACCCGAACAACTGTTAAGACCACCAAACTCTCTTAAATAAATTCTACTCTTTCTTCTTTAGAGCTACACCCGGGGAAAAATATTTTCCCCAATAAGACGTGCATCTTTATGGCTATATCGTCCTGAAGACGGATGCAATGGGAAGAAGTGGCACTTGGAAGTGTTGTTGACTTAACATTTAGGTTTCGGCATAACAAAGCTTGCACTGTCTTTACGCACTTAGGCGCACAGCGTTCCATTGGTGTACATTGGATTCTGGAGGAACTACTTCGTTAGGATTGGGGAATTTATGTGATTCTTCCTGAATAGCATGGATTCTCCCGTCGAGATTCACTTTGAAAGTATTACCTAAACTCTTCCGACTAAATATGATAAAGCCTATAAAACACAAAGCTACTATTATTTCTTCATTATAAATTGAGATCTTCTTCGAACTTGATGCACAAATAGATAGAATAACAGCAAATAGCATCTTTCTAGCCTGCATATTCGTGGAACTCAATCTCATTTAGAAAGCCTAATCTCTATCTTTCAGCAATTGAACGGGAAGTTGTATAAGAATAAGAATGGACTTTAGAATCGGATGCGCTCGCCCAGCGAGAAAGGCCCTGACCCTGCCAACCAAGTATCAAAAAGAAAGAAGAGAAAGAAAGGATAAGAGAACTAAGTATTTTGGTAACTCTCTAGGAGTCATCTTTTACCTTGAATGCTATTAATAGATTCTATAGCGATAGTCCCTCGGACTCAGAAAGTAATAATGAAAATAGCTAACTCAATAGCAGGTTCCGCAGCTGCCACAGTTAGAACCAATGAAGCAAATGATTGACCCATCATATCATCCGAAGAAGCAGAAAATACCTAAAAGTTTGAATTCACAACTAATAACATTGATTCAATTAGCATTGACACAAAGGAATATTTCGTCAATTAAGGGGGATTCCCCGAATACCTAAAATAGAGATAATCATAGAAAATGTGAAATATTTGATAGGATCCATTTCGGGAACGTAGAATGTAAGAGAAATTCAAATGTGAAACAATAGGACAGCTCTTCTACTTGAAATATCCTTGAATTATTGAAGAAATATAATTTTTTATACTAATGTTTCCCTTACCATCCTGCTCTGCCGAGTGTTGCGCTCGCGTTAACCAAGCCCTCAAGTGCCATAAATTAGCCCTGAGGACATTGGGTTTGTTGGCATTATAGGTAGCTTTGCTGCCAAAGCGGTCAATAATGATTTCCACCATTTCACTTGGTGATGGAAGTTCATCCAAGTTGCGGTGCCACTTCCTTCGAACAAGGCGTGCCTTCTCTGATTCAATCAGGGGGCTAATCTGTTTGACCATGAGATCTTTTTGTTCTTTAATCTTTGCTAATTCAAGTTGATCCAAGGCTCTTTCAATCTCGGGCCGATCCCCTGGCTCTTTTTCAGCCGCGGATATGTTGAGATCAAAGGAAGGTTTTTTCGATAAGCTAGGACCACTTCCATCGCCTCCGACGGAAAGAGGAATTCTATACATTAAAGAAAGGAAAAAATCCAGGAAATCACTAAGAAATGAATTAAAGAAAGCGGCTTCAAAAGAAAAGTCCCAATTACAGTTTGAAAGGATATGAGTAAGTAAAAGGACAGTGAGAATGAGAAAAATTCGTTTCAAAAGAGAGAAAAACAAAGCTGACGTTCATTCTCTTCCTCTGTGCATCCTTGTGATGGGGCTCATCATAAGTTTTTTTTCTCAAGCTCATCATAAGCTTTTTTTATCCTCTTCTTTGTATTCTATTGATCACAAGCATCCAGCAGCGCCTCGCCAGTTTCTAATTCAAACACAAAATGGCCAAATAATCAATTAGTAATATTCCTTCTATTGCCAAAAGACCTTATCTTCTCCTCTTGGTAAAGAGAGCCTCCATTTCAAGTTCGACAAAGTGAAAGAATCGATTCGATCATTCAAGTCAGATAGCATTTATCTACGCTAGAATCCGACCTACATGAACGTCTTCCTTCTCTTATGATATTTCTAATAGCGAGAAAGATAAATAATAGGGAATAGAATGCAAGGTTTGAGTACCAGCTTCTACTATTGTGAAAGACGGGCGTCACCTCTTCCTTTCTATTTATAAAGTGAAAGTCCTTGCCGGTGTGACAGTCTCAGTAGATGGTGCTCTTCTCTTTCCTGGTTCATAATGGTGCTATTGAATATGCAGTTAAGGGAATATCGCCATATCTTTGAAAGGAGTTCCGCTTACTTCAGCCCTCTCCTTTCAGTCAAGTCACTTCGTCCCTTTGAGGGAGGTTTAGCCTAGCCTTCAGGTCCCATAAAAAATGGAGCTTACCAGTTTATAGAATTGAGTATAGATGTCTTACAAGGCTGTATGGAATAGAATGAAGGGTTAGGGTTCTTGCCGGAAGAAGGACAAACCGGGCCCCTAGTGGTCCTTATCTTATCACGCCACACATGGAGACATCTCAAATAGTTAAATTGGTTTGGGAAGACGGGGGAAAAACATCCATCGTTTAGGTTTCTGAGTAGGTATAGTTAAGATAGAATAGGTCATCACATCCTGGGGTTGAAGAATTTGAAGCTTTAAAAAAGAAATGGCAAGCAGGAAGGAGAGTAGTAACGTCGTATTATTCATCTGAAGCAATAGCAGGCCAGTCACTGGTCTTTCTATCTTCTGGATGTTCTCTGAAGGAATTTTCGAGCTTTTGAAATAATAGTTGTGGCGCTCTCTTTCTTCCATAGAGAATGAACTTATCCTTATACTTTTGGAGCTTTGGCTTTGGTTTGGACCTGTACTAGTTCGAGAAGTGAGAGCACCAGGTTGGTAGATGCTGGTTCGAGAGGACCTGGAAAAATGCTAGTAAGAAGGAGACTAGTTTTCTAGGTTGTAGATCTTCTCCCTTATTCTTTATAGAGGAATCCCCTAAATAAAAATAATATCTTTCTCCGCTCCATCAAAATCCTAATTGAGAGAAATCAGCTCTTACTGTTCTCCGGTCTTTGCTCTTGAAGATCCGCTCTTGAGAACCTCTATCTCTCTCATGAACGCCTGATTCAAAGACTGTCAGTCTTACATACATTATATTACCCGCAAGTTCATCTTCTTTGATTGGATATTAGATTAGTCAGAAATCCAAGTTCCAGCTGGTTCTCAAACTTCAGAGGTGGCCTTACTTCTTTTTTATAGCAAACATGTGGACATAAAAAGAATGAAATTGATAGAATAGAGGAAGATTAATGTGCAACAGATTCTATACCAGCCAATTCAATTCTTCAGCTACTTTGGAAAAAAGCTTACTATTATGGCTATGTAAGGGGACCCAGCTTCCCCTTTTTCAATCACATCCTACCTTAAGGTAGGCCCAGTGCTGAATACCCTCAATCAAAAGTTCAAGGATCGCACCCCTTGGCCTAGGGTATACATTAGATCTGGAGGCATACCTAATTAACGATAAGAGCAGATATCTCCTCTCTCCTTCGGACACTCTATCTCTACTTCCCTTCCGCTCATAAATAGCCTTCCAGCAAGGAGAAAGAGATAAAGAAGAAAATTCTCAAATTTCCACGAATGGTTTGAATAAGCATTCCTTAGATATTTGGCCTTATTTCATGAGTTGTAGATAGTATCACCTTTAGCTGGTAGCTAGCAAAGAAGTTATCCCCTATCAACGTATATAGTTGACGGCAAACCGAGGTTTTACCCGCAGCTTCTGTCCATGAATCTTCTTTCGTTTGGTTATGGGACTAGAGCGAATCCTCTCTTGTGCTACGGTCTAGTATATGTGTCAAATATCGGATTCTCTTGCAGCGGATACGGGGCATGCCCATGAGCCTATTGATTCAATTCCTAGCAAGTCCTGTCTCTCTCCTTCTCTTAAAACACAGCCTTTGATTCTCAATTCCTTTTTTTGAAACTTCAATAGGCTCCCCCTTCTTTGGCGATAATGCTCATCAGTAGATTGACTACGAGGCCGAAGAGTCTTACTACAGGGGTACCACTCCTGCAAGACTGATTTGAGTTCCAGAGTTGTTATTAGGGCGGGACGGCGAGAGGAGGAAGCTACTACTACCGGGTGATGTTAGTGGAAACGAATAGGGTTTAGAGGAGAGGTCACAAACTACCACTACTACCTAATATACTTCTACTGCAACTTGAAATCGATTCTCTTTAAAAGGAAGGTTTTCAATTTCATAAACAGTTGATACAAATCAATGGAAAACGCCTTGCTGATCATCAGCACCTCGTTAACTTCGGAATTGCGAATGGCGTTGTACTGGATCTTCAATTAGGAACCTGCGGTTATTTAATAGCCAATCGAGCTTACTAGGGTATTATAAAAAATATCTGTACTCAATTAATTTGTTCCTCTTTTCCCACGTTTTTCCTTGTAGTTCAACAAATTGCTGCAGGATGAACCAGTTTATTTTAATCTTCGTTTCCTATAGTTACCTAATCCTAATTTTAGGTACTTTACTCTCGTTATTATTTTTGTTCTTCCGCTTACACTAATTGGTTTAAGTCAGTAAATAATTCTACATCAACAATGTAGCGCTGTTGGTCGTTGCTTATTAAGCTGGGTTTTAATCGGTATATATTATAAGACAAAAGTTCGATAGATAAATTGTTTTAATATGAGCATAAGACAGAAATTCGTTTATTATATGTAGGGTGTGTTATGATTATGTTTGTAACAACTAAATTTCGCTCTTGAAAAATAGTAATCAAAACAACAAATATAGAGACAAATATTATATTCAAATTCAAGTGATGGGGTTACAATCTCCAAAATATCTCTAAATTTAAAGAGATAGTCTTCAGATTCTTCTCCTCAAGGATGATGGTTCAAGAGCTTGTAAGCTTGATCTTGAACTTGACATATTTAAAATTTGTAGTACATCACGAAAAAATTGGAGGTTGTCACGAACCAGGATTTGGTGTTGGGTTATCACGACCGGTAGATTTGACGTCATCCGCCTATGACTTGAGTTCGCCTTTGGAATTGGACCACATACGACGATTGCAGATATGGATGGAGACCTTGATGCTATTCTTGAGAGCTTCTTTAGCCTTTCCTTCTGCTTACTTGTTTGTCCCTTAACCTTCTCCTTTGGCCTATTTATATAGGTGTGGGGTGGAGTAATCTTCAATAAAACCCTAGTGGATCATTGGGCTTGAGGCTTATGGGCCGGCCCATTTAATAGAAGACCAATTGACGAGCTAGACCAATAATATATTGGATTTAAATAACAAACCCAATTATACCAGTACATGTTACTTAATTGAACCAATATATATATTTAGTTTGTGGTAAAATCCAAATTCTAATGGAATTAAATTTGACAAATTTTTATTGTCTACAAATGCTCCTTACTTCAAGGCTTGGCGGGATGTAAGCTGGCGAAAATGAATGGCGAGACTTGAAATACCGCCTATGACGACCATATTTTCCCATCAGTTTGTAAGATACCACATTGACAATTGTTTACATGTTCTATTTCTGACGAGTGACTTGACGTCATCAATGATTGTAATTGGCAACTCTTTAACTTCATTCAAAGTGAGCCAAAAACGACCTCTAAAAGCAAGCTTGACTCTTATAGCTTAATTCCTCTTCTTGAATGAGAGAAAAATTTAGTGGCCTTTCTTATGTAGTATCGACTTAATTAAAGAATAAGTAAGTTCATATTGAACAGAGTCAAACCCATCCACCTAGGACAAATTAAATTGCTAATTTAACAAGAAACCTTTGGTTTGTTCACATGAATTCCAGTTCAAAAGATATGCTTTCCTTTGATGCGCTTGGAACATTTATTCAAAGAAAACTCTCAAAACATAGTGCTCTTCCAATTTGATTGATAAAATAATATATTTTTCTTACTCGTTGTTTCCTCCTATGAATTGGAGAGACTCCAAATTAGCCAGCCATAGTAACTTTTCTATGTCAAATATAGAAATTGTAACAGCATTCCCCAGTTTCTCGTCGAAAAAGGTTTCGTCTTTTGACCTTCTCATGTAGTAAGTTGATGTCTTTGTCACACCTCCTTTTTTACAAACCTTACCTCGAAGGATAATTGTATAAGGGAATTTTTCCATTTAAAGTGACATTATTCGGATTGGGATTATTTATTTATTCAGAGTCGCCACTTCGAAAAGGTTTGGCTTTTGGTGTCCCAAGTCATTGGTTTTTTCTTGAATCCCGAACCGAGAAAAATTTCGACTTCCGATTGTAGTCTGCGAACCAGAATTTCTGAATAAGGAATTATGTTGACCCGAGGGAAGGTGTTAAGCACCCTCGGATCCCGTGGTTCTAGCACAATCGCTTAAATTGCTATGAATGGCTAAAATCTGATTTTTATTACATGAAGAGCCTATGTGCCAATTTTTACTTTAACTGCTTTTAATATAATATTTATTTAAGAATGTGAACGTCGTTTAGAGTATGTTTTCGGATTGCACTACATCAACTGAACCCTCAATCTTAGGCACACTCTATTCAACGTTTTAGGATTTGGATTTGGGTCGCATAAAATGCCCACCCATATTTAGGAAAGTAAACTATTAAAGTTGTGCCTAATAGAGTCTAACGCATTGTAATCTTTTGGGAGGACCGTGAAATTTGCTAAACGGTCCTTCCCGATTTTTCTAAATATTTTTTAAACCTTTATTGAGGGCCCCGGAATTTGTGTTTTTGTTGGACGAGGCTTGTCTCATTTTTATTTAAATGATAATCCTAAAAGCGACTATGTTATCCAATTTTTTTATATCTAAAAGAAAAGAAAAATTCCTAATTGATTATTATCCGAACTCGAGTTTCAAGTTCAAGTCCGGATCTAAACAAAAGGATGAATCTTTTAGCTTGGACCCGCTACCTAACGCAAAACCCGAATTCATGTTATTGTTAAAGAAATACTTTAGTCTATGCTATCAAGTTCCATTTGGGGCTTTACATGTAGCCCAATAACATTTACAACACAAACGTGTGTAACGAAAAAGGGACAAATGGGCCTACGTTTGCAAACTGGCCACATTTAACTTAAGAAGGGGCCAATCTTGAACCCATAGGAGGCACGTTGGCATTAAGCCTGTTGAAACGGCCCAATTTATTTCAAGAAAAAAGGTTGAAACAATCAGCATTGAATACTGATCAAATTCAAAAGACTTCAATTGTTCAAATGAGATGACTACCAAACTTATTGAAACTAAAATCAAACTCAAATTGAGGAAACAACTATTACTAATTTTAAATAGAAACTAAGTCAATTGCACATTAAGAAACTAACCATATGAAACCAGTCTTGAAAATAAACGAGCATGTCAATAACATACCTAATAAGAGGGAATTAACAGTGAACAACTAACTTTGAAATGACGTTTGTTATTTTAAACTGTCACATTGAACTTCTGCGCTCTAAACTTGACTAATCTAACTAATATGCTGACAACTAAATTTCACTAGTGAACCATTAGATACATGTTCATAATAGATGATCAATGATCAAACAAAGAAGCTCAGAGAGTCCAATTACACAAATGATGTCTAATTTCAGACAGCTTAATCATTATACACATTTAGACTATAACAAAAGAAACAAGATAGTCTTTGAGAAATCCAATCAATAATGCTTTAGTATTCAATCCATCAGATCTACATTGAGGATGTATGGCTCATTCTAGTCTAGGAAAGTACCTGGAAATGCGAAGTAACAAGGAAATATTGGGGGTCAGCAGCAATTTCGAATGACCAAGCACAACAAACAAAACACAGCAGCTTCCAGATGCAAAAAATTGACCCGGAAAGTTTCGAAGACCCAGCAGATAACCCAATGGCACCCCCAAAGAACTAGAACACAACAGAAATTATTTCAGACCAGTGTGCAACAAACTCCAGACCAAGATTTAAGCAGATTAAACAAAAGAGAAACCCCACAATAGCTCAAAATCATTAAAAATGACTGTTTTGCTTGTTTTCGATTTCTATATATACTTTTTTTTTGTATTTTTTGGGTATTTGAATGCAGAAATTAATGTGAATGCTAACTGAAAAGGAAAACTGGATTTTTCTTATGAGCTTTTGAGCTGAAAATTCTAAGCCCCTTTCACAAGGCATTGGATGCCTTTATATAGGCATGAATTAGGGCAAACCTCAGATTTTTCCTTTTCTTTTTTACCCCTGGTTATTTTCACTTTAACCCCTAGTTTTCTAATTTGTTGCCCAAGTAACTATCTTAGTTTTATTGAAATCTACACAATAGCCATATTCTAGGATGTTCTATACCCCTACAATTCCTATACTACCCTTACTTCATTTCAGAATTTAACATTTTTAATAAACTTGCCATTTTACTATGCCCAAAATACCCCTAAGGTTCCCTGAAATTACTCTCAATTACTTAAGCTTTCCCATGAACTACTCCATTAAGCCAACTATATTTAATTCGGCAGACCACTATGGGTCAAGCTTGACTCAAGACTCCAAACCGAAATGGGGTGGGCTTCCCTTGAAAAATGGGTCAGAAACGAACCCAAAGCCCAAACCAAATCAGAAACCAATATTAATGATTCAATCAGAAGCAAAAAAAAAAAAGAAACATTTGAATGTTTTCAACACTAAAGGCTTGACTGATTTTTAACCAATATAAATAAAACTAAAATTAAGCTAGATGACCACATCAAACAACATCTAATTAAGCTAATTTACAACTAGAATATGAAGGATTAAAATCAGAAAGCTAAACGTAGATGAATAAACCAAATGGAATCAATGAATAGCTTTTAAAAAGTTGAAAAAAAGACTGAAAAGCAGACAGACCAAATACGAACATGAATTAATCTAGAAGAGAAAACCTAGGTTGAGAACCTTGATCAATTTTCAGTATACTTAAAGAAAATTAGAAGAAAAGAATAGGAAAGGAAGTGAAATAACACAAGTGGACAGAAAAATGCAAGAAAACTTACCTACACAACATGAAATCGAACTGGACACATAGATTTAACCAAAAATAATGCTAATCACTTGTTCTTAAAAAAAGAGAACATCATTACCAAATGCGATTTGATGGTGTCACATATGTGGAGGATTTGGTATGCCGAGAGATTGCCCTATTGATACACATACGAGGCAGTAAACATAAGAAATGGCAAATTGGTCTTAGCCAGCTCAACTATTTCCCTTAGCCTATGATTTTACATACTATAGCACAGATTGTATATATATAGCAAATAGAGTAATGGGATTCTTGTATTAGTATAGTAGTTAGTCCAAAACTACTATCATGATCTTTGATGTACATATACTTTGTTATCAATGAAAGCAAAATTTAAATGTAAAAAAACAAGTTACATCAGCCTTGATAACTCAGGAAACTCGGGGGTTAGGCCTTGCATGCCGCAGATTCAAAAGTGGGATGATTTGGGATTTTAGGGCTTCCACCTTAGACTTTAAATTCGAAAAGATGTAGAGGGGTTCGTGGAATTCTAGTTAGAAATTGGGAAAGAGGAGGCCATAGGGGTTGTGTGGTGTTAATACGGGACCGATCTGAGGCGGCGGCGCCACCGGAGGGTGTTGGGGATTTGGGGAGGCAGATTAGGGTTAGGTTTTCTCTGAAGAAGGTGAAGTGAGATAGATGAGTTGAGAGGGGGTGGGATACCGTTCGGTCATATATATATAGGGGTGAGGGCTTGTGGGCCGTTGATCAACCAAACCTTGACGGTCCAGATTGCATGCCCATAAAAATAAAGGAAATTTTTTTTTATCTAAAACTTTTTGGGAATTATTCATATATAGGGAAAAAATCACATGCTCACAGCTGCCCCTCTTTGCTCGGAGACACGAAGAGTTCTCGGAAAAAGATAAAATGAGCAATTACGAGTGATTTTTGCCCGTTGGAAAATTTCGTTGTGAAGCATTTTGAAAAGTTTTGATTGCACCCTGCTTCAGAGGTTGCCTACATATCCTGTGCTAAACAGGAATAGGGTCAGTGTAGTTCGGGAGTGTTTGGTAGCTGGGATTACCAGAAGATGTGATTTCACTACTGTTACGGCTGCACTGCTTGCTGACCTCCTTATTAGACCAAAACAAAATCAAGGCTAAGCTGACTTAGCCTATCAACTATGAGTTACAAGATTCCTATCTATAATTCTCTTGGAACTTGGTCTTGAGTCTTAGCTAATTTTGTTGTAGACTTCAATCTGAATCTTGATGCTCATCAGTTGTAGGTGCTAGTTTTCTTCAGCTTTTGAATTAAGGCGGAACATGCAAAACATGTGACTTCAATCATATCTTGAGCAGTCCGCATCTTTCTCCGCTTCAACTTTTGAATTTATTTCTTTTTTTCTTCTTTTCTTCTTTCATTTATTCTGGACTGAGACTCATTCTTTTGGCCATCTTGAATACTGTGTTTTGAGGTCAACCTGCTTAAAATATAAAAACAAACAAACGAATGAAATTTTCTGCCCCAGTATTGGCTGGAAAAATTTCGTGAGTTAGTTGTGACACATATCTAAGCACTCAAATCAAAAGAGGCCATTCGTATTTTGCGAAAAATTCTCGGTTTTTTAACGGGATTTTGAAAAGAAAAGGCTCCACGATTTTTTAGCCAGGAGATCATCGGTTTTTTGGCCGGGATGTTAAATAGAAAAAGCTCCACGATTTTTGGCCGGAAGATCCTCGGTTTTTTTGCCGTGATATCCTCGGTCTTTTGGCCGGGATTTGGATAGAAAAAGATCCACGGTTTTTTGGCCGGGATTTGGATAGAAAAAGCTCCACGATTTTTTGGCGGGAAGATCCTCGGGTTTTTGGCCGGGATTTGGATAGAAAAAGCTCCACGGTTTTTTTGGCTGGGAGATTCTCGGTTTTTTGGCCGGAATTTGGATTGAGAAAGCTCCGCAGTTTTTTGGCCGGGAGATCCTCGATTTTTTTGCCGGGATTTGGATAGAAAAAACTCCACGGTTTTTTGGCCGGGAGTTCCTCGGTTTTTGGCCGGGATTTAGATAGAAAAAGCTCCACGGTATTTTGGCCGAGATATTCTAAACAGAAAAAACTAATCTACCGTGATTTGATTCTCATCTGGGGGTTTTTCATTTTCCTTCTTTTTTTTTTGGGGGGGGGGGGGGTTTCTTCTAGATTTTATTCCTTTTCATTTATCAGAATTCATGAAAGAGTGTTTGAGAAAACTCGTGCTGCAGCGCCATTTCAACGCTTGCACATTTCATTTCTTTTGGGTTGCACCTGCTTCTGGTACAGCTGTTTTAAATAGGAATTGTTTTCAACAAAGAACAATTTATTTGTTGAAATGGTGGTTGGTTTTGTGTCCTTGATCATCTCCATCGCTCAATCTGGCCTCATTTCCACTAAGAATTTCGTTGCTTGTTGGCTTTGAGGGTTAATCTCTTTCACACTAATCGGGTTCAGCCTTAGGATTTCATGATGATTCGCCCGTGTGGGCTCTGGTTTTCCACCTCATTTTGCTTTCAGACCTTTGCCTTTGGATTTCTTTCTTTTCTAATGTCTTTCACTTTGGAGGCAATCGACCACCATGGTCAGTCGGGATTGGACTGGCGCAGCAGTGAGGCTGAGTATTTTCTTTGACTCTTACCAGGTGGAGCCCTGTGAAATCGGTCCTACCACCTTTTCTTTGTAATTATTACGGAGTTATACCGAAAGGGATTCAAAGAAAAGTATGCAAAATGCAAGCATATGAGTTTAATGAGAAGCGTCCCTTTTGGGGGAACGAAGGACTTATCTGGGGTGCATGATGGCTCCAAATGAACATGACATGCTTCTTGGACTGGACGCCCGGCCCGCAGCAACTTCCAACTTCTCATGAACCCATTGATCCATATTTTCAAACATGGGAACCTTGCTAGGCCTTTTTAGTGATGAAGTATCCTCTTTTCGGTCGACAATGCCCTTTGCGGGTTTTCGCCCATTGTACCTCACTCATTTCTCTTCTCACTGTCGCCTGATAGTGCTCTTTGCGAGTTTTCACTAAGCAGACTCTCTCATTTTTATTTTCTCTACTCACCGTCGCCTTATTGTGCCGGAATGTCTTCACTGATAAGACTCTTTCGGTTTATTTCTCTCTATTTAAATTGTGCCAGATTCCAACAATGATATTTCCCACTTTCTTGTCTTTGCCAATTGATCATAAGGATTTGGACAAGGTCTTTGGGTAATAGGATTTTGGGGTGGAACTACAGCTTTGGAACCATTTCGGCGGTCTTATGGCCGAAACATTATATCATCTGCCCCAGTTTCACTTTTTGGGGAATTGGGATTTTTATTTTTTTATGACTGAACCTCAGAGAGAGGCTGTCTATGTATCCTTTCGGAATCAAGTCGGACGTAGTTCAAGAGTTAATTTTTGGTTTTGTTTTTGTTTTTTTTTTCTTTTCGTATCTTCTTCTTCTTCTTCTTCTTTCTTTCTCTTCTTACTTTATTTTCTTTTCTGTTTCTTTTCTTTTTCTTTTTCTTTTCTCTTATTTTTTCCTTTCTTTTCCTTTTCCGTTGTTTTATCAATAGCACTTCCGGGTTCCAAAGAGGGTAATCAAAGAAAAGTAACCAGCTCAAAGGGTTTACGAAGGATTGATGGTGTTTGGATAGCGGGAATGGAAGCCTTTGTCATCTCAACTATGCAAAGACATCGGCAGAACGAGTTTAGACCTAGTACCTTTTAACTGCATATGCATTCACCACTGCTTCGGGATCATTCCCTTCTATATCACCCAGGTATAACGCTCCTCTTGGCAGTATCTTCCTGATGATATATGGACCTTTCCAGTTGGGGTCAAATTTGCCTTTGGCTTCCTGATGATGAGGAAGAATGCATCTTAACACTAATTGTCCCACTTCAAACTACCTAGGCCGTACTTTCTTATTATAGGCGCGGGCTATACTTTTTTGATACAACTGCCCATGACAAACTACGGCCATCTGTTTCTCATCGATTAAAGTTAATTGTTCCAATCGAGTTTTAATCCACTCACTATCTTCTATTTTGGCTTCAACAATAGTTTGGAACGAAGGCATTTCCTTTTCTGCCGGGATCACAGGCTCAGTTCCATAAACTAAAAAATACGGAGTTGCTCCCACCGATGTGCGCACCATAGTACGATACCCCAGCAAGGCAAAAGGTAGTTATTCATGACACTACCTATAGATTTGGATTGTCTTTCTCAAAATCTTCTTGATGTTTTTTTTTGTTGCTTCAACAGCGCCATTTGCTTTGAGCCTATAAGGCGTGGAATTTCTGTGCGTTATTTTGAAATGCTCGCACACTTCTTCCATCAAACGAGTATTCAAATTTGCAGCATTGTCCATGATAATGGTCGCTGGAATACTGAAACAGCAGATAATTCTCGAGTGCACAAAATCCACGACAGCCTTTTTAGTGACTGACTTGAGAGTGATAGCCTCAACCCACTTCATAAAATAATCAATAGCTACATATATGAACATGTGCCCATTTGAGGCTTTTGGCTCGATCGGTTCAATGACATCCATACCCCATGTGACAAAAGGCCAAGGTGCTGACATGGGACATAGTTCTATTGGAGGTGCATGAATCAGATCCTCATGCACCTGAAATTGATGGAATTTCCAGGAAAAACTGAAGCAAGCTTTCTCCATGGTTATCCAATAATATCCAGCTCGGAGTATCTTCTTTGCAAACACATACTCGTTCATGTGAGGTCCACACACCCCGACATGTACTTCATGCAGGATTCTTCCTGCTTCCTCGGCATCAATGCACCTTAATAAATTGAGATCTAGAGTCCTCTTGTACAAGATTTCACCACTCAGAAAGAAACCACTCGCCTGTCGCCTAATGGTTCTCTTTTGATCTCCAGTGGCATGTTTGGGATATTTTTGTGTTTTCAAGAATCATTTAATATCATGATACTATGGCTGGAAGCTTGGCCCTGCTTCAACTGCATTACAATAACCATATCTCTCCTTAATTTTTATTTCCAAAGGATCAATGTTGGCATTGCCCGGATAAGGCAGCATCGAGGCTAGAGTAGCAAGTCAGCTAAATCAATATGACACAGTGGGATGTATCTTAATTCTATAGATTTGAAACGCTTGCCGAGATCTTCTACATGTTGTCGGTAAGGAATAAGTATGACATCGCGGGTTTCCCATTCTCTCTGAGCTTGCCGAATAATCAAATTGGAATCCCCCATGATCAATAATTCTTCCACATCTTGATCAATCGCCATATTCATGCCCATTATGCAAGCTTCGTAATCAGAAGTATTGTTTGTACAGAAAAATCGAAGCCTTGCGGTAGTTGGATAATGCTGGCCAGTTGGCGAAATTAAAATTTCTCCAATTCCACACCCTTGGTGTTCACGCTCCGTCGAAGAATATTTTCCAAGCATTAGTATCTTCAAAAACTACTTCTATCGTGATTACTTCTTCATTGGGGAAGTAAGTGCTCAACGGCTGGTATTCTTCATCAACGGAATTTTGAGGCAAATGATCCGCCAGTGCCTGGGCTTTAATTGCCGCGCGAGTGACGTAAACTATATCAAATTCAGTAAGAAAGATTTGTCACTTCGCCAATCTCCCAGTAGGCATGGGTTTCTGGAATATGTACTTCAAAGGATCCAACCTGGTTATGAGGTAAGTGGTGTGAGCTTGCAGATAATGTCTCAGCTTTTGAGCAACCCATGTCAACGCGCAGCACGTTCTTCTAACAAAGTGTACTTGACCTCGTAACCGGTGAAATTCTTAGTCAAATAATAAACCGCTTGCTCTTTCTTTCCAGTCACATCATGTTGCCCAAGAACGCAACCGAAAGAGTTTTCCAAAACCGTCAGATACAAGAAGAGGGGTCTATCTGGCTCTGGTGGGACCAAAACTGGAGGGTTTGACAGATATTCTTTTATTTGTCAAAAGCCTCCTGACACTCAGTTGTCCATTTGACTGCTGCATCTTTCTTTAACAATTTGAATATTGGCTCGCATGTGGTGGTCAACTGACCGATAAACCGACTAATATAGCTCAACCTTCGCAGAAGACTCATCACATCTTTCTTTGCTTTTGTAGGAGGTAAATCTCGGATGGCCTTTATTTTCGTAGGGTCTAACTCGATACCTCTCCTACTGACAATGAAACCCAGAAGTTTGCCGGATGGGACCCCGAACGCACATTTAGCGAGATTCAACTTCAGATCATATCTCCGCAGCCTTTCAGAAAACTTCCTCAAATCTCGGACATGATCGTCTCGAGTTTTAGACTTAATGATCACGTCATCCACATACACCTCTATCTCTTGAGCATCATATCATGAAAAATGGTGGTCATGGCTCTCATGTAAGTTGCCCCAGCGTTTCTCAGACCAAATGGCATGACCCGGTAACTGTAGGTACCCTAGGGTGTAGTGAAAGTTATTTTCTCTGCATCTTCTTCATCCATCAACACTTGGTGATATCCGGCGTAACAATCCACTAATGACTGTATCTCGTGTTTGGCGCAGTTATCAACAACGATGTGGATATTGGGCAAAGGTAACTTTTCCTTGGGACTCGTCTGGTTCAAATCTCGATAATCAACACACACCTAAATTTTCCCTTCTTTCTTGGGTACAAGAACTACATTGGCCAACCTTGTGGTATGCCGAACCATTCGGATTACCCTTGCTTTCAACTGCTTTGTAATTTCTTCTTTGATCTTGTCACTGTTGTCAATTTTAAATTTCCTCTATTTTTGTTGGACAGGAGGATAGTCAGGGTGAATCAAAAATTTATGTGCCACTAGATCGACACTCAATCCTGGCATGTCATCGTATGACCAAGCAAACACATCTTTGAAATCAAACATAAGTTGAATTATTTCATCTCGAGTTTTCTGGTCAATCTGAATTCTTCTCTTTATTTCCCGAATTTCTTCTGAGGTTCCCAAATTAACCAATTCTGTATCATTCAAATTCGGCTTAGGTTTATTCTCAAATTGTTCTAATTCTCGATTTATTTCCCTAAAAGCCTCTTCTTCGTCATATTCCGCTTCTTGGTTCCTTATTTCACAATTAGACATCGTGTTTGGATCCGAGCGTAAAGTCCACAGACATGTCAAGTTATTTAAAGCCTTATTGTTATGACTGAAAAGAAAAGAATAAAAGAAAAATAACAGGAATCAGAAAGAATACAAGAATATCGATGAAATATTGATATCATTTCTTGGAATTTGGGAAGATAATAGGGTTACATTCGGGAATTAAAGACAAAATAAAGAAAACATATGAGTTACACCATGAAATAACTCGTGATGAAGAAGGTGGAAGGAAAAGTCTACCCGGACTCCGGCCTGACTAGGAACGACGTAGCCTTCCAATTATGCAATTTAGCATATGGGCCGACATACAGCACTTCAGTGATAAAGCATTCGCCTCATAGCCCCACATATATCTTCGATCTCTTCAGCTGTGAAGGTTTCATCATCCTCTTCTTCATTGTATCTTGGCTTGACAAAGGTCTTATATAGATGTGGCAAAGGTTGTGGCAAGACCCATCCTTCCCTTTTCCTCTCATCTACCCAATTTTCATCTTCCGTAGTAGGGTAGAAACCTACTCCAAAGAACTTGTCGGCTGTTGGCAGGGTTGTGTGTTTTGGTATTCCTTGCAATGACTTTCCCAACCCCTTCCCTGGCTGGAAACCATGCTTGATTATTTCTTTCGCCACCATGATCGAGGCTTTAGACAAGAAGGGTTGGAGGAAAGGGCTCCCCTCCTAATATTGATCCGCCAATACAATCTCAAAAGCCTGATTTTCAATGTGCTCACTTGCTTCTCTCGCTTCCAGACATGGGACAATTGGGTCCCGATAGATAGATTGTTCGTCCTCTCCATGAACAACAATTTATTGACTTTCATATTCAAACTTCACCATCAGATGGAGAGTGGTGGGTACTGCCCCTGCAACGTGGATACAAGGCCTTCCGAGGAGAAAAGTGTAAGAGGTGTCCATATCAAAGACCTGGAAAGTCACTTCAAACTCCACGGGGCCTATAACCAATATCAAGTCTATTTCCCCAATTGTTTCTCTCTTCATGCCATCGAAATCTCTGACACAGACATTATTAGGGCGAATCCTTCCCGTGCCAATTTCCATCCTCTTGAGCGTAGAGAGCGGACAAATGTCCACACCTGAGCCTCCATCTACCATCACTCGCTTGACATAAAAACCTTCACACTTGACAGTCAGGTGTAAAGCTTTGTTCTGAGCCGCCCCTTTTGGAGGCAAATCATTCTTACTGAAGGAGATTTGATTAAGAGCAAAGAACCTTTCGGACATTCTTTCAAGTTGTTCCACCAAAGTCCCGGCAGGCACGTACGCCTCATTCAAAATTCTCACTAGAATATCCCGATGCTCAGCAGATTTCATTAGCAGTGACAACATGGACACTCTTTCGAGGCACTTGCACAATTGATCTACTACTTCGTAATCAGGCATTTTCATCTTCTGGAAAAAGGCTTCCGCTTCTTTAGTAGTGATAGATTTCTTGAGCGGAAAATGCTTTCGCGTGGCACTATTTACCTCTTGGATGTCTGAATATTTCTTCATGGAAGTGTCCCTTGGTAATTCCCTAGTGATTTCATTGCCTTTGTATGTGACCACAGTTGGTTGATAATTCCAGGGTACAACGGACGGATCTGTCATTGGCTTTTGTGGTACGCGTCCAATAACCACCGGCTTGTTTGGCCAAGATTGTTTGATCATCCCCCGAACCACATAGGCTCATTTGGGTACATACATTGGCATTCCCTTTTTTCCTTCAAACTCCTTTGGCTTACCATTTTTCTGGGGTGTTGTCGTCTATGCCTTGGTTTCAATCTTCTTTTCAACCTTAGCCTTGATAGTTTCATTCTTTTCTCCCTTTTTTCTTGTTTCGGGGTTGTTTTTGGTTTTCTTTATATATTAGCAGTGGCGATTAATGATTTTAAAGTAGGCTCGAATACCTTGTTTTCAGAAATAATTCCGATTACCGGCCCGTTGTTATGAGCAGGTAATATATTATTGGTAACATTCGGAACTTCCTCATCCGTGAGCAATATTCTTCCCTGGTCAATCAAATCCTGCACAGCTTTCTTCAAAGTCCGGCAATTATTGGTGTTATGCCCCTCAACTCCGGAATGATAAGCACAATACACGCCTCGTTAGTAAGCGGGAGAATCTGGATTCTGTCTATTTTAGGGAATGGGCTGCAATAGATTCATCTGTATGAGCTTAGGGAAAATGGTGGAATATGGTTCCCCAATTTGTGTGAAGTTTTTCTTAGGTGGTGCACGAGGGCGAGAGTTATTTTGGGGTGGTTGAGGGCTATACTGGTTTTGGTATGGAGGTTGATTTCTCTGGAATGGAGGTGGGTTGTGGTTGGATGGTGGCTGTGTTCGGTTAAAAGGCTGAGCATTCATGACTAGATAGGGTGGGGGTGGAGGAGCATAGGCCATATCATTCTGCGGGTAGTAATTTTGAGGAGTCATTTCCGAGAATATCGATCTAGGAGCTGTGTACCTTCTGCCTTCAGATGTTACCATAACTTTTCTTCTTTCTTTTTGCCTTTATACATTCCTCCAGACCCGCCTTGGATGGCTTGGGAGGTTGCCGTTTTGGCTGCCTGACTTAATATTCTTCCAGTTTTCAAACCTCTTTCTACCAGTTTGCCCATGGCTGACATCATATTTTGGAAATAATCCGGTTCCTAAGCTTGGAGAAAGACAGTGACCATCTCCATTTCATCCATGAGAGGTTTTACCCTTGAGGCTTGCTCGCGCCACTTAATGGCGTACTCCCTGAAGTTTTCTGAGGACTTCTTCCTCAAGTTGGACAAAGAGTTCCGGTCTGGCGCGATGTCAACAATCTACTAAAACTTCTTTACGATGTCCCGGGCCAAATCGTCCCAAATGTGGCACCGAGAGATATCTTGATCCATGTACCATTATGAAGAAATACCAATCAAACATTCCCAAAAGTAAGCCATCAACACCTCTTCTTTTCCGCCAGCCCCTCAGAGTTGATTGTAATACTTTGTAAGATGAGCGATGGGATCATCATGCCCATCGTATTTCTCGAACTTTGGCGTTTTTAATCCCATATGAAAGCGCACGAGTGGGAACATGCAAAGATCGATATAACCAACACTCTTTTTCCCGCTCAAACCCTGCATATTTCTTAAGTTCTGCTCCAGGCTCATCATTTTCCTTGCCATTTCACTTGTTCTAAGAGTGATGGATCTTTTATCTTGCCCAAGTGTGAGTTCATAGGGTGGTGGCTGAGGGTAAGTATATGAAGGGTATTGCAGTAATTCTAGCTGATAAGTCGGGATGGGGTAAGTATATGCTGGTGGGTTGAACACCGGCTTTGGAACTGTTGGCGGCGTTGTAACAGTAGATGCTAGAGCAGTGAAAATATGTGGGGTGATTCCGCGCATGAATGCCTGTGGGCGAATATCCGAAGTGCCTCCTACATAGTGGGCAGATGTTGTAGGTTGTCCTAATGGGATATTTGGGTGACGGATTGGAACACTGTAAGCCCCAGGCGGCCTTGTGAGCATCTCTGGGAATCTGGGGATGGTATTAGGGGGTTCCTTCCCGTTTGTCCATGAGTCCCATATCTCCATCATTCTTAGACGCGAAATTTTGTTTTCTTCAGCTACAGAAGATTCTGAGACCGGGACACCCGAGAGCGGGATGTCATCTGGAATAGGGACTGTTGGCAAAATCATTTATGAAGACATTTCTATGCTACCTTTAGATCTGGTGAAGTAAGGATGCGAAGCCGGCTTACCACAAACAACCCGTTTGTTTCTTATAAACCTGACTCTGGAAGGGGGAGTAGCCAACGGTTAGCATTGGAGAAAAACATAGATAGACAATCACATCAATGGTCGCATGCGCCATCCCTGCTTTTTCTACCTCCCTGCTTGCTTCACTTTTTTATTTATTCAAATTTTCCTGTTTTCTTTCTTTTTTGTTTTGGTTCTCTCTTTCCGTTATTATTTCTCTACAGTTTCTCTTTTCTTTGTTACGGTTGAATCCAATGGAGATTGCCCACGTATCGTGACCCCGCAAAAATCAGACCTAGCGTAGTTCGTGAAACAAACGCAAAACAATTTTTGGGAATTTAATAATTTTCATTAATAACATAAACTATTACAAACTAAGTTTCTTGCAAAAGGAAATAACAGAAGTAAACTATGACCAACTACAAACTCCAAATTCATTTTGATATGAAAAACAAAGGATAGATAGACTCAAAAAATAAGAAAATAAAGACACTAGCTATGCATATTCCAAGGCTTCATATCTAGGTGCATGTGGGGCGTCATTCGGCCTTGCCGCAGTCCTAGGTGTTAAATCATGTTCAAGATAATTCAATTCTCTCATGGTCCTTATTAAATAAATCAATACAACTGAGAAGAAAGTGGTGATGGTCATGTCCTCGCATGCCCTACATCTTCTGAGGATAGCTTGGGCGGTGGCTACAACTCTGTTCCTTGTTTCCCTTTTCTCTATGAGCAAACATTTGATCTGGTTACTATGTGTTTTCAATGCCTGAGAGTCTTGGAAACGCTGATCTTGTAATTGCTGTACTTCTAATTCCTTTTGGGCTAGCAAATCATAACATTGTCTGCTCTCTATTTCAAAGCTTCCAGCCTGTTCTGCCACTTTATCTTCAAGGGCCACTACTCTTTCCTGCAAGTTGGCCACAACTTTTGCGTAGTCCCTTTTCAGTTGCTGGAGGTATTGACGTCGCTCTTCTGATTTTTTAGCCCATTGTGCCTTGAGTTCCGCCCTGATGTTATCCGATTTTTTCTCATTTTTCAAACCTTTTCTGATACACTCCTCCGTTGATTCTTGGCGTCTACCTTCATTTGTTGGATTTAAGATTTATGCATATCATTTTATTGAACTGACCTATTCTTTTCCCCTTGGTTTGACGCTACTTGCACACCGTTCTCGAACGTCAATTTGGCAATCTTTGCTTCAACTTACCAATTTCAGCCCGATATTTCTCCTCTTTTGCTAACCAGCCCCACTGTTCTTGCGAATCATCTGTAAATTGCTGAACGTGAGCTCTTTTGGCGGGTCTTTGAATTTGAAACCTTGTCCCAAACCAAAACTATGGTTTTTGACTCAATAAATCTACACTCATTCCATAGCTTCCAAACTTCCTTTTAGGGAAATGTGGCCCCTAGGCTTAATCAATGGCATGTTTGCTCAAATCTTTATCAGTGGGGATCGTTTGAAATCTTCCTAGCTGGCGTAATACTCGATGAGGAGCATAAGACTGGATACTGCGAATCCCCATCAAAAGAATATGACATTCTTCGGCCGCCATATGGATTACCTCAAATTCAGGAAACCATCCAAATGCCCACTCAACTTGATTAGCTGTTAATGACCTTAATCGTGCAAACCATGCCTCGACGTCTTCAGGAAATTCAACGCCCATTACCCGTTTCTCAAAACCATTGATGCAGTTCTTTCCAGTCAACCCATGTTTCATGTATCCTCCTCGATGACAGAGATGCTCTTGTATCTATAGTTGGAGAAGTAGATTACAACCCTGCAAAAAATTGCCACCTTCTCGACACACAGTTAGAGCTCGGTATATTTTAGATAACACCAAAGGAACCACCGTGCTGCTAGGCCTTTTGATTGCAATGCCAGACATCCCTACAAGGCCTATATCTATTTTCTTGTCTTTGCGTGGACAAACCACAATTCCCAGGAAGTCCGTCAGGAAAGCTAAAGGACGTCTTGATTCCCACTTGTTTATGTCCTTTATCATGAGTTAATCTGAGGTTCGGTTCTTCAAAACCATGAGAGGCACCATACCGTTGATACAATAATTGGAAAGTACAATACCCTCTATACAGATCGTCATCTTGCACCTTTCGATTAATGTGTAGCAGATTCAAAAACCCATGTGGAGTCATTGGTCTTGGTGAAAGAAAATATTTTACCCTCAATTTTCCATCCAAACCCGCGTAACCCGCAATTTCCTCTAGTGTGGGTGTAAGCACAAGGTCTGTAAAGTGGAATACGTTATAGGTCGGATCCTAGAACGATATTAAAGCATCGATGTCGTCTACCTTGGCTTAATATTTATCAGATCGACGAGACCTCCCAAAATTTTTACCACTGTCATCACCCAAGTTATTCCACTACCTGTGGAGCTGTAGAGGAACCTCGCCAAAGACTGAGAACGCATAAATTTGATTGTGCTCACCCTACACATTTATTAAGGTGATTAAGCAAAAGAAAAACTTTTATTCGACTCAAAAAGGTAAAACTGTTTAGATGTTGTTTTGTGTATTTTCAATTTGGAAAATAAAGAGTCGATTTTCAAGCACAGAATTTCAGCACTTTGCAAACGAATATTTTAAGGTTGTGTAGTCAACCACTATTGACGAAAAAGGACCGTTTATGCAAATTCAGCCTTCCGGCGTCCCTTTCGGGAACATTCGGCTATTTATGACAAAAAGGCCTTACTTGACTCTCTTTTTACCCTTTTTTTAAAAATAAGTGATCCAGTATTGCAAGCACGTCCTTTCAACACCTCATGGATAAGAACTTAAGGCTGTGAGTGTCAAAAATCAATAAAGTGGCTATTTATGCAAAGTTAGCCTTCCGGCGTTCCATTTGGGAGTGTTTGGCTATTTTGCGCAAAGGGCATCACCTGATTTATTTATGACAACAATTTAAAAGTTTTGACATTTTTGGCTATTTTTCGAATTGGGAGGTTAGACCCGATGAGGGTTGCCTACGTATCTCACATCCGGTGAGAATCATACTGGCATAGTTCGGCAATATGTGTTAACTAAAATAAAACTTTTTGCCAAGATTTTCTATTTTTGAAACCTCTTTTTCTATTTTTCCAAAAATCATTTTCTAAAAAAAACAGTTTTCCACAATTTCAGCAGAACTCTGACAGTACTTGGACATTAGGTTTTCTAAATTAATCAATTAACTCTTCGACTTGCTATTTTTCTCTTTTTTCTCATTTTAACGTCCCCGAGATTCAAAAGTTGGTCAATATGCAAGCCTAAGAAAATAAATGCATTGAAAACAAGCAGGATGCATTAGGATGGTCTCTTCATTTCAGATTGCTAGCCCTAGACGAACCCAACCCCTGTGTTGAGTCCCCTAAGTCAAAATGCACATGATGCAAATAAGCAATCCTACTAGGGATCTGGCATGAGGCTGAGTTATTCTAGGTCTAGACCTGGCTTACACGAGCGGACAACTCGAGCCGAGAGGGAGGCGGCAATCCGGGAATACAGATGCTTCGCCGGCTTTTCGACTTATCCAAGCCTTGTTCTAAATTGGGATTTGACACTAGACAGAAAAGAAGTCGTACACCGTACACCCTTCTTCACAATTCTGAAGACTCGGAGCGGAGATTTGGTTCTGCATAGTTTATATACAGTTCACATAATATCAAAGCGGTAAAAGCAATAAATTAGCACATTAACCACATATCATGCAGCAAAATTAAATAAAGCTAAACACAACAATTGTTCTAAGCTCGAATTCTAAACCCTGAACAAAATATTCTTGGTTCTTTTCCCCAGCAGAGTCGCCAGAGCTGTCACACCTTCTTTTTTACACACCTTACCCTGAAGGATAAATGTACAAAGGAGTTTTTTCCACTTAAAGTGACATTATTCGGATCGAGATTATTTATTTATTCAGAGTCGCCACTTGGAAAAGGTTTAGCTTTTGGTGTCCCAAGTCACCGGTTTTTTCTTGAATCCCGAACCGAGGAAAATCTCGACTTCAGATTGAAGTCTGTGAACCAGAATTTTCTAATAAGGAATTTTGTTGACCCGAGGGAAGGTGTTAGGCACCTCGGATCCCGTGGTTCTAGCACGGTCACTTAAATTGCTATGAATGGCTAAAATCTTATTTTTATTACATGAAGAGCCTATGTGCCAATTTTTACTTTAACCGGTATTAATATAATATTTATTTAAGAAAGTGGACGTCATTTAGAGTATGTTTTCGGATTGCACCGCATCAAATGAACCCGCAATTCTAGGCACACTCTATTCAACATTTTAGGATTTTGATTTGGGCTGCATAAAATGCCCACCCATATTTAGGAGAGTAAATTATTAAAGTCGTACCTAATAGAGTTAACGCATTGTAATCTTTTGGGAGGACTGTGAAATTTGCTAAACGGTTTTTCCAGATTTTTCTAAATATTTTTTAAACCTTTATTGAGGGCCCCACGATTTTTTTGTTTTTGTTGGACGAGGGTCGTCTCATTTTTATTTAAAGGATAATCCTAAAAGCGACTATATTTTTTAACTTTTGTATCTCTAAAAGAAAAGAAAAATTCCTAATTAATTATTACCCGAATTCGGGTTTCAAGTTCAAATCCGGATCCAAACAAAAAGATAGAACTTTTAGCTTGGACCCACTACCTGACAGAAAACTCGAATTCATGTTACTGTTAAAGAAATACTTTAGTCGATGCTATCAAGTTCTATTTGAGGCCTTAGATATAGCCCAATAACATTTACAACACAGACGTGTGTAACGGAAAAAGGACAAATGGGCCTGCATTCGTAAACTGGCCACATGTAACTTAAGAGGTTGAAACAATCAGCATTGAAATACTAATCAAATTCAAAAGACTTCAATTGTTCAAATGAGATCACTACCAAACTTATTGAAACTAAAATCAATCTCAAATTGAGGAAACAACCATTACTAATTTTAAATAGAAACTAAGTCAACTGCACATTAAGAAACTAACAACCTGAAACCAGTCTTGAAAATAAACGAGCATCTTAATAGCATACCTAATAAAAGGGAATTAACAGTGAACAACAAACTTTGAAATGACGTTTGCTATTTTTAAACTGTCACATTGAACTTCTGCGCTCTAAACTTGATTATTCTAACTACTATGCTGATAACTAACTTTTATTAGTGAACCATTAGATACATGTTCATAATAGATGATCAATGATCAAACAAAGAAGCTCAGAGAGTCCAATTACACAAATGATGTCTAATTCCAGACTGCTTAATCATTATACACATTTATCAGCATTTAGACTATAACACATTTAGACTATAACAAAAGAAACAGGAACGCGACTGGTGCACAATAGCAGGACGCCATTGTAACCGGAATATGGCTCATCGCCGGCGAAACGCTCCTCCCACTAATGCGCAACTAGTTACACCAGAGCATGGCATTACAAAGGAGCTTGAACCATTAACATTTGGCAACTTTCCACCCATAAGTTCCAATCAACTGATGTGATGCATGCAGAGGGAGAAAACTGTGAATTGCCATTGCCGATGACTGAAGCACCTTCCAACATTGCCGCAAGACGGTTACAGTTTACTGATGCCATTGGATCGGAAAAATCCATACCGACAGCAGCGGATGTGGTGCGAGGAAATCGCGATTCTCAGATGGGCAAGCAACTCTCATTCGTCCCCCCACTGATCGAGATGACAAAAAGGTTGTTAAGATCATTGAGAACGATCTGAAATCTCAATTGGATTACTGGCAAAATGCTTTGATTGGATACATAATTGGTGATAATCCGAGTGAGAAAACTATGGATAACTTCGTCATGCATGTGTGGAATTTCGTGGCTAAACCTCAGGTACTGATTCATGCTGAAGGATACTGTATTTTTCGCTTCAATAGTATCGAGGATAGAAATTTAGTCATGCAATCAGGGCCATATTCCTATTGAAACAGACCAATGGTTTTGAAACCCTGGGAAGTTGATTTCTCGTTTCAGAGTGATATTCTAAGCACTGTTCCTATCTGGATTCGTTTCCCTGGACTTCCGGTGGGTTACTGGTCTACTGAGGTATTGAGCAAAATGGCTAGTGCGGTTGGCAAGCCATTATACACTGACAAATTTACTGCGCATTATGAAAAAATTTCATTTGCCCGTGTCCTAGTAGAGGTCGATGCTGCTCACTCATTACCTGACCATTTAGAGATTGATACTCCTTATGGCCCTAAGATCCAGACAATTGAATATGATTGGAAACCTATTTTCTGTATTCATTGCCTGAAATTTGGGCATGATTCATTTGATTGCTGGTACTATGCTGATAACAGTGAAGGGAGGATATGGAGGAGCAGGATAAACCAAGAAGGCAGAAAGGTAATTTGAAACAGCAGGGGAAAATGCTAAAAAAGAATGGCTTGTTAAGCAGTCTGTAGCTATTGCAGAAGTACAGGTTAACCATGAAAATGCAGGCAATTCAGAAGTGCTGGAGATGCAGGTAGTGAAGATCCCTAATAAGGTGAATGAGAACATTGTAGTTAGTGTTCAGCAGCATTAACAAAATGATCCTCTGAATCAAGTGAGGCCTGAAAGTGCAGTCATTGCAGTTGCTGGACCCAATGGTAACATTGAGCAAAAGATAGACAATGGCAGTAAAGGGAAGGCTACTATGGTTGTGGCTGGGAACAGGGTTCAGCAGATTTATCCGGGGCCCTCATACAGTCTAGCCCCTAATTTCCTATGATTATTGTTACATGGAACATTAGGGGGCTAATCCAAGCCCATAAGCAAAAGGAGTTGAAAAACTTCCTAGCTGTTAATAACGTAGATGTCATGGGAGTTTTAGAAACTAGAGTAAAGGAATATAAAGCTAAAAAAATACTTGACAAGGTTGCTAAGGATTGGAAGGTTCAATGTAATTACTCAAAGGTTGCTAATGGTAGAATATGGTTGCTTTGGAAACCTCACATCCAGATCCGTATATCCTCTATCACAGATCAGCTTATTCACTGTTTTTTAGAAGATACAAGAAGCCAAGCCAAAATTCATTTAAGTGTTATATATGCCCATAATACTGCACTTCTTAGGAACCAACTGTGGAGTGAACTTAGATCAACCTATATCCCCAGCCAAGATGCTTGACTGATCAGTGGTGATTTCAACTGTGTACTATGTTCTGATGACAGAATTGGCTCCCCAGTTACTGATGCTGAAGTTAAAGATTTCAAAGACATTATTTCTGACCTGCAACTCACTGCCCTCAGAGTTAAAGGGTGGCACTTCACTTGGACGAATAAGCAAGATTCTTCCACTAGAGTATATAGTAAAATTGATTGGGCCCTGGGCAACTTTCAGTGGCTACAACAGTATGGGCATCTGGAAGCTGACTTTATGAACCCCTCAGTCTCTGATCACTCCCCTATCCTTATCAAATTTGGAGATCACAAACCTTTGCACCCTAAACCTTTCAGATTATATCTTTCTGTTATGGAACAACCTCAGTTTCATAACATTTTACAGCAGGTTTGGAGACAGGGCTATGGAAGAACACATATGCAGCAGCTATGGCAAAAACTAAAAGACATGAAACAGCACTTGAAGGAGATAAATGTTCACATGGCCTCTTACATGCTGAACATTATTTAGGCAAGGGAAAAATTGGGTATTATTCAAGTTCAACTGCAAAATAGCCCATTAACACAGTCACTAATTGCTGAGGAAAAAGCGACAATTGAAGAAATTGAGAAGTGGAGTTGTGTGGAGGAAAAAATTCTGAGGCAGAAGTCAAAAGCTTGCTGGATTGAGTGTGGGGATGCTAACACTAAGTATTTCCATGCTCAATGGAAGATAAGAACAGGACAGAACAACATCACTTCCATATATACATATACAGGTTTGAAACTAACTGATCCTTTAGCTATGGAACATGAATTCATGAAGGTTTTTCAATCATTAATGGGGGAGTGTGCTGCTAAACTACCTTGTGCCAACTCTGCAATTATGAAAGAGGGACAGTGCTTAAATCTTGCTCAGCAAAGACTGCTCATTAGAGAGGTAACTATGGAAGAGATCACTGAAGCTGTCAAAGAAATGCCTAAAGATAAAGCACCAGGAGTAGATGGATTTCCAGTGGAATTTTTCACTAACAACTGGGAGATGGTAAAGGATGACATTCTAGATGCTACCAAGGAGTTCTTCTCTACAAGCAAAGTGCCTCATATGATCAACACCACTGCCATAGAACTTGTGCCTAAAGTCAAAGCACTTGCTACTGTCAAAGATTATAGGCCTATTGCTTGCTGCACTACTGTCTACAAAATCATCTCAAAAGTTATCACCAGGAGGATGAAGGCTGTCATTGGGGATTTAGTTGGTCCTGCTCAATCTGCTATTATTGAAGGAAGAAGTACTGTTGATAACATCTTGCTAAGCCATGAAATCTTTAAGGGATACTCAAGGAAAGGTGTCTCTCCCAGATGTGTACTCAAGGTGGATTTGAGGAAGGCATATGACACACTGGAATGGACTTTTCTGAAGCAGATACTTATTGATTTGGGCTTCCCATCAAAATTTGTTCAGTGGATCATGACCTGTGTTACCTCTGTCTCTTATTCCTTAGTAGTGAATGGTGGCTTAACTAAACCATTCACTGCTAAGAGAGGTATTAGACAGGGTGACCCTATGTAACCTTACCTGTTTGTATTAGAAATGGAATACCTTAACAGAATACTTCAGCAACTGCACAAGGATGGGAACTTCAACTTCCATCCCAAATGCAGAAAGCTCAATCTTTCTCATGTTTGCTTTGCTGATGACCTTCTTATGTTTTGTCGAGCTGATATTATGTTTGTCCAGATCTTGCATAAAGCTTTTCTTCTGTTTTCAGAAGCATCCGGTCTTCAGGCAAATATCTACAAGAGTGCTATCTATATGGCTGGTGTGCAGCAAAACATCAGAGAAGAAATCATTGATACCTTGGGATTCACTGAAGGTCAACTTCCATTCAGATACTTGGGGATTCCACTTGACTCTACGAAGCTGGCTATCCATCACTATATGCCCCTAATTGAAAAGATCACAGATAAGGTTACTTGTTGGTCAGCAAAACTGCTACCATATGCAGGTAGAAGTCAATTGATTAAAGCTGTGGTGTTTGGCATTCAGACTTATTGGGCACAAGTATTCATTATGCCCAAGAAAGTAGTGAAAGCTATTGAAGCAATATGCAGACTTTTTCTATGGACTGGCACAGCTAATCTATCAAGAAGGGCACTGGTGGATTGGGACAAAGTGTGCAGACCTATATCAGCTGGAGGTCTTATATCCTAGACTTGAATATGTGGAACAAAGAAGCCATAACTAAGCTCCTATGGGACTTGTCTAGGAAGAAAGATTGTCTATGGGTTCGATGGGTTCATTCTTATTACATCAAGCAAGGTAACATCGTCACAATTAGCATTCCAATAGCAGCATCTTGGGTGGTCAGAAAGGTACTGGAAAGTAGAACTATGATTCTGGAGAGCCATACGCTTCAAGGTGATCTAATTGACAGACTACAAAGTATATGTAGGCTGGGCAAATTTCACATTCAAAAACTCTACCTCACTCTGCTTCCCATTTTCAACAAGGTTGAATGGAAGAACTTGATGCTGATCACTAATGTCCTACCTCGGCATAAGTTTACTGTTTGGTTAGCTGGTCAACATAAACATCCTACTGTTGTAAGACTGCAAAACATGGGCATACAAGTTCCTGCAGATTGTGTATTTTGCAAACAAAATATTGAGGACTTCAATCATATATTCTTTGAGTGACCTATTACAAACAGATTGTGATCCAGAAGATGTGTTTGGCTGGGGCATTCCAGGACAGTTGGCTGCTGGGAAACTGAGCTTCATTCGATATGCAGCAAAGCTAAAAGTAGACTGTGGCAGAATGCTATCGCAGCTTCAGCATTTGTCACTACTACAGCTCTCATCTGGAAAGAAAGGAACCACATTCGTTTTGAAGGGCTGCTTATATGGAGGAACTGACTTTCACAGAGATTACCTTACTCATACACATTCGAGGCAGAAAATGCAAACATTGGCAGACTGGTCTAAGACAACTCAATTACTTTCTTTAGCTGTTGTAATTAGAGAGTTATGATGCTTGTGTATAGATAGTCAAGATTGTATTGGAAGAACTTGTAGAAGTGTAGTAGCCAGTCCAAACTACAACCACTGACCCATATGATGTACATATTTTTTTTTTAGATCAATGAAACTAACAGTTATACCAAAAAAAAAAAAAAAAAGAAACAGGATAGTCTTTGAGAAATCTAATCAATAATGCTTCTAGTATTCAATCCTTCATATCTACATTGAGGATGTATTGATCATTCAAGGCTAGAAAAGTACCTGGAAATGCAAAGAAATAAGGAAAATTCAGGGGTCAGCAGCAGTTTCGAATGACCAAAGCACAGCAAATAAAACACAGAAGCTTCCAGATGCAAAAAATTTACCCAAAAAGTTTTGAAGACCCAGCAGATAACCCAATGGCACCCCCAAAGAACTAGAACACAGCAGAAATTATTTCAGACCAGTGTGCAACAAACTCCATACCACGATTTAAGCATAATAACAAAAAGAGAAACCCCACGGTTGCTCAAAATCGATAAAAATGATTGTTTTGGTTGCTTTCTATTTTTCTATATATACTTTTTTGTATTTCTTTTTTGGGGTATTTGAATGCAGAAATTAATGTGAATGCTAAATGAAAAGGAAAATTGGATTTTTCTTATGAGTTTTTGAGCTGAAAATTCTAAGCCCCTTTCACAAGGCATGGGATGTCTTTATATGGGCAAGAATTAGGGCAAACCTCATATTTTTCCTTTACTTTTTTACCCCCTGGTTATTTTCACTTTAACCTTTAGTTTTCTAATTTGTTGCCCAAGTAACTACCTTAGTTTTATTGAAAGCTACACTATAGCCTATTCTAGGATGTTCTATACCCCTAGAACTCCTATACTATCCTTACTTCGTTTCAGAATTTACCATTTTCAATAAACTTGCTATTTCCTATGCCCAAAATACCCCTAAGTTTCCCTGAAATTACTCTTAATTACTTAAGCTTTCCCATGAACTACTCCATTAAGCCAATGATATTTACTTTCGCAGACCACTATGGGTCAAACTTGACCCAAGACTCCAAACCCAAATGGGGTGGGCTTCCCTTGAAAAATGGGTCCGAAACGAGCCCAAACCAAATCAGAAACTAATTTTAATGGTTCAATCAAAAAACAGAAAAAGAAACATTTGAATGTTTTCAATACTAAAGGCTTGACTGATTTTTATATAATATAAATAAAACTAAAATTAAGCTAGATGACCAAATCAAACAACATCTAATTAAGCTAATTTACGACTAGAATATGAAGGATAAAATCAGAAAGTTAAACGTAGATGAATAAACAAAATTAAATCAATGAATAGCTTTAAAAAGTTGAAAAGAAAATTGAAAAGCAACCGGAACAAATACGAAAATGAATCGATCCAGAAAGGAAAAACTAGGTTCAGAACCTTGATTAATTTTCAGTATACTTAAATAAAATTAGAAGAAAGAAGAGGAAAGGAAGTGAAATAACACAAGTGGACAGAAAAATGTAAGAAAACTTACCTACACAACTTGAAATCGATTTGGACAAACAGATTTAACCCAAAATAATGCTAATCGCTTGTTATTTCTCAAGAATAAGAGAACATCATTGCTTAGTGTTAAATAAACCTTGATAACTCAGGAAACTCGGGGGTTAGGCCTTGCATGCCGTAGATTCAAAAGTAGGGTGATTTGGGATTTTAGGGCTTCTACCTTAGATTTGAAATTCGAAAAGATGTAGAGAGGTTCGAGGAATGCTAGTTATAGATTGGGAAAGAGGAGTCCACGGGGGTATTTGGTGTTAATTCGGGACCGATCAGAGGCGGCGGTGCCACCGGAGGGTGTTGGGGATTTGGGGCGGCGGATGAGGATTAGGTGTTGTCTGAAAAAGGTGAAGTGAGAGAGATGAGTTGAGAGCGGGTAGGATACCGTTCGGACATATATATATTTAGGGGTGAGGGCTTCTGAGTCGTTGATCAGCTAAACCTCGACGGTCCAGATTGCATGCCCATGAAACGACGTCGTTTCGTTTTAATGAAAAGCTGGGCTGGATCGGGTTAACTGGGCCTGGAGCGGACGTGGTTGGTTTGAATTGGCCCGATTTTGCCATTTCTTTTTTTCTTTCTTTTAAAATAAATCCCTTTTATTTCTTTTTTGGTTGATTTTTTACATTTTATATATTTTTTATATTTTTCTGATTTTATACACAACACAAAAAATAAAGATAAAGATCTAATTATTTTTAAAATTAAATTAATTAATTCCTAAAATTTTTTAAAATCAAATTCGCGACAAACTGAACACTTAACAACTAAAATACAAAAATGAACTATTTTTGTGATTTTCATGTTTTGTTCTAAAACAAACCAACCCACGAAATTAATCCTAAAATGTGCAATTAGATTCTAAATGAAAATGCATATTTTTGTATTTTCATAAATTTACATGCACAAATAAAAATGCAAATAATTATCACGAAATAACACCAAAATTCACACAAAAATTGTAAAAATAAAGGAAATTTATTTTATTTGAATTTTTTGGGAATTATTAATATATAGGGAAAAAATCACGTGCTCACAGTCTTTATACTAGAGTTTGAGATTTGCTAATATTTTGCCATATTGAGTTGTCATTTGCTACTTTAAACTTTAATGACGGCCAATGACTCCAATTTAAGCCAACAATAATTTTCCTTTTATGCTTTGGTTTCCTAGTTTAAAACCTATTCATCTACAAATAAGACATGATATTTCCTTCTTTGCATATGTCAGTAGCTTGAAAATCAAGTATTTCCTTAATTTCTTCCTTGCTGGTTCCTATAAATTCACCAATTTCTCCCTGTAGGTTGTTATAGCAGCAATTCTCCGCTATTTTTTATGAAAGTAACAATACCACCTTTTGTTTGGCTTTAATGTGTAGTCTTTAATAGTTGGCAACGCAATCCCGCCGCTCGATTCTCCAAACCTTTTTTTTTGCAGCTGGTGCCAGCAATTACAACTTTGCGTGTCTTAACAAAAGAAATCATACCTTGATGTAGGAATGACGAGATCATGAGCGGTTTGCGGTTACAGAAACTAAACTTGGAGTATTGCAAAATATCAAAAATTTGGATTTACATTCCCATCATACCATCCCAGGTGAGCTTCCTAAACTTGGCTCAAGTCCTGTCACGTTCGATATATTAGTTTTGAGTGCTTTAACAAAAGAATTCATATCTTGGTGCAGGAATGACGAAATCACTAGAGGTTTATGGCTATATAAACTACACTCGATGAACTTTGAATTATGTAAAGATAACAATCAGATTGCTCCTAAACCATTCCAGGTACTATTCAGAAATTACACGACGAAATCCAACGTGCCGGCTTTTTCAGCTTTGTGCACACTCGCTAAAAAATTCATATCTCGAGGTAGGAGGGACCAAATCATGATCCGTTTGCACCTTTGAAAAGAAGAATAAGAGAGATACAACGTATATAAAATATAAGCTCTACCCTTTTTGAGTGACGATAAGTTTTTTTATCAAGCGCCGAAATTAGGAGGATTATTTTTTTCTGGGCAACATACTTTTTTTCTTGCAGGTTTGGCGAGTGAAAGCTTGGTGCATCCTCACTTTCATAGGATTGGAGGACTAAAATTTGTTATGTCCACCTTTTCGGCCGAGCTTTGGTGGACATTACATTAGTGCATCCACCTTTCCAGTCGAGCTTTGGCAAACACACAGTCACTCGAGTCTGTGATTCCTTCACCGCCATGATTACAACTCGCATTCCTTCCCTTTCTTAGAAGGGGTTTCATGGTGTCCTCTTCTCGCAATTTGGCAAAGAATTCCATGGCAAGTCCTCCATCGACATTGAAGCATTGTGTCGCTGACACCGGTACGCTTTGTTGAGCTAAGGCGTCGTGTCATTGGAACAGATCAACTAAGCAGAACCAAAAACTTCATGCCTTTGGCGCCGGGGTTCTCCAAATTCTTTTTGTTTTGCAGATTTTCAAGAGTAGTCTTTATATCTTTAAGAAGATTCACTAGAGGTCCACATGAATGGGGATTAACCGCTCATCTTTTTATTACATCTTGGCGAGAGAACTACATGACGTGTTCCTACTTTTGCGGCTTAGAGAAGGGGACATTTGGAGCGACTCCTTTTTACCCTTGGAAAGAAAGCATGTGATGCATCCCATCCTTTGCTGCTTGGCAAGATCGACACTTGGAGTACTACTCTTTCATCCTTTGCGAGCAAGTATGGGAAGCAGTCATCCTGCAATCTTTGGCATGGAACCACCTTTTCTTGCAACTTGATGGACAAATGCCTGGAGTATCTTAAACTTCAAGCTTTTGTGCGTGACCACATCATTTTGTTGTTTGGTGAGAAAGTTTCCAAAGTATCCTAACCTTCAATCTTTGGCATAAAACCACATCCTCTTGCAACTTGGTGAAGAAGTTCCTAGAATGTCCTTCTCATGACTTGATGAAAAGATACATGTAGTGCTCCATATATAGAGTTATGGAGATAGCAAAGCATCTCTTCCTTCAACCCTTATCGAAAGAATCACATGAAGTGTTTTTTTCATGCGGCTTGATGAAAGAAAACATGGCGCATCATCCATTAAGCTTTGATGTGGAGTAACTTCTTCTTTAACTTGCCAAAGAAGTGCATGGTGCATGCATGGTGCATATATGGCGCTAGAATCCTCTTTGGCTATCGCTAAAGGGAATTGATTTTTTTTTTGTTTCTTAAGTGACTGAACTTAGAATGAACTCTAAGTTGCGTACGTACCCCAAATATAAGTTTTTTCTTTTTGTTATGCAGTTTATACTCGTGTGGACAAGGAGTATAGGTACTTGAAGACATTTCTCAAATTTGAAGAGCTTTACATCTTGAAGACTTTCTTAAATTTGAAGAGTTTGCAACTGTTGATACCCAATTTTTCCTTATGTATTTTTTATACTCAAATACTTTCGAAATAACATGTGTATACATATATAAGCATGCACAAAAGTTTGGTATTTTTCCTCAATTTTTAAGGGTTTTAAAAATCAATTTTTTATCTATTTTAACAGTACAAAATACAATATTATTTCCAAAATTATTATTTTGGTGAAAAACTTATTTCTATCCTTATATTTATATAAAAAAATATAATCAAGATAACTTTTGCATATTTTTACAAATTTATTTGGTATTTTTAAAGCTAAATTGCATGTAATTGCAATTATAGCCTATTTTTATACCTAATAGCATTTTATAATTACAAAATTACTTCAACTATTTTTAGTTTAATATTTTTATAATATTTATTTGCCCTGTAATTTTAATTTTCTTTTATAATTGTTATTACTATTTTTATAAAAATAAAATGGGGAAATTGGCTATTTTAAAACCTAGCCAAAACTTGTTGCAAACATAGCCAAAAATTCACTCCAATTTTAAACCCTATTCTGCCAACCCATATTCTAATTTGGACTTGACCCATTAGCCCGACCTAGCCTTGATTCAATCTGAGCCGTTGATCAAATGAGATCAACCGTACAGATTCATTTACCTAAATTAAAGCCTAACCTACCCCCCCCCCCCCCCCGTTCAGACACCTCATTTCTCTCAAAGACCGGTCATTCTCTCTAACATCTGCTCCTTCTTCTCTCTAGAACCTTCTGGTTCTCTGTTTCTTCTCCGACAAGTTTCATTGCCTCTCTGGCAAACTCATGCCTCGCTCCTCTCGAACTTTAGTCTCTATGGGATCTTATCTCGTTGTTTCTCTCTAAGGTTTGAAGCCCCAGAAGCTTCCACCATGAAAGGTGGTCCTTGGAAACCTCGCTTGGCTATCTCCGTCCTTTCTCCGGTGGGTTTTGGTCTGATGGTGCTTTAAATGTCGTTATTAGCAAGTTTCACGGCCAGGTTTCTCATCTCACTGATTTTATTGCAAACTCTAATTTTTGTCTAAATCTTTTAATCCATGTCTTTTTAAACAATTTCTGGTTTAATCTTTGAGTTCTACACTATTTGTCACTCGACATCTTCGATTGGCTCAAGTTTAAACATTCTTGTTCCTCTTTTCAAAACTAGGATTTTCGACCCCTTTCTAAAATCACTACACTTTATGTTTCATTGAGTTTTATATTATTATTCATATGATTATGTGTTTCATTATATTGTAAACATGTTTGTTTCTGAGTTCCATGCTTTAGACCTTTGCTATGGTTCCGAGTCCCTGCTGTTTTATGTGATTTCTTAGCTAGGGTTCTTAATTTTTAGACTATTGTGTTTAAATAAGTTTTAATGCTTCCCTTTACTGAATATTCTGGTAATTCTGAGTATCTCTTTGAATCCCTGATTTGCATGCGTTCTCCTTAAAGGGTTTTTACACTAATTTTGAATTATTTCCTTATTTGTGAGTTGCTTTCTATAATTGATATTGATTCCCTTACTTTTGGCTTTGTCCGCGATTCTCTGACTGATTTTTCAGAGTTAATTTATATGGTTACCATAGTTTGGCACTTAAGTATATTTCCAATTATTCTGCATATATTTTCCTTGTTTTAAGCATTGTGTACCTAGCCTTAATTACATGCTCCACGCTTACTGCTCTTATTATGGTATAATTAATCATCTCACTGATTCTTTCCTTACCCGATAATCTGTACTCCTATTCGATATGAGTCCCTGATTTAAGTAAATTAGGATCTGTGATTGATTTAATTGGGTGTTGCTTCTATAATTATACCATATTCTCTATTGTTTTCAAAAACTATAAGTATTACTCTTCTTTTCACACTTAACACACACAGAGAGATACGAATAAAACTCATTACCCTGTATTCTCGCTCTCTCTTTCAGACAAACATATTTGGTGCTATTTATTGTTTCTACACAACCTCTTTCACTTTCCTGTTGAATGTTGGTTACTCAATTGGCTGAAAGCCAAGATTGAGTGATCCTGGTCACTTTTACCACCCTTCTGGCCTCTACTGTGTTTCTTCCTATGGTCTACCTGTTGTTCACTTCTGTGCATACTGTTGCCCATTTTTCTCTTCACACTCTCTATGCACTATTGCTCAACATTTGTTTGCACATTATTTCTCACTATTGCTCTGTGTTACATTATTTTCGACTAGTATGTATCCTATTAAAGTTACAGCCTCAAAACAATATGCTTCTATTGGTGCTGCACGTTCTTTTATTCCTTGTGTGCTTCTACTTATGGTTCTATTGTTCCTATTGCAACTACTATCTGTGTTAATTAATAGTCCAAGATTAACTTGGCATGTTCATTACCCCTTTTCCTACCCAATGCATGTTTCTCCTTACTCTTGTACACTACTAGCATGTGTTCAGGATCCTCTTGGCTACTCCATAGCCCTAAAACCTCTTCTTGAGGTTGATTTTGTTTGGTGTCTAGTGCTGTAAGAACTAGACGCCTAGTTTGAAGCATGAACTTTTATTTAATGTGTTATACATGTGTAACTGGTTTTCTTGCTTCTGAGCTTTTTGTTCCCCTTACCTTTGCCTTTGTTTGTGTGACCCTTTGTTTTCAAAACTGGTCATCTTCAATTGAATTTAAAAGGACTCTTTCACTCTTGTATTAATGTCTTCTCAAACTGTTCTTCATGTTAAACCTTTTCCAACTCAACTCTTTCAAATTCCATCACAATCACACCTTTATTAGAATTTAGGTTCTGCCATCATAGTGTAAGCATTGCTTTGGGTATCTTGAGTACCCACTGAACTTTGATGCATAAAGATGGCAATTCTACACTTGCACTTGTCAATGATGATTTGTATTTGGTGCCTAGCATTGGCCAGGGTCCCAGGGGACCCCTAGGGAATTTTTCCGCACCCAAACTCTTGGTAAAGGCTTTGAAATTTGAAAGGAGTGAGGTTGGAGATTTGGGCCTGGATGAAGGCTCCCTATAGAATAACTTCTTGTTTTTCTCTTCACTACTGTAATTTAATTACTTGATCTATAATAGAACAATGGGGGTTTATAGTGAAATTGGGGAGGGTTATGTATGTTAGTTATGGGTATGGGTAGAGAACATGTCTATAGGATTTTACTTACCTATTCATGCAATAGAAATCATGTATAAGGCATGCATTCTAGATATAGAAATCCTGCTCCTAGGTTCCTTTTCTTTCAGTCTGTTATTTTTTCATAACCATAATCAGTTAAAAACTAAAAGCTATACTGCCGCATTTAGATATCATGTCTTAGTACTATTACGTGCATTAGATATCATGCAATTAGGAGTCCACTTGGAATGTTTTGGCCATCTCATTAGTTATTCAATCACATACGGCTGATTAACAGTTCTTCTCTAAAATTGGAAAACGATATGCATGTCTACTTTCTTTTACAACGCCTAGGAAAGCCTTAGGCCGGATAAAATTGATTAATCGTCTTACGTCTAAGCCATTCGACCTTTTTAAATTTGCCAAACTTGTTTGCCTCCTTGAAGTCCATTTGGTTTTATCACTAAATTCCGTTCTTACTTCTTCACCTATATGTTTTCAACCAAGTTACTTTTCCAGTCCAAGACTTGACTTTTTTTTTCCCAAAAAACTTGTTACAACTTCTGTGATTTTCAAAGGCTATATTTTTGACACTAATATATTCAGTACTCTCTCTTTTTTTTCTCTGTAATCCTGAATAACTTTTACGTCTCCGCTATATGTTATTTTTCAGTCCGAAAATAAACTACTATTTTTTAAAAAATAGCAGGGTACTGCAAACGTGTATGGTCTTAACTATGTTTGAAAAATTGTTTTCCTCTATTCCCCTCGAGATAATCTCAATCCCTTACCCAAACTCGGGATTTCTTTCAAAAAAGAATTTTCTTTTCTTTAAGTGTACTAATGCACTATAACCATTAGGTGGCGACTCTTCAAACTCCGTAACCCGCCTCCTCAAAAGGGAAAAGATTTGTTTTGTCCATAATGTCGTAAACCCGATTTTTTCACTTTGAAAAAGGGGGTGTCGACAGCATGGCGACTCTGCTAGGGTTTCTTTAAGGTTTTTACCATTACGTGCTTTTGTGACTTTACTGCTTCCTTAATTGTATTTACTTTCTGTCTTTAATTGTTTCATAAAGAATATTAACTTGGCTCTTTATGTTGTCCTTTCCTTTTAGTTTCTTCTTTTACTACCGTATTATTTCAATTCTATTGTAATTTCTGAAGCATTTATTGTTATATTTATTTTATGAACATGAACTTACATGCAATTTGCTTCATTATCGTAACTGCATTTCTCAACATCATATTCCACTCGTGCCAAAAAAAATGCTATAGAAATGCTTATAGTGAGTGGTTGCGTCCTTCCGATATTATAACCCCTAAATGTGGCAAAGGCATATTTGCGGTAAAACCAGTTGATCAACGGTGTAGTCGACGGTTTTGCGTTTTTCCCTATTTAGTTTTTCGCTCAAGGGTACCTTGTCTAGCACTTCAAAAGTAGAAACCTTATTTCTTTAAACTATTCATGCATCATGGTCAGCCCTAGCCGAGTCAGTTATGTTGTCCATATAATGACTCCTTAAGATAGCCTAAACAAAAGTCCATATGGTTTTCTCGAAACCCAAACGGACACCTCCACGTTATGTGCATTTATTTGGAGAACTAAATGCCCTCTTGCTAATTATTGATTTAAATAGTCGAGTTTGGTGGGAGAAGGGCCTAACACTTTGTTTTTAAAAAAATTAGGCACGAAGTCCCCATATTCGGTATGGTATCCAACATTCGCCCAAGGTTGCTAAGCTGGTGGGAAGATCTTCATGCCAGCGATCAAACCCTCATCCGCAAGTACTTAGGAAATTTTCCCTAACTTTTGGAAATCCAGCCTAACAACAAAATCATAGAGGCTGCGACTCTATTCTGGGATAGTGATCGATCGATGTTTCTCTTCGGGGATTTGTGAATGACTCCTTTATTGGAAGAAACAGGGGGTTTAGCTGGTATCCCTCGGTAGACTTTGGGTCTTATTATGCCTGAAAACCGCTAAAGTAGAGGCTTCCTTAAGATGATGGGACTCAATAAAAATCCCTACCTAGCTTGTCTGAAGGACTCGTACCTACCATTTGATTTCTTGTACGAGAGGTATGGCCATACCATCTCCTATCGCACCTACACTGACTAGTTCGCTCTCACCTCTTTGGGGCACATACATAGGAGGGTCTTTGTGATCATGTTCTGCTTCTTGGGTACGATGATCTTTCCCATGAAGAATGGCCAGGATCCACAAGACTAGCCATGGTGACTAAAACCTTAATGGAAGGTATTGATTGGCAGACTTTCAGCATAGTGCCCATGATTATTGCCGAGATGTATCGAGCCTTGTGAAAATGACAGCAAGGGGCTCCACACTTTGAAGGTTGTAATCTGTTACTTCAACGTTGGCTCATAGAATACCTTCAAAAAGGCGAAAACAGACAGGAAATCATACGCAGGGATTAGGATGACCATATCGCTTTTCACCACCCAAAGTGAATGAACTTTACGCCTAACATGTTCGCTCAGCCAGAAGATGCTAGTGGATGGGTAGAGTTGTTTGAGAATCTAAAGAAAGAGCAAGTTCAATGGATGTTCAAGTGGTTCGCAATAAGGGAGTTCATTATCCGTTCTCGAGATGCGCCATTCCTCAGAATCATTGGTCTAAGGGGAACTCATCCTTATGTCCCTCTCCGGGCCATGAGGCATGCTGGAAGAAAGCAGATCATACACAGGATATACAAAATGAGTCATTTTAGGTCTTACTTTAAAGATGATGATAGCCCGCTCAAGTGTCACACTCAGCATATGTGGCACTGCAAGCTCGTCTTAGGTAAGGAGTCTATTGAACCAGACAGATATGTGGCACTCCAAGCTCGTCCATAGTCATAGGATTATTGATGAGAAAACTGAAGCACAAGTCAAATACAATCATCTGCGTAAGAGGATGCGAGAATGTGAGAATGAACATCGAAAAATACAGGAAGCCCACAAAAAGCTGATCAATGAATGGAAGGATATGGCTGCCAACGCCAACAATCGGCTGGGGTATCTGGAGCGAGGTCTAGTGGAGATAGAAGGGAAGTTCTTGAAAATAATTGAAGATTGTCAGAATGCCGAGGAAAGTGCAGGTGGAAATCTAGCTCAAGCCTATCTACTGTTAGGACTGCGCGAGTTGATGCAGCTGTACGAGGGAGGCAAGAGTACCGAATCTAGAGAAGGTCCTTCTGGGACCAAATAGTTAGGATCCTTTATTTTTCGCTTTCATAATGTAATAAGGCCACTAGCCGTTAGTGACATCTTTTATCATTCAATTGTTTTAAAAACTCGTCTTGTTTTATCAATAAAATGAGGCATTTAGTATTATAAGTTCTCCAAATTTAATTTGTAGCTAGGCCTACCTCGGGCACAACGAGGCACCCAAATTAGGAAACGACTTATACTATTGCACAGCGTGTTTAAATACCGCAATATTATTTCACAGAATACGCACTAACCTTTTACCTTTTTTGTTTTTCTTTTATTTTTATTCTCCTCCCCAAAGTTAGTTTGTGCATTCTGGCACCATCAACATACTGAACAAGATCCAAGGGTCCTCCACCTCCTCCTCTTCCAAGACCTACCGGAAAAAGGAACAAAGGCAAAATGGGAGATGCAAGCAGTAGAAAGGAAATTGAGGAAACTTCTCAGAATGCTGCAATTACCAAGGAGAATGCTACTAATCTCAAGCAGACTTTGCTGAGATTTTGGGAGTAATTGGACCTAGTTCGGAACCTGGCAAGCCTGCCAATCACTCATGTCGCTCCTGATGTTAACACCCAGAACCCTGCACATCCACAAAATACCCTGCAACCACCAATAAACTCACTCACACCCAAGCCTGCAACACATGCAATAACACTCCACTGCTCATTCCCAAGCCCCAAAGCACCACAAAAGACTATAACACTACTATATTTTTGGACACTATACCCTACTACACACAGCTAATCAGATGTGCACCCGAATCAGACAACAAGGAACCCTCATTCAAAATTTAACCACTGCACTCAAGAAGCTGACTAGCCGGGTCCAAGGTTTCGAAGGTAGCAAAGGTGTTGAAGGGTTGAACTATGAAGACTTTGTGTTCAGCCGGATGTTGAGCTTCCGGAGGGGTAGAAACCTCCCAAGTTTGAGATGTTCGGCGGGACAGGTGATCCCAGGGTCCACCTGAGAACGTATTGTTATAAGCTGGTAGGAGTTGGAAGGGATGAGAAAATATGCATGAAGCTATTCATGAGGAGTCTAAAAGGCGATGCTTTATCATGGTATATCAGCCAAGATGAAAAGAAAGGGACAAGTTAGGTGAACATGGCGTCTAACTTTATGGACCGATTTATGTTCAACACTGAGAATGAACCAGATGTGTTCTATACCCAGAATCTAAAGAAGAAACCCACAGAGACCTTCCGTGAGTATGCTTCTCGTTGGAGGTCGGAAGCTTCTAAGGTCTGGTCGGCCTTAGAGGAAGAGCAGATGAACAGGTTCTTTGTCCATGCTCAGGATCTGTAATACTACGAAAGGCTGATGCTAATAGATGGTCAAAGTTCTCCGACATCATCAAGTTGGGAGAAAGGATCGAAGAAGGCACCAAAAATTGTACGGTCACTAACCTCGAGGCATTGCAAGCTACCAACAAGGCTTTACACACTGGTTGCTTGTCAAAGAAAAAGGACGTAAATTCCCTAATGGTTGCGCAAAGGAACAATTCCTCTATGAAGTACCTAACCTATCCCTCAACTCCATTCACATATCAACCTACCATAAATTACTAAGCACCCTCACCTACATCCCAAATTCCACCATCTGCCTACCAATGACCTCCACCGCCCACATATCAACCTATTTCGCCAAGATATTCCCAACCCATGCTTGTGTACCAAGCATACAACTCCCAGCCTTCTCACTACCCGTCACCACCTACCCACTAGAACTTTCCTCGGCCCAAACCAAATTTTTACGGTAAACCTCCTAGACAATATACCGCCACGGAACCAATCGACCAACTATATGAAAAACTCAAAACCGCCGGTTACATTACCCTTATCCCAGCCGTAACTCCAGATAATCCCTCTCAATGGATCAACCCAAACAAGACTTGCGCATACCATTCTGAGATGAAAGGCCATACCATCGACGAGTGTCACTCGTTGAAAGACAAGATTCAGAATCTAATTGATAAAAAGGTCACTATAGCAAAGGAGCCCGCTCCCAATGTCCGCAGCAAGCCTCTGCCTGACCACAAGGGTGGAGGCATCCATATGACCGAGATTGAAGATGATTGGGACCCCAAGGGGTCAATCAGTTTGATAGCTGAAGGAGATGAGCCTAAGAAGCCGGCAGTTACACTCAATCCCATTGTTGTTCAAATCAAGCCCTCTGAGGGCGATTAGAGCATATTTGCTGCTCAACACATCATCATCTTTCTGTATGAGAGGATTATGGGACCGATGATGATATTTTTTTGAAAGGCTATATCGCGCCAAAGTTCGTTCGACCACCTCAGCGATATTGTTCCCATCCTCTAGCATGTACGAAGAGGATATCACTTCTTTTGGAGAAGATGAACAAAAAACATGATTTTATGGACGAAACTTTTAGCACCTGTTGTCCTCATATTTAAGCTTTTCTTCTTTTGATTTGGCCAACAATCTCCATGGCAACTTCCAATCCAATTTTGGAGTCAGCATCCTCTGTAACGTTGAATTTGGGATAGACCTTCATTATTTCCATATTGGTGTTCTTAAACTTCGAAGAGAAGAGAGATGAGAGGTAGAGATGGTCCCACTGGGCATGCCAAAATTTGTAACAACTAAATTTCACTCCTTAAAAATAATAATCAAGACAAGAAAGATAGAGACAAATATTATATTCAATTTCAAGTGATGGGGTTACAATCTCTAAAATATCTCTAAAGCTAAAGATATAGTCCTCTGATTCTTCTCCTCACGGATGATGGTTCAAGATCTTGAAATCTTGATCTTGAACTTGACGTATTTTATATTTATAGTACGTCACGAACAATTTGGACGTCGTCACGAACCAGGATTTGGTGTTGGGTTATCACAAACAGAAGATTTGATGCTGTCTGCCTGTGACTTGAGTTTGCCTTTGGAATTTGACCATAGACGACGATTGCAGATATGGATGCAGACCTTAATGCTATTCTTCAGATATTCTATAGCCTTTCCTTCTGCTTACTTGCTTGTCCCTTAGCCTTCTCCTTTGACCCTTTATATAGGTGTGGGTGGAGTATAATATTCACAAAAAACCTAGTAGATCAATGGGCTTGAGGCTTATGGACCGACCCATTTAATAGAAGAACAATTGACGGGCTAGCCCAATAATATATTGGACCTTTATTTAAATTATTTTAATTGGATTTAAATAACAAACTCAAATCTACCAGTCCATGTTACTTAATTGTAGCAATATATATTTAATTTGTGGTAAAATCTAAATTTCTTATGGATTTAAATTGTCTACAATGTTATATTATGCATAATTCTATGATGTCAACATTAGTGTGAAACATTTCTATCAAAATATTTTCAAGTTGATACGAATTAATACCTATTCTTTAATGAATCCTTTGCACAATAGATGTTTATGGAGTATCATTGCTAAGTCATTGGGAATTCCTATCGATAGTGTTGCTTTGAAAGATAGTATTCTCAACTTCTGGAATAAGCACCTCAAGAGTTCCATTGCTCTTTATGCTTATAAGATTCCACCTCCAGTAATTCTGTGGGAAATCCAGATGTAATTCAAAGTATGTGCTAGAACTTACTCCTTCAATTATGTTATTTTATACATTGGTGCGACTCAAGAGAGGGATGAATTGGGTCGTATCAAATTTTGGTGATTAGCTAAAATTTGCCTAACTTGTTGACAGGTGGACAAGTAAGAAAATGCCGTTCCCACGAGAATTTATGATCAACTAATGTCCAATCTAAGCTATTTAAATTTAATGCTCAAATGAGTGAGAAGAAGATGATTGTGATTTTTGTAACTAAATTATTACGAACTAATAAGCAAGCAAGAAAATAAGATCGCAAATAGAGCAAACAGACACTCATGAACATTTCAATGAGATGGAGATATTCCAGGGTTATAGGAATGATGTTGTCTCTCCTATTGCGTTTGTCAAGTTGATGAAATTACTTGACTTATCGAATTTGTCGATTAGTATGGTTTATTATACTCGCGTAGTTCTTCAGACACCTCGCTCGCCGATTCAAGCCAACTAAGACTAAATGTCAATAGAATCAAACTTGACTAGAATGCATGCATATTTCCTACAAAAATAACCAAGTCAGGCAACTAGAATATTTCTATTATAATCGCGAATCTATTTTATCTGATTCCTGCAATCAAGAACTTACTTTATTAAATCCTATATGCAATTTATAGTTCCCACCTTCGAGTTCAACTATAAATTCATAGATAGTACTTTATTGTTAGCGACAAAATAGAATAATTATGTGCAAGATTGAATAAATAAATTAATATGATAAAGTCAAGCAAAAAGATCAACCGTCAATTTACAACAATCAAGAACGACTCATAACCTCTGAATAATAAATTTCTTAGCCACTCGTGTTTATAACAATCATCAAAATATTATTTTTAAACATAAAAGCTATGAATATTAGAAGAAGAATGGAAGAACTGATGAATTCCATGCTCCTGAGTGTTCATACTTATGTTTCTCTCTCAAAGTCATGTCCTCCTCCACCAAAATAGGTTTAGGTTTGCTTTTAAACAAGTTGGGGACGTCTTGGTGTTGAAATGACCCAATCTTGGATGAAATAGGACAAATTCACGTCACCAGCGTCCGGGGTAGCATGAGGCATGAGCCCTGACAATGGAGTTTTGGAGATTCTAACTTGTGTGCCAAAGGTAGTGCCCCATGCTGCCTGTGGCGCTACTTTGTGACTTTTTCCCTTTTCTTCCCATTTTCGCTTCAATTTTCGCACCTTCGTCCCAAATTATCTTCGGATGATTCCTACACATAAAAATATCACTAATTAGCCCAAATCATTACATTACACATCCAAAATTTACGAAATATGAGTAAAATGCGAGGCAATAATCATCTAAATATACATACTATAAGTTGGATATCAATACCACATACTTAGACTCTTGCTCTCCCTCAAGCAATGGAACTATAACTATACCCCAACGATGGACATCTCACTAGGAAAGAGCAATTCAATATTTTTTTCAACCATACACTCTACCATGGATTATGGTCGATACTGGCCATCAAGCATGAACAAAAGAATTTCACATTCTTCCTTTTTTACACGTGTCCAAGCACACACAATGCAATTAAACCAATTCAAACAACCTATCCATAATCATCCTACCTTAAAAACCGACTGTTATCACTAAGAATCCTCAACTCACGCACTTACCAACAATAGAAGTTTTTAACATTACCAATCTGCCATGAGATCAAGTACCCTCACCCCAAATAAAAGAGTGAATATAGAAACAATCCACACTTTCAAAGATGACATTGAACATACATTAAGGACATCATACAATTGAGCAAAATTCGCTCACTCTCACAAAGAATTTCATGTGCATCCCATGGTCGTACCATAAGCTTACTTGTAGAGTACATCTCTACTAATCTAAACTGGCCAAGTCTAGGATCAATTAGGACCTTAAGGTTACAATATAGGCTAAGGGGCAGGTAGGATACATTTATTAATAGTAATTAGCTCTTCTAAGAACTTTAATACATTATACTCAAGAATCGAGCACTTTTTCTTCTCAATCAATTCACTAGCTACAAACCATACAAAACATGGCCCATTCATCAATTAAGCATTCTACATCCCCACTAGCACGAATTAATAAGATTAGGAGACATGTGTTTTCCTTTTTTTTTGACTATCAATATTATTTGTTTATTTTTTCTTCTTGAATTTTTTTCTAAACATACTCCATAAATAAAGGTTTCGGGTAGTGGTAATTTTTCACGGCATTAGTGAACCTTATGGGCCCTTTCATGGTTTCATTCGAAAGCTACTTCCCAAATATCTCTCCTTACTTCTTTTAGCGCCTAAGTGCCTTTGGAGGAAAAGATTCAAATAACTCAAATTAAGAACAAAATAGGGATACAACTTGTAATATGGGTGCCAAAGAAAATGTCTAAAGGCTTAAGGTTCTAGCAACCTAATTATTTTATTTTTAAATGACAAGCACCTCCCTAATCAAGCAAGAAACACTTGCGTCATCTCCTAAACTAGCACAACTTAATGATTTCTTTTCAATTACCACACAGGGAAAGATCTAGACTACACATGATAGCATAGAATACTACGAATCTTTACACACACACTGCACATGACTCAATCAAGACGATTCTATTGAACTCAAAAGTCAAGAAAGCACATATAGTTGAAAATTTTAAGCAATAATGTACAATGTGACATACAAGTCAAAAAATTGAGAGAAGGGCATCACAGAGTAGTCCATTTATTTTACTTAAGCATTACAATTAAAATTAAATATACATAAAGACAGAGCGCATGCCATTGCCTAATGTGCCATCCCAAACATGTCACCAGGTATCTCAGAGCAACTCAATTTTCTTCCTATCCTACTCCTCGAAAAAATAAAAAGAAAACACTTGATTCAAGCTATACCTTTGGAAAAGAACCGACGTCCAAAAAAATCAAGGAATACTACCAGAGTATCATAAAAAGCAAAAGAAATGTTTTTTGGCATTTTTTAATCTGACTCTAATCCATCAAGAAAACTTTCCAAAAGATCCATCTTCAGGAAAAGTCCGAACTTTTCATATTTGCTTTTACATTTCCTCTTTTTTCCCACAACTATTACTAACTAATTAGACTATGTGAGTTCTAAGCTAAACCAAAAAATAAATAAAAAATCATTTTTGTACAATTAAAAGTCAAGAAGTAGTTCCCCAGCCCATAATTAGAAAATGCATAGTCCTAGATGAATATAAAAATTCGAAACATAGTAAGGTGAAATGAAAAACTACATGCTAGTCGGATTCCTCCTTCTCAAAATTCCCACCAGCCTCAGCTCCTCTAAGCCCATCATCATCCGCTCCTAGGAGCACCAAAGCCATTGGCCCTATGACATTATCACCAATATCATCCTCATCATCTGAGCCTTTGATGTTTTTCTCATCCTCTGATAGGTGGATGGGACTGCCAAGCGCAACCCCGAACATCACTTTTCAAGAACTAGCTAGATCATTTCGTAGATGCAAACGCTCCTCATCCGTCACACCTAGCCTGTTCATTATCGCATTTAGGGAGCTATAGAGATACCATGAAGTTTTCATCCCTCTAATTCCTTGCAGCCTAGTTTAGCATGGATGTAGACTCCAATAAGGACGTAATGTCCAGGAATACCTTTACTGCTTCCAACACCTCATCATAGCCGGGGTACTCAGGGACCTCATGGGAGAGCATGTATTGTGTCAAGAGGTTGCCAATGAAGAATCTTTTTTTTTTCCAAATAGGGTACAGTCCACCTTCCCTAGCATGATCTCACCCACATTGATGGTTCACCCAATCATAAAAAAAAATCAAACATACTCGGGCTCGAGTGCATTTATGTTGTGCCATACCTTGGCAGTTCTATTGAAGTCAAAGCAGAGAATCTCAAGATGTGCATTGATAACTAGGGATTTTGACGCATTTCATGCTCCTTCTTGCTTACGCTCTAATTATAAATTCATAAAAAATAGTCCCAAAAGGCTCATAAGTTATGCTTTATTGCTGGTTTGATAAAATATATGACGAGATGTCAAAGATCGGCTCAAAAGGAGTGAAACCGACATAAGTACCAAAGACAAGACAATTTGTGCGGCCGCACTACACTTTGTACGGTCCGCACTAGGAGATTCAGAGAGTTGATTTTTCAAGCATTAAATCGGAGTTGTCGCAGTAGATATTGTGCGGCCCACATTGAAGGCACCACGGTCGCATTACCATTCTGTGCGGTCCGCAGAACCTAAGTTCAAAGAGATGCCAGCGGTCCGTGGTCATGTTTGTGCAGACTGCACTAGATGCCTTCGTGGCAACAGTCCATTCTGTGCAGTCCGTAGAGCCTTGGTTCAGAGAGTTGAATTTGCAGAGTCAAGAGCCTAGTGCGGCCCCACACCATTATGTGCGATTTGCACTGACCCCGCAGGGGCATTTTTCTCCACTTTATCCAACTTAGTATAATAGAACCTTCTTCTATTTTTAGGGCATCAGACATTATCTAACTTCAGCTCCGCTCGTGAGAGAAGACCTTTTATAGCTTTTGGGCACTTTTACGTACTTTTAATCATTGGCTCTTTGTATTTACTTTAGTAATTAATTATTATGTCTTTCTCTTCATCTATTTATCTGATTTTCTCTTGAAGCATTAGTGTGACGACCCGCCCAGTCGTCTTTGGAATTTGTCCCCCGTTTCCCCATTTTTCTGCTTCCCTAAGTTCATTTTTGCTATTTTGCTTTGCTGGGATGTTCGGTAATAGAATTCTGTGTTTTGGGACACTTAGTCCCTAAATGAGAGCTTAAGTGTTGGAAAGTGATCCATAATTAGAACAGTGTCAAGACTACCTCGGAATGGAAAACTGATGGTTCCGCGAGCTCCGTTAGGTCATTTCAGGGTTGGGATCCTGTTCGGAATGTATTTTGAATATCCGTAGGTCATTTAGGCTATAAATACCGAAAGTTAGAATTTTGAAGTTTCCGGTCCGATACTGAATTTTTTATCCGAGGTTCAGAATGGAACTCCGAAAGTTGCCATAGCACTGTCTTGTCATTTGGGACGCGCGTGAAAAATTTCAGGTTAATCGGGCGTGTTTTGGTTGGGTTTTGAGTCGAATGAGAGTTTGGTTAAGCTTTGGAAATTTTAGGTTCAAATCATTGATTTATTGGGGTTTCTGACGTTGTTTGAGGTGATTTAAGGATCACTGCAAGTCCGAATGATGTTAAGAAATATGTTTGTAGGTTTAGTTGAGGTCCCGTGGACCTTGGGTTTGTTTCGGATGCTTGAGGGGTGATTTTTGGGTTTTCGAATGAATTTTGCTGCTGTCATCTAATGTTTCCGCGATCGTTGACGTGCAGCCACGTAAGCGACTTCCGCAAAAGCGGATTGGGGGTCACGGGCGCTGTATGGACCGCGGAAGCGGTCATTCTTCCGCAGAGGCGGACTCGTTCAGTGAGTAGTGGACCGCAGTAGCGGAATCTGGCGAATTAAGTGGGAAGCCGCAAAAGCGGCTATTCAACCGCAAAAGCTTGACCGTAGAAGCGGTCCCTGGAGCCGCAAAAGTGGAAATCACATTAGAGAAAAGGGTTTATCCAAGGCTTAAATTTCATTTGTTGGAAAATCAATTGAGAGCTCGGACCAAGGCTATTTCGAAGGGGTTTTGAAGAAGATATTATTGGGTAATGTTTCTATGATCCTTTCTAGCTTTAACCCATCATTTAATTGTTAAATTCATCAATTAAATTCAAATTGGGGTCCAAAAATGGAGGAATTTGATCAGAAGTTCATTGACAAATCAATTGGCGTTTTGAGGGAGCATTTGACCTCCGATTTGGGAGATGTTTATATTGTTAGACTTGTGAGAGTACGAGGTTTCTGAAAATGTGAAGATTATTCGATTCTGAGACGTTGGCTTGAGGGGCATTTTGGTTATTTTACCTATTTTCGCGCCTTAGCTTTAATTTTAATAATGTAATCAATTGCTTGAGATGTTATTTACAATATGTAATTGGTTTGAACACATTTGGGCCACTCAGAGTCAGATACGCGTGCCAAGGGCATTGTTTCTTAGCGGTTTTGCACAATTTCGAGGTAAATGGCTTGTCTAACTTTGTGTGGGGGACCTCTCCCCTTAGGATATCTTTTGTCATTGTTTAAATGCCTGGTGCGCGAGGTGACGGGCGTGTACTTGTGCAAATTGTTGAAAATTCACCTTACTTGACTTATTTAGACTGTGTTTCTTTGTGTATTTAACTATTAAGAATGTGATTTCACTTGCTTAGCTTAGGAAAAGCATGTTAGTAATTTATTTTATCTATCTGACTGAATTGCAAATACCTGCCCTCTTTGTGCGCATTCTAGGCCTAGACCTTTACATTGTTGCTATATTTGATTTCTTTCTGTTAAATATTGACTTTTTGTGAAGTGTTTACGTTTGGGATTACGAGTTCAATTCCCGGGAGATCCCCCTGTTGTTGGTATGTTGGACTACGGGTTCAATTCTCGGAAGATACTCTGATTCTGGAATGACTGACTACGTGGTCAATTCCCGAAATATCCTCTGATTCTGGCATGACGGACTACGGGTTCAATTCTCGGGAGATCCTCTGATATTGATATAAATGATTGCGGGTTCAATTCCCGGAGATCCTCTGTTATTATTATAGAGGACTGCGAGTTCAATTTGTAGAGATCCTCTGATATTGGTAAGACGGACAGCGGGTTCAATTCCCGGAGATCCTTGGATATTGATAAGGTGGACTTCGGGTTAGATTCCCGGAGCTCCTTGTGGAGATCATGACTGTTAAGTGATTTTCTTTGTGTTTGTAGTTTGTACTTGTAACCGCTCTGTTCTTAACTACTGTCTTATTAGATATTCGGATATATTTAATTATCTACAGGTTATTTATTTTTACATTATTTCTTATGTTCTTCTCAGTAGGGCCTCGACCTTCATCTTCACTGCTCCATCAAGGTTAGGCTTGTGTATTACTGAGTACTGCCGTGGTGTACTCATACTACTCTTTTTCACACTTTTGTTGTGCAGATCCAGGTACTTCTGACCGGCGCACTATTAGGGATTTGGATTTGCTTTGGAGTTTTGAGGTACGCATATGCCGCGTCAGCGGAGCCGATGAGCCTTTCTCTATTCTACCTGTAGTTTATAGTTTTCTTTCGCATACTCATTTGGTTTACATACTTCGGGATGATAGAATGCTGTAATATGTTTACTCTTAGCCTGTGTTTCCCGTGGGTTTCCGGGTCTTGGAGGTTTTTACGTTATTTGAGTTGACATGTATGTGCCAGGCGGGGCTCTATTGATTATCTTATTCTATTTATGTTTTAAATTATCATTTTCCACAAAGATTATTGAATTTCCGTAGTATGTCAGGCTTACCTAGTCGCGAAGACTGGGTGCCGTCATGACAGGTTCACGATTGGTGAACAAGGGTCATGACAAGTTGCTATCAAAGCTCTAGGTTCATAGGAGTCATGGGACACAAGTCGGTTATTTAGAGTCTCGTTGATTGGTACGGAGACGTCTGTACTTATCTACGGGAAGCTATGTATCTGTTTAGGAAAATCTTCACTTCATTTGAATTCTTGTCGTGCTATGTTTTTTTACCTAGATTGTAAACTTGCTTCCTATTCCCTCACATATGGTGAGGACACGCATGACCCGAGACGATCAGACACGCACAACCCCTCCAGCAGCAGCTAGGGGCACAGGCTGGGGCAGGGGTCATGGACATGCGCCGGGTGAGGCCAAAGCACCTGCGCGAGTAGCCGCCGAGGTTCCACCAGCAGACCCAGTCATGAATCAGGCACCAGAGACGGCCACAGCCACTACTACTCTAGTTGTTCAGGAGGCATTGGCGCAGTTTATGATTATGTATACCACGTTGTCGCAGGCACGGTTGCTTCCACTTCCTGCAGCTATATCTCAGACCGGGGGAGGATCCCAAACTCCTGCAGCCCAGAGCCTAGAGCAGAGGGTGCACATGGGACCGATTCTAGATGTTATTCCTGCCCAGCCTGCAGTACCAGTTCAGCGCGAGGATGGGGCACCTGCTTCGGAGGATGAGCAGCGTAGACTGGAGCGGTTCAAGAAGTATGATCCCCCTATTTTCAGTGGACTAGCTACAGATGATGCGTTGGGGTATTTGAAGGATTGTCACCGCATTTTTCGTACCATGGGTATTAATTCTTCGAGTGGGGTTTCCTTTGCACCTTTTCAGCTTCGGGGAGCCGCCTATGACTGGTGGTGCACCTTTAAGCAAGACGGTCCGGACGAGGCTGCCTCCCTGACTTGGACCCAGTTTTCAGATGTTTCATAGGGAGTTTGTTCCCCAGAGCCTCCGAGATGCATGGCACACGGATTTTGAGCACTTGCGCTAGGGCCATATGACTGTTTCTGAGTATGTCATCTGTTACACTAGGTTGGCCATGCATGCACTTGTTTTTGTGGCTACTATCCGTGAGAGGCTTCCAGGTTTATTGAGGGCCTTATTCCTTTCATCAGGTCTAGCATGGCGCGAGAGTTGGAGATGGATATACCTTGTCAGCTGGTGGTGAGTATAGCCAGGAGGATAGAGGGCATGCATGCCAGAGAACGAGAGGAGAGAGTGGCCAAGAGGTCTCGAGAGTCTGGTCATTTATCTAGTACCCGTACTTCAGGAGTAGGACGTTATGGTAAGGGCTATACAGGTCGCTCAGTTCACTCATCTCTTCCTTAACCTAGCAGTACTCCAGCTCCTCCCAGATCTGAGGAGCCTTACTATACACCCCTGGTTTCTAGTGTGCCTCCTGCACAGGGCACCTCTAGAGGTCAGTCCAGCAGGGGCGGATCCAGTCAGTCACAGTTTCTGCGCCCTCCTAGAGCTTGTTATGAGTGCGGGGATACCCGCCACTTGGTTAGAGAGTGCCCTAGACGTGGTAGGGGTGTGGCTTCTCACACTCCACAGCCTCAGCATGCTCCACAGGGGCAGCATGCTATTGTTCCAGCTCAAGCTGCCACCCCACCTGCCCAGCTAGCCAGAGGCGGGGATCGGGGAGATAGAGGTAGCCCTCGAGGTAGGGGCCGAGCCAGATTTTATGCCATTCCTGATCGTGCCGAGGCTGTCGCCTCTGATTCTGTTATCACAGGTATTATTTGGTTAGTCATAGAGAGGCGTTGGTTCTATTCGATCCATGCTCTTTTTATTCTTATGTGTCATCAGTTTTTGCTCCGTATTAGGGTATAGCCTGAGAGGCCTTGAGCTCTCCTGTTTATGTTTCCACTCCCGTGGGAGATTCTCTTGTTGTGGACCGTCTGTATCGGTCGTGTTTGGTTACTATTCGTGGTTTTGAGACCAGGGAAAATCTCTTGTTACTTGATATGGTCAATTTTGATATTATATTGGGCATAGACTGGTTCTCGCCCCATTATGCTATTTTTGATTTTCACGCTAAGACCGTGACGCTGGCTATGCCAGGTATTAATCGTATTCAGTGGAGTGGCACTTTTCATCATACTCCCAGTAGAGTTATATCTTTTCTTAAATCTCAGCGTATGGTTGAGAAAGGGGTGTGCTGCGTATATAGACTATGTGAGAGATGTCAGTGCTGATACCCCTTCTATTGACTCTATCCCAGTAATGCGGGATTTCCCCAATGTATTCCCATCTGATCTTCCGGGCATGCCGCCCGATCGGGACATTGATATTGGTATTGATTTGTTGCTGGACACTCAGCCCATATCTATTACTCCTTACCGTATGGATCCTTCTGAGTTGATGGAGTTGAAGGATCACTTGCAGGAATTGCTTGATAAGGGTTTCATTCGACCCAGCTTTTCACCATGGGGTGCTTCTATATTGTTTGTGAAGAAAAGGATGGTTCTATGCGCATGTGTATCGATTATCGTCGGTTGAACAAAGTTACAGCAAAGAACCGATATCCTTTGCCTCGTATTGGTGATCTATTTGACCAGCTTCAGGGCGCATAGGTGTTTTCTAAGATTGATTTGCGCTCAGGTTATCACCATCTAAAGATTCGGGAGCCTAATATCTCGAAGATTGCTTTCAGGACTCGGTATGGTCATTACGAGTTCCTGGTCATGTCGTTTGGGCTGACCAACGCCCCAGCAGCTTTTACGCATCTGATGCACAGTGTATGAGGATAGTGCTTCAGACCTTGAGAGAAAAGAAATTATATGCAAAGTTTTCAAAATGTGAGTTTTTGATTCGTTCTGTGGCATTTCTAGGCCACGTGGTATCAAGTGAGGGCATTCGGGTAGATCCGACGAAGGTGGAGACCGTGCAGAGTTGGCCCAGGCCCTCCTCAGCTACAGAGATTTCGCAGTTTCCTTTGCCTGGCGGGGCATTACCGTCGTTTCGTGGAGGGTTCTCATCGATTGCAGCCACTGTGACTAGATTAACCCAGAAGGGAGCTCCTTTTCAGTGGTCGGACGAGTATGAGGCGAGCTTCCAAAAGCTCAAGACGGCTTTGAGTTGATCCCCTATTCTGATTTTGCCTACTAGTTCAGTGTCTTATACAGTATATTGTGATGCATCACGAGTTGGACTTGGAGCGGTATTGATGCAGGATGGTAGGGTGATAGCCTACGCATCCAGACAGTTGAAGGTGCATGAAAATAACTATCATGTCCATGACCTTGAGTTAGCTGCTATTGTTCATGCCTTAAAGATCTGGCGTCATTATTTGTATGGTGTGCCTTGTGAGATTTATATGGATCGTCGGAGTTTGCAGCATTTGTTCAAGTAGAAGGATCTGAACTTGCGCCAGAGGAGATGGTTGGAGCTACTGAAGGATTATGATATTACTATTCTTTATCACTCGGGCAAGGCCAATATAGTAGCCGATACCTTGAGTTGCCGGGCGGAGAGTTTGGGGAGTTTGGCATATTTACCATCTTGAGAGAGACCCCTGGCAATGGATTTTCAGGCTTTAGCTAGTCAGCTCGTGTGATTGGACCTTTCGGAGCCCTGTCGGGTTCTAGCCTGTGTGGTTTCTCGGTCTTCATAGTTTAATCGTATCAGGGAGCGACAGTATGTTGATCCTCATTTGCTTGTCCTTAGGGACACCGTTCAGCATGGCGATGTTAGGGATGTGACTATTAGAGATGACGGGGTATTGAGGACACAGGGTCGTATTTGTGTGCCCGATGTTGATGATATTCGGGAGTTAATATTGACCAGGGCCCATAGCTCGCGGTATTCCATCCATCCGGGTGCTGCAAAGATGTATCAGGATCTGAGGCAGCATTATTGGTAGAGGTGGATGAAGAAGTATATAGTAGAGTTTGTAGGTAGATGTCTCAACTGTCAGCAGGTGAAGGCTGAGCATCAGAGGCCGGGAGGGTTACTCCAGCAGATGAAGATTCCGGAGTGGAAATGGGAGAACATCACTATGGATTTTGTGACTAGTCTCCCTCTGACGATGAGGAAGTTGATTCTATTTGGGTTGTTGTGGATTTCCTAACCAAGTCCGCTCATTTCATTCGAGTGTGCACTTCTTATTTAGCAGAGCGGTTAGCAAGGATTTATATCAGGGAGATTGTCCGTCTGCATGGCATTCCAGTTTCTATCATCTCAGACATGGGTTCAGTGTTTACATCACGGTTTTGGAGAGTCGTCCAGCATGAGTTGGGTACCAGGGTGACCATGAGTACAACTTTTCACTCTCTGATGGATGGACAGTTTGAGCGCACTATTCAGATTCTTGAGGATATGTTCTGTGCGTGCACGATTGAGTTTGGAGGGTCTTGGGATTAGTTCTTTCCATTAGCTGAGTTTGCATACAATAACAATTATTACTCCAGTATTCAGATGGCACCTTATGAGGCCTTATATGGTACGAGATGCATATCCCCGGTGGGTTGGTTCGAGCTGGGCGAGGCTAGGTTATTGGGCACCAATTTGGTTCAGGATGCGGTTGAGAAGGTTAAAGTGATTCAGAATAGACTCAGTACGGCCCAGTCTAGGCAGAAGAGTTATGTGGACCGGAAGGTTCGTGATGTTGCATTTATGGTTGGTGAGCAGGTTTTGCTTCGGGTCTTGCGTTTGAATGGAGTTATGAGGTTTTGAAAGAAAGGAAAGTTGAGCCCGAGGTTCATTGGTCCTTTTGATATTTTTAAGCACGTTGGGAAGGTTGCTGATGAGCTTGATTTACCTCCCAGTTTGGCCGGGATTCATCCCGTATTTCATGTTTCGATGCTTCGGAGGTATCTTGGTGACCTGTCTCATGTATTGGAGTTCACTTCAGTCCAGTTGAATAATGACTTGTCCTATGTTGAGGAGCTAGTGACATTATTGGATAGGCAGGTTCGAGAGCTCAGGTCAAAAGATATAGATTCAATAAAGGTGCAGTGGCGGGGTCAGCCGGCCTAGAAGGCGACTTGGGAGACCGAGCGGGATATGCACAGCCGATACCCTCATCTTTTTGCTACTCCAGGTATGTTTTCTACGCTTGTTCGAGGACGAACGAATGCTTAAGTGTAGGAGGATGTGACGACCCGACCAGTCGTAATTGGAATTTGTGCCCTGTTTCCCCATTTTTCTGCTTTCCTAAGTTCATTTATTCTATTTTGCTTTGACGGGATATTCGGTAATAGAATTCGGAGTGTTTTGGGATACTTAGTCCATAAATGAGAGCTTAGGTGTTGGAAAATGGTCCGTAATCAGAAAAGTGTCAAGACGACCTCGGAATGGAAAACCAATGGTTCCCCTAGCTTTGTTAGGTGATTTCGGGGTTGGGAGCGTGTTCGGAATGTATTTTGAATGTCCGTAGCTCATTTAGGCTATAAATGCCGAAAGTTAGAATTTTGAAGTTTCCTATCCGATAGTGATTTTTTTATCCGAGGGTCGAAATGGAATTCCGGAAGTTGCTGTAGCACCGTCATGTCATTTGGGACGTGCGTTCAAAATTTCAGGTTAATCGGACGTGTTTTGGTTGGGTTTTGAGTCGAATAAGTGTTTGGTTAAGTTTTGGAAATTTTTGGATCAAATCGATGATTTAATGGGGTTTCCGGCGTTGTTTTAGGTGATTTAAGGATTGGTGCAAGTTCGAATGATGTTAAGGGATAGGTTTGTAGGTTTTGTTGAGGTCCCGGGGGCCTCGAGTTTGTTTCTAATGCTCGACAGAGTGATTTTTGGGTTTTTGAATGAATTTTGCTGCTGTCATCTGTTGTTTCCGCAATCGCGGAAGTGCAGCCGCATAAGCAACTTCTGTAGAAGCGGATTGGGGGTCGCGGATGCGGTATGGACCGCGGAAGCGGTCATTCTTCCGCAGACGCGGACTCGCTTCAGCGAGTAGTGGACCACAGAAGCGGAATCTGGAAAATTAAGCGGGAAGCCGCAAAAACGGCTATTCGAGCGTGAAAGCGGGACCGCAGAAGTGGTCCCTGGAGCCGCAAAAGCGGAAATCACAGTAGAAAAAAGGGTTTATCCGAGGCTTAAATTTCATAAGTTGAAAAGTCAATTGAGAGCTCGGAACAAGGCGATTTCGAAGGTGTTTTGAAGAAGATGTTATTGGGTAACGTTTCTTGATCCTTTATAACTTTAACCCATCATTTAATTGTTATTTTCATCTTTTAAATTCAAATTTGGGAACAAAAATAGAGGAATTTGAGTAGAAGTTCATTGACAAATCAACTGGGAATTTGAGGGAGCATTTGACCTCCGATTTGGGTGATTTTTATATGGTTAGACTCGTGAGAGTACGAGGTTTCTGAAAATATGAAAATTATTCAATTGCAAGACATTGGCCTGAGGGGCATTTTGGTTATTTTACCTATTTTCACGCCTTAGCTTTAATTTTAATAATATAATCAGTTTATTGCGATGTTATTTACAATATGTAATTGGTTTGAATAGATTTGGGGCACTTGGAGTCGGATACTCGTGGCAAGGGCATTGTTTCTTAGCGGTTTTGTACCAATTCGAGGTAAGTGGCTTGTCTAACCTTGTGTGGGGGACCTCTCGCCCTAGGATATCTTTTGTTATTGTTTAAAATCCTGGTGCACGAGGTGACGGGCGTGTACTTGTGCTAATTGTTGAAAATTCACCTTACTTGACTTATTTAGACTGTGTTTCTTCATGTATTTAACTGTGAAAAATGTGATTTCACTTGCTTAGCTTAAGAAAAGCATGTTAGTAATTTATTTGCTCTATATGACTAAATTGCAAATATCTGCCCTCTTTGTGAGCATGCTAGGCCTAGACCTTTACATTATTTCTATATTTGGTTTCTTTCTGTTAAATGTTGACTTGTTGTGAAGTGTTTACATTTGGGACTACGGGTTCAGTTCCCAGGAGATCTCCATATTATTGGTATGTTGGACTACGAGTTCAATTCCCGGAAGACCCTCTGATTCTGGCATGACAGACTACGGGTTCAATTCCCGGAAGATCCTCTGATTCGGGCATGACGGACTACAGGTTCAATTCCCGGGAGATCCTTTGATATTAATATAAAGGACTGCGGGTTTATTCCCGGAGATCCTCTGTTAATTGTATAAAGGACTGTGGGTTCAATTTCCGGAGATCCTTTGATATTGGTATGAAGGATTGCGGGTTTAATTCCCGGAGATACGTGGATATTGATAAGGCGGACTGCGGGTTCGATTCCCGGAGCTCCATGTGGATATCATGACTGTTAAGTGATTTGCTTTGTGTTTGTAGTTTGTACTTGTAGCCGCTCTATTTTTAACTATTGTCTTGTTAGATATTCGTATTTATTTCATTATCTACTGTTTATTTATTTTTACATTATTTCTTATGTTCTTCTCAGTAGGGCCTCGACCTCATTCCTCGTCACTACTCCATCGAGATTAGGCTTGGCACTTACTGAGTGCCGCCGTGGTGTACTCATGCTACTCTTCTGCACACTTTTGTTGTGCAGATCCAGGTACTTCTGGACCGGCGCGCTATTAGGGATTCGGAGTTCCTTTGGAGGCTTGAGGTATTCATCTGTCGCGTCCGCAGAGCCGATGAGCCTTCCTCTATTCTACCTGTAGTTTATAATTTTCTTTCGTATACTCATTTGGCTTAGATACTTTGGGATGTTAGAACAGTATAATAAGTTTACTCTTAGCCTATGTTGCCCGTGGGTTTCCGGGTCTTGGAGGTTTTTACGTTATTTGAGTTGACATGTATGTGGCAGGCGGTACTCTATACATTATCTTATGCTATTTATGTTTTATATTATCGTTTCCGCAAAGATTGTTGAATTTTCGCAGTATGTCAGACCTACCTAGTCGCGAAGACTGGGTGCTGTCATGACAGGTCCACGATTGGTGAACTAGGGTCGTGACAGTGAGTAGCTAGACCCAATAGGTAGGGTTGCGGCTCAACCCTAGCGTGGGTAATTGATAGGTGTAGTGATTTAGGGATAGATTGGCTATGGGTGTTTGTTATTTGAATCAATTTTATGGTTAAATTTATGAATTAGTAGTTGCAAATACTGGTTTGTTCTAAGTTAACTTGGGTTCTTCTTGAGAAAGAGAGCCAAAATCTTTAAAATTGACCCAACAAGAAATTAAAATGGACTAAAGAGATTTGATAGTCCTATTAAAGGATTAAACTTGGAGAGGGTAATTATATGACCAATGTTAAAGATGGTACAATGTCACTTGAATCTGACCAACTATTTGGATAAAGATTCGGAAAAAGAAAAATTACTTCATGCAAAATTCCCTTTCTTGAATTAATAGCCAAATGATGCACTAATCCAACATTATACTTTGAAGAACAAAAAACAAGTAAGAAAAGAACCACTTCATAAAATTTTTATCTTACAAGACAATTTGTATTTTATTCCATACAATTTTACTCCTTTTACAATAATCAGCCAGGGCTTTAGTCTAGTGGTGAAAGTACAACCCGTGATGTGTGGGTTAAACAAATATTACGAGTTCAAACTCATCCAAAAGCCTATATTTAATTAAGTGAACAAGGGTAAAGGGATAAGCCAATATTTAACGAGTTTCAAAGTGAAAAAAGAGTAAACAAACGAACTCATTATCCAGCAAGTTTCGGATTATGTGCCACTGATCCCCGAGATTTATCCGTTATGAAAACGAACTCTTTTTACAATGAAGATTGCGTCTTTAATTGCCCTTATTAACCTAGGTATCACTCAACATTAATTGCAATATGTGCTTCTCCAATATTGCCACTCGGGATTCTGTTCTTGCTCCCCAATCGCTTTGTTTTCGATGCCAAAATCTTGAATTTCATAAGAACAGCAAGCTGATTAACAGAGTCCAAGATTTCCACAGAGCTGGCTACTAAATCTAGAACAAGTGAAGCTACTCTTGTCGTCGGAAACAGCTGCCGCAACTCTGCTTCTTCACTCAAGCTACCACTTCTAATTATGGACCTTAGTTTTTCTGCTGCTGCTTTTGCCTTTAGAATATGAGAATCAGTTGTTGGATAAATAATCATTGTTTTCATTGACAATGCTAATTCCTTCAATGCACATCCGCACTCTACGCTCATTTTTGTGCATGGTTCTTGAATTCTTTCCTTCCCGTCTGGTGTCTGAAAAATGTAACATATATTTACAATTAGCTCTTTAATATGTAACATTTTAACTTGGATTTAAGTTATATACAATAACAATGTAAACAACTTTTACACCATCAGTTCAATTTTACTTGCTATAACAGGTTAACGTACCATAATGCAGGAGCTAAGACATGAATTTAAAGCGTCGATGTTAATGGCACAATCACGAACAAGATCTCCGATTTTCAAGTATTGTTCCCATGGATGTCTGTACCTGAATTTGCCATGTCGGGGCTCCCATTTTGCTAAATTGACCTAATACAGGGAGAAATTGCAATGTTAGAACTACAATATTGTATTGACCCAATTGCAATTTATGTTTCAGGTTGGTTTCTGACTAACCAGATTTACTTCATTAGTTTTTGAGTGGATAATACATTTGTATTCCTCAAGAAAAGTTCTGTCTAGTTCTTCCAAATTGACGTCAAGTTTCTTGAAGTATTGATTTCCATATCCTGTAAATTTAGGTGACAAAATTTAATACGCAGAAAATTTTGACAAAACGATCGAATCACGTCACTACATATAAAATCATATAATATTAGTCATGTTGTATTGACTCATACACCAATGTTGTTGTTGGTTGGAACACATCTGACCATGACGTTGACATCTTCAGCTTCTATAACAATTTTTTTAGGAGAGGTTTTATTTTGTGTCTTATACAACTGGTACTAGTTGGTTGGAACACATCTGACCATGACGTTGACATCTTCAGCTTCTATAACAATTTTTTTAGGAGAGGTTTTATTTTGTGTCTTATACAACTGGTACTAGTTGTATGATGTTTTTTTTATCTTACAAAATTGTGTATCACAATCTTACATTTCTGGATTTACAGAATTTAGGGTCCACAAAACTGTGTCACGATCAATGCATGCTGATTTGACACAAGTCACGACAACCTTATCATAGTACTCGCTCTGTTATTTTTTTAATCTGTAATTTTAGCTCCCCCCTCAAAAAAAAAAAAAATTATCCAAAATATCCGTCACCTAAAAAACAAAGGCATTAATATGTTTTCTAATTCTATCGTTACTATTCCAAGAAGGCACAAACCATTAAATAAGGGTGATTAAGCCAAACAATTCAAATGTTCAACGATATAAATAGTTTTTTGATAGTTTAACTTATATAGGTGGTTGATATAAGAAATTGCTTACACTACGTGGGTGTTTGAACATAAAAAGTATAAAATTTCGAAAAAAAGAGAATTTTTTTTTGTTCAAGAAAATATGGTATTTGAAAACTAAAGTTTTATTTAGACATAAAAATAATTTTGGGCTGTTTTTAAAATTTTCTTCATCTTCAAGAAAAAACCGAAAACTTCATGGGCAAATATTAATTTTGAAGAAAAATAAAATTCTTTTCTAAAAAAAGGAATCTTTATTATGGCCAGACGACGAGCCATATGTCTTTCCTTGTTCTAGCAGGTAAACTACCTTATTTTGAAGACTATAAATCTTATATTTTAAGAATGCTTGCCAGCAAATATCTTTTGGTAACGTGATGGTGCGATAATTTTTTTATATTGATGGTGTATATAATTAAACTCTTTTTCTTATTTTATGTAGATCTATCAAAGTAAGGAAAGATGTACCTTCAAGGGAAATTCCAAGCTTTTCAATATTTGTGGCAACTAAATTGTGAAGATCTTCACCAGCCCAAACAGGGCATATGACCACATTAAACAGAACCGCGGCCGCGCCGCCGATAAGGATCGTCGTAACCCTAGTAATCGCCATATCGAAAACCTCATCGTCTCGATACCCAGAAACAGAGATCAAAGAGAATGTCAAAATGAAAATGAGAATGCCATAGTCATATCTCGCTTTCAATTTTGGTACAAATCTCATAAACGTCGCTATTGCAGCTGTTTTCAAGAACACATGAAACTTATTAGACACTCACAATAAATAAGACAAATACTATATACTAGTAAAAGAAAGTATAGATCTCTAAGGAAATGTTGATAACATTAATTTACCTATTAAGAAAACAGATAATCCAAGTACAACTGGTTGTAATTTATCTGACCCTGATAAGTTAACAAGTTTATGAGCTCCAACACCTAATGAACCAGCTAGAAACGTTGCAATTCCTCTATTTACGCTTTTCCCAAGTGTTGCTCCTACAAAAAACAAAAATATATCGCGCGATCAATTCAATACAAAAAATAGTTTAATCACTTTATTATATGTGAAATTAACGTGCGATTGATTAATAGGAAACTTACCAACAGAGAACTCGAAAACGACGACAACAGTCAAAACTGCCCACATTGCAGAAACACCAAATCCCTCATAATGAAAAAAGGGTTCAAAATAGTAGAATAATGAGACCAAGGCAATGGTCAATCCAACTTTAATTGAATGAACAATTTTCCTTGGATCATCTTCTGCTATTTTCTTCATATCGCTACCAAAAGAATACGCCTTAGAAACTGGTTTCTTCACTACTCCCTTCACCTTCAACATTCCAGCATTTTGTTTATTCTTCACTGGCGCCATTTCTTGAATTCTCTATAAATTAAAAACCTTTTTTCTCCGTCTTGTCCCTTTGATTTTCTTGCTTATTGTTTCAATGTAATGAGGTCAATAATATTAGAAACGAAAATTTACTTGGTTAGTATATATATAGAGGAAAAGGAGTAGATCAGTCTTATTTCTAATCTATCACTATCAATCGACCTATTTATTAATTTTAACAGCACAGAAATCACCTGGAAATAACTGTGACACGTTTTCACACATGAGAACGACATAGTAGTGACAACTAGTACACTTCATTTTAATTCTCAACTGTACACCATTATAATTACAACTATTTTTCCTTTATTATATTATACAACTATTATATTATTATGATTTGTTTGCTTGCTAGTAAGTTGTAAGTAAGTTAAATTTTTTTAAGTTGTAGTTTTCTGAGATTCTAGGACTCTGTACAACTGTTTGTTGTCTATGTTGTCTGACCAGGAAGTTGCTTGTTGTTTCACGATTCCTCTAACAAAGTGTCTCCTTTCATTTCTTTTATTACACAATAATGGCATCGACGTCTATCTTTTCTATTTTTTAATATACAATAATTACACAGTGGAAGGAAAAATTCATAATTAAGCAAATATTTTAGGTACTTCTTAGATACCGTGTCGCTTAATCAAAAGGTCTCGGTACATCTAGCCATTGACATGAATATTCCGAAGATCTAACAATCAACCTATCGAACTTTGTATCAGATAAACGCAATGTAGTGCACTAAGGGTTTGTTTGGTACTACGGATAAGCAAAAATAATTCTAGGATAAATATTTAGTACCTCCTTATCTCTTGTTTGATTTATTAGTCTTGGGATATTTTATCTCATGATTAAAAATAGTATTGAGATAATTTATACCTTTCAAAAGGTAAAATACTAATCTCAATATAATTAATCTTAGCATAACTTGTCTCCAAACTTTCCCTAAGTTCTCACTTAGCCTTGGGTGATCATATATAGACCTTATTGAATTTATTGCAAAACAAACATATTTGTAATTTTGTAAGAGCCTATTTGTGCATCCTAATTTATACCATGCTTTAATTATCAAAATCAGCAATGTAACAATGATTTGCCTTCAATTTAGCTCTAAACAAGTCGAGCTTTAATGGTAGAGGAAATTAGTTCCTACGCCATGAAAACGTAGAGAAAGGAAGAAAATAGAAGATAGAGAGGGGGAGGAGTGAATATTCTAGAAATCATTTCATTAAGTTGTACAAGATCACAACTGAATGAAGCTCCTCCATTATATACACAAAACGAGCTAACTGACAATTGTAACTAACTAACCACTCTAACCACTAAGCTAAGCTAACTAACTAGCTGATAACCTAGGCTAAGTAATGAATATTTATATAATTAATCTTAACCACGACGACCCCCACCCCTCACCCCCTCCCAAGTTAGAGGTGTGGTAAACACAGCCAACTTGCCCAACGTGGAACTATGTTTGATTCCAGTTAAAGCTTTTGTCAAAATCCTGGGCAGTTGACTGTATGTCCTAATATATGCAGTGAAACTAGTCTTGTTTGTAATTGATCATGCACAAAATGATAGTCCACTTCAATGTGCGTGGTTCTTTCGTGAAACACTGGATTCTTGGCAATGTGAAGTGCAAATTGACTATTACAGAACATTGAATTAGGCATTAAAAAGAGACAGTCAGCTCCTCAAACTGCCTGCTCAAACATACCAGTTCCCCACTACTTTCCTTATAGCCCTGTACTCTGCTTCTGCAGAAGATAGTGATATAGTTTTTTGTTTCTTTGACTTCCATCTGATAGGATTATTCCCCAGATGTACCAGATAACCTGTAATGGATCTCCTGGAGAGCCACAGTAGACCTTGACCGTGCAACCTGCATCTTTAGACATGAAGATTCCAGGGTAGGATCACTTCTCAAGTACCCGAATAGATGGAATGTTGCGTTCAAATGAGGTTCTCTGGGCTCTTGTATGAACTGACTCAAGCATTGGACACTATGTGCAATAGCCATCCTAGTATTGGTTAAGAAATTTAGTTTCCCCACCAGCTTTCTATAGTAAGTGAGATATTGTAGAATGGTACCTTCTTTGGCCTTTAGTTTTATGGTAGGATCCAAGGGAGAAGAGCAAGGTTTGTAATCTAGGAAATTGTACTCCTTCAACATGTCCAACACAAACACTCTCTGAGAGATTATGACACCATCATCTTTGTACATCACCTCTAATGCCAAAAAATAATGCAATTGGCCCAGGTCTTTGATCTCCAGTAAGCAGCACATCATTTACATATACTGCAACATATATAGAGGATTTGCCATACCCTTTTGAATACAAAGCTTCGGTCAGTTTTGCATACCACTGTCGGCTGGCCTGCTTAAGGCCATACAAAGATTTTTTTAACTTACAAAATAGGGTCGGATTATCCACAACAAGTCTAGGTGAAACTTGAATATGTACTTCCTCATTAAAGTCCCCATGGAGAAAGACATTATTTACATCTAACTGAGATATACACCACCTTTTCTTCACTGCTGTAGCAATCAATATTCTTACTATTGTCATTTTCACTATTGATGAGAGTGTTTCTGAATAGTCAATTCATTCTTATTGAGTATAGCCTTTGAGAACCAACCTAGATTTGAATCTTTCTATGCTACCATCAGTTTGGTGCTTCACCTTGAAAACCCACTTCCACCATATTGCTTATTTCCTATGTGGTAGAGGTACCAAATCCAGATGTGATTACATATTGGGCTTCAAACTCTTATGTCATTGGAGCTTGCCAAGCAGGATCAATAGTTGCCTCTTAATATGATGATGGTTCCCTATCATGACAAATATTTCTCACAAAAACTTGAATATCAGGAGTTAGTATATTAGAGGCAACACGGTGGTTCATAGAGAACAAAACATTAAGAGAATTAGGATTTGATTTAAGTTTGGATAGAAAATGAGCATAATCTTGTAGATAACTAGGTGCTTTATGTATCCTTTAGGACTGTGTCAGATGTGTAGGTTCTACATGGGATTGTTCAATGTTATTCTGTGGTGAAAAGGGTATTGGAGAGTTAGGCATCATAGAAGGTGATGATAAGTGGTCATGTGTAGGTGACATGTGATTGGGTGTGTTGTTAGCATGACTTCCTTGATCACTCAAAGCTTCAGATGGCTGTTGTATGATGTTTGTGATGTTAGAAGTTTCCTCAGACAAAGGTTCAATTAAAGGAATCGAATGAGGAACACATATTTGGGAAGATGTGTTCATGTTGGTTGGGAATGGGAAAATGGATTCATTGAAGACTACATCCCCGGAGGCAGTGATTCTTCTTGTAGCTAGACTTAAAACCTTACATCTCTTTGTCTTAAAGGGTAGAAAAAAAATACATGTGTTGTTGTTCTTTGCTCAAACTTGTCTCTATGAGGTGTAGGTAGAGTAGGGTAGCACAGGCAACCAAAGCTCTTTAAGTGAGAATACTTTGGTTTCCTTTTATATAACAGTTCATATGTAGTTTGGTTGTTTGTATAGGTTGAAGGAAGAATGTTTATGATATATGTGGCACAGAGTGCACATTCACCCCAATATCTTAGGGGCGGTTTGGATTGAAAAAGGAGTGCTCAGGCAGTTTCAAGGAGATACTTGTATTTTCTTCCGCCACACCATTTTTTATGGGGTATAGGGAAAATTTCTTTGGTGGATGATACCTTTAGATTGAAATAGGATTTTTGTTTCTACATTGGTGATTTCCAGTCCATTATTTGTTCTCATGGAGTTCACAGCTACTCCAAACTGATTTTCCACCAGACTAATGAATCCCTTAAGTAATTGGAGAGCATTGCTTTCAGTAGATAGAATATGAGTCTAGGTAGACCTGCTGAAATCATCCACAATGGTCATGAAATACTTATATTTATTGTGTGTCGTTACATGGTATGGTCCCTATCGATCAACATGTAACAACTTAAAAATTTTATTGGTTGTGTTGGTTTTCTAATAGAATGGGAGCTTTTCCTGTTTGGCCATTGGAGAGATGGTGCAATTGAAAGGTTTTGGATGAAAAGGTTACAGGAATGGAGAAAATATTTTCTATTTTTACAAATGGAACATGTCCAAGTGGTTACGCCACAGAACATCTGCACTGTCTCCAACACACAGATGAGAAAAAGTACTAGGAGTTTGAGAAGATGAATTTACAAAAGAGAATTGTTCTCCAATGCATGTACTTGAATTATTTACCACTAGATAAGAAGGAACACATTTATTGACATGTAATGGCATAGTTACAACAAAATAAGATGGACATTGTGTGTTACAAGTGCAGCAAGTGATAAGAGTGGATAAGAAATCATTGGTCTTTGATCTAAGATTTGTATTGTTATTCTTCTAGCAGCTTGGACACAATTTGTGTAGCCCACATTGACTCTACCAATCACCAGAGGCCTATTTATAGAAGGGGCCTGCAGTATGCAACAATGTTAAATGAAGGCAACAAGACAACTGAGATTAGAGGTGAGAGAGTTAATAGATATTATATTGTATTTGAAGGAAGCATAATATTACCAATCTCAGTCACATTCACTTTATAACCATTTGGAAGTATGACAAGTAAAGGATAAAGTAAAGTTATTATGTCGGTTAGAAGGGATTTATTTAAGGTCATACAGTTTGATGCCCCTGAATCTATAACCCATGAGTCGATTTTGTTTTTGAAACATTCCCATGAGAGTTTACCAAAATCAATAGAGGAAGTGCAGGATATGATACCTGCAAAGTTTGCTGCTCCAGATGGAATGTTGGCATTGTTTGTGCAGTCTCTTTCTCCTCCTGATTGGAATTGCTGCAGTAAGTTCACCAGCTCACTGTATTCTTCCTTGGAGAGGCCTACATTTTCAGCAGTGCAGCTCTCAATGTCAGCATTTTGAGTATCTATGGCTTCTACATATGCATTAGCCATTCCCCTATTTTCTCTGTTGAACCTGGTATTCTGGTTCATATTTGGATTATTCCCATAGTTAAAGTTCTGTCTTAGATTTTGATTGGGGTTAGAAGCTTGATTGTAACTAGTATTTGGATTTTGATTTTGATTTAGACCTCGACGATAGCCATGGAGTTTGTAAGGCTTATTTTTGTGTGTCCTAGTTTTTTGCAATAGTCACAGAAAGGTCTGTTCCTGTTGTTGTGAGTGTTATTGGGAGAATAATCTATCATGAATAATCATGTCTTGATTGTGTTAACATTCAGGGCGATGACTCGAGAGCCAAGTGTAGGGAGAGGATTCATCATGAGGATATTACCTCAAACCACAGTGTACGTTTTATTTAGTCACAAACGGAATTGCATTAACCTCATGTCTTGTTCATTTTTGAGCATATTTTCCTTAGATCCATATGTGCAATTAAAGGTATAAGGAAATCTATCAAGCAGAGTGGTGATTTCTTCCCACGGCTTCTTCATTTTAGTGTATTAACTAGTGATATGAAGTGTTTCTTGGGACAGATCATTGATCTCCTTTTGGATCTGGTATAATTTTGTTTCATTAGTTTGATCATATCGATCTTCAAGTTCTTTCCACAACTTGACTTCATCTGTCACATACTCAACACTGTATGCAATTTTCTTTGCCAAGGAATTCAAATCTATGATTTTACCTTATCATCATACCTCTCCCCCAATCGATAGTTTGAGGAGTTAGTTCTGGTCTTTTGCAATCTCCATTGATGAAGCCTAGCTTGTTCTTCCCTGATAGGGCTCTCATCATACCCCTTCTCCATGAACGGTAACCTAAACCATCGAATGGAATATGAACTATTCTTGCTCCTGTATTGTCAGAAGGATGCATATAGAAGGGACTACTAATGTCACTAGTCAACTGATTATGAGATTCATCCATGTTCTGTGTGGATGTATAAAACACAAATTTAAGCTAATAAAATCATAAATGATTGTAACTACATATTTGGGTCTTTGACAGAGAATTCTGAAAGCTATGAGTCAAAAGAATGAGAAGAGATTCTTCTTGCACGCGATCTGAATTGAAATCGAAGCTAATGAATCTAAATCTGATAATTTTGAAGGAATGAATCAGAACTTGTGGCCCCGTTCTGATACTATATCAAAATCAGCAATGTAACAGTATTTGCCTTCAATTTAGCTCTGAACAAGTCGAGCTTCAATGATAGAGGAAATCGGTTTCTACGCCACGAAAACGCAAAGAAAGGAAGGAGAAGAAATTAAAAGGTAGAGAGATAGAGGGAGGATTGAATGTACTAGAAATCATTTCATTAAACTGTATAAGATCACAACTGAGTGGAGCTCCTTCACTATATATCCAAAAACAGCTAACTGGCAACTATCACTAACTAACCACTCTAACTAGTAAGCTATGCTAACTAACTAGCTGATAACCTAGGCAAAGTAGTGAATATTTATATAATTACTCTTAACATTTATAATTTTAAATCCTTCAAAATTATTTGACAAAAATTTTAAAAAACTATATGACGTAAAATTCTGAACTTTAAATCGAATTTATGACGTGATGTCATTTAACCAAACTACACTACTAGAAATTCAGGAAAAAGCGACCGCAAAAAGCGACCAACTTTGGTATCTTTTTGGCTAAAAAGCAACCAAAAAGCGATCAAATTAGCCTGGTAGCTATATTGATGGTCACTTTTATTTAGGGACCAAAGTTGGTCGCTAATTAGCGACAAACTTTGGTCTCTACTATAAGTGGACCCATTTTCCTGAATGTTTACTATAGAGACCAACTTTAGTCGCTATATTAATTTAATAATATAATTTTGCGACCAAATTTGGTCTCTAAATAAAAAAATATTTATTTATTTATTATTTATCGTTAAAAAGCAACTAACTGTGGTCTCTAATCCAAAAATTATATTTTAAAATATGGAAAATAGAGACCACTATTGGTCGGTATTTTATTCAATTATTTATTTATTTTATTAAGTTAGAGACCAACTTTGGTCCCTAAATACGTGAATTTAATTTAATTTTTAAATAATAGCGACCAAATTTGGTCTCTCTATTAGCAAAATTGTTTTTAAATTATATAGCGACCAATTTGGTCGCTTTTTTCAAAATCTAGGAAAATAGCGACCAATGTTGATCGCTTTTCTCCAGAAATTTTTTTTTTAACTTGAAAAGCGACCAAATATAGACAAACTTTTGTCACTTTTCTGTGTATTATTTTGCCAGAAACGTCCTGTTTCTGCAGCTACACCACCTGCCAGTCATACCAATTTCCTAAATAGGCATTTTATGCCAACAACAACAAGAATAAAAAGCAATTAAAAACAACAAAAAATAAACTTCAATCGAACTAATACATTAAGCTACTAAAGTTAAGTTAACGCTTATTACAATCCCATTCAAACTAAAGAGAACTAACACAATACTAAATTGGTATGTAAATTAGTTCTAACATAATAGTAAATTAGTTCTAACACATTACAACTAACACAATAGTATATAAAGTACTAAAGGAGTGTTCTTTCAGCATCCTCGTCTGAAAGTTGGATTGCCCAGCTCGGTTCATTAGGTGGTTGACTGCGTATGGATTCCCCCACGTTAGCTGTGAAGCGAATTGAACCTATATGAAATATTATATTGAATTAGTATTTCAAATTCTATATAAAAGCAAATAAAAATATTTAATGAAAAGTAAAAAACTTACATGTATGAAGTCGAGGCTCGGCCCTCATTTCTGAAGCCGCCTCTTTCTTCTTCTTTACAATACTAGTTTCATTGAATAGCTCATCTTGCTTCATTGGCATCATAAAGTTGTCTGGTGGCTTTGGTGATTATCCTCGTGCTCGGGATGAAATTTGATACAAAGAATAACTTGGATACGGTACATGACGAAGTGTGTCTTTGATCAATTGTTTATCTCAATGATAATAAGAAGGCAACGACATGTGTTTCAAAAAAGTGATAATGAGAAGGCAATGGCATGTTTTTAAATAGTGATGGTGTAGGTAGGAATTTAGTATTTCCTAAGTAGATAAAAGAAGAGCTTATGGAGTAATTACGTACGTGATTTTCCATCAGGAAAATAACTTTGATTGATAGTGACAACGTTGATGAAGATGGAATATTTCCCGTAGGTCGTGTCAGTTCCTATAAAGTGGGGATCATAAGACTCTATGATGACAGAGATTATAGGAAGTTTTGTTCTAAATTTTCTTTCAAGTCTGATCCAACAAGTTTAATGTGATAATTATGATATTTCTTCGGATTCAGACACTAATTTGACCGATAAAAGTATGGAAATGTTCTTAAATTTTTTTATAAGTATGTGATATTTTTTCGGATTCAGACACTCATTTCCATACTATTGTTGGTCAAGTCAGTGTCTGAATCCGAAGAAATATCACAATTATCACATTAAACTTGTTGGATCAGACTTGAAAGAACATTTAGAACAAAACTTCCTATAATCTCTGTCATCATAGAGTCTTATGATCCCCGCTTTATAGGAACTGACACGACCTGTGAAAAATATTCAGTCTTCATCAACGCTGTCACTATCAATCAAAGTTATTATCCTGATGGAAAATCAAGTACAGAGTTACTCTATAAGCTCTTCTTTTATCTACTTAGGAAATACTAAATTCCTACCTACACCATCACTATTTAAACACATGCCATTGCCTTCTCATTATCATTGCCTCTATAATGAGAAGAACAATTAAAGGCACATTCCACCATGTACTGTATATTAGTTATTCTTGGAGGAAGTTCCATTGCATGTCTAATAATGTCATCAACCTCTTCGCAGTACTATTACTCAGGATGAACTTGGATACAATACCTGACAGGGTGTGTCTTTGATAAATTCTTTATCTTTATAGCTACAATGATAATGAGAAGCCAACAACATGTCCTTCAAAATAGTAATGGTGTAGGTAGGATTTAATATTTCCTAAGTAGATAAAAGAGGATATAGAGAAATTTTCTACTTCACTTTCCAAGAGGAAAATGAGTTTGATTGATAGTGACAGTGTTGATGAAGAGGGAATATTTCTTGTCGGTCGTGTCAGTTCCTATAAAGAGGGGATCATAAGACTTTATGATGACAAAAATTATAGGAAGTTTTTTTCTAAATTTTCTTTCAAGTCTGATCCACCAAGTTTAATGTGATAATTGTGATATTTATAAGGATTCAGAGACTGATTTGACCAAAAAAGTATGGAAATGCTCTTAAAACTTTTTTTAATAGAATTTCCATAATTTTGTCGGTAAAATCAGTGTCTGAATCCGAAGAAATATCACAATTATCACATTAAACTTATTGGATCAGACTTGAAAGAAAATTTATAACAAAACTTCCTATTATCTCTGTCATCATAGAGTCTTGTGATCCCCGCTTTATGGAAACTACAAGGACCGATGGAACACATTTCGTCTTCATCAACCTTGTCACTCTTAATCAAACTTCTTTTCATGATGGAAAATGAAGTACATAATTACTCGATAAGCTCTTCTTTTATCTACTTAGGAAATATTAAATTCCTACCTACACCATAACTATTTGAAACACATGCCATTGCCTTCTCATCATCATTGTCACTAATGAGAATAACAATAAAAGGCACATTCTGCCCTGTACTCTAACTTAGTTATTCTTGGTAAAAGTTTCATTGCATGTCTAATAACTTCATCAACCTTTTAGTGGTACTCTTACTCGGGATGAGCTTGGATACGGAGAATAACTTGGATACAGTACCTGATGGGGTGTGTCTTTGATCAATTGTTGACCTCATTAGCTACAACGATAATGAGAAGCCAACGACATGTGTTTCAAAAAAGTGATGGTGAAGGTAGGATTTAGCATTTCCTATGTAGATAAAAGAGGTTATAGAGAAATTCTCTACTTCATTTTCCTAGAGGAAAAAAAGTTTAATTGATAGCGACAAGGTTGATAAAGATGGAATATTTTCCATCGGTCATGCCAGTTCCCATAAAACGTGGATCATAAACCTCTATGATGACAAAGATTTTAGGAAGCTTTGTACTCTACTTTCTTCCGAGGTTAACAAATACAAGCTTAATGTGATCTCGGTGATAGTTCATCGGATTCAGACGAAACCTCTAATTCTTTTTATCAAAATTTTCATACTTCTGTCCGTCAAATCATCGTCTGAATCCGACGAACTGTCACCAATATCACATTAATCTTGTATTTATTAACCTTGGAAGAAATTCGAGTACCAAGCTTCCAAAAATCTTTGTCATCATAGTCTTATGATCCCCCTTTTATGGGAACCGTCATGACCGACGGAACACATTCCATCTGTATCAACCTCGTCACTCTCAATTAAACTTATTTACCTCATGGAAAATGAAGTAGAGAATTACCCTATAAGATCTTCTTTTATCTACTTAGGAAATACTAAATTCCTACCTACACCATCACTTAGTGCAACACATGCCATTGCTTTCTCATCATCAATGTCGCAAATTAGAACAACAATTACAGGCACATTCTACCAGGTACTTTATCTTAGTTATTCTTGGTGGAAGTTCCATTGCATGTCTAATAACGTCATCAAACTCTTCTGACTGCTTACCTCCCGCAATCTAAAATTCCAAAGCACAAACCAAAATTTCAGTGCATATCCTAAAGGTTCAACTTATTGTTAAATGCTTCAATTTATATCCTAAAGCTTCAACTCATACCTAAAAGGATCAAGGTTCAATTTATATAATTCAAGCTTCAATTTAAATCCTAAAATTTATATTCATATCCAACGAGTTAAACTTAAACTAAAAAGTTTAATTTATATCCTAAAGCTTCAACTCATACCTAAAATGCTCAAGTCATATCCTAAAAGTTCAAGTCATATCCTAAAAGCTTCAAGTCATATCCAAAAATTTCTATTTATAACTAAAGCTTCAAGACAATACAAAGATTCAAGGTTTAATTTATATCCTAAAATATATATTCATATCATACGAGTTTAAACTTAAACTTAAAAGTTCAATTTATATCCTAAAGCTTCAACTCTTATCTAAAAGGCTCAAGTCATATCCTAAAAGTTCAAGTCATATCCTAAAACTAATCAAGTCATATCCTAAAATTTCTATGTATAATTAAAGCTTCAAGACAATACAAAGATTCAAGGTTCAATTTATCCTAATAATTATATTCATATCCTACGAGTTTAAACTTAAACTAAAAAGTTCAATTTATATCCTAAAGCCTCAACTCATACCTAAAAGGCTCAAGTCATATCCTAAAAGTTCAAGTCATATCCTAAAAGCTTCAAGTCATATCCTAAAATTTTTATTTATAACTAAAGCTTCAAGACAATACAAAGATTCAAGGTTCAATTTATATCCTAAAAGTTATATTCATATCCTACGAATTTAAACTTAAACTAAAAAGTTCAATTTATATCCTAAAGCTTCAACTCATACCTAAAAGGCTCAAGTCATATCATAAAAGTTCAAGTCATATCTTAAACCTAATCAAGATTAAACTAAAAGTTCAATTTATACCCTAATATATGTATCTACCTATGAATCAATTGTTTGACATTAAATTAGTATCTATTGCTTACTAAAATATTGAAGGAGAAATACTAAAGAAAGCTTCGCCTAAATATTCAACCCATACCCTAAACTAGATTTCTATAAAATATAAATAATGATAAATATAATATAAACCCTAGGTTTGTATAATATATAATGTTAAATAATCAATTGAAGCACTAATTCTAGGTTGAAACAATAATCAATTAAAACACTAATTGAAACCCTAGGATTATATTTCTAACCTTAAATTTTTAGGAGGTGACGGTAGAGCCGACGGCGGCAGCTGAGCGGTAGTCGTTGGTGGCGTGGGTGGGGCCTGGTGGTGGGAGTTGGAAGGGGGGGTGGGGTTTGAGTGTGAGAGAGAAAAGATGGATTTTGGGAAATTTTTAGAAAGGATGGGAGGGGATCCCGGTTTTGACAGTTCTGTAATTAAAATAGCGACCAACTTGGTCGCTATTTTGGTGGGTAAAACAGTTTTGAATTTTTAGAAATAGCGACCAACCTTGGTCGTTGTTTTCTGACCGTCTGACCAAAATAGCGACAAACATTGGTCGCCATTTCAAAAAAAAAAAAAATAAATAAATAAATAAAATATATATATATATATATATATATATATAAATTTAGGATTTTAATTCAAATTAAGTTGTATTTGATACGATATTACTCATACACCTATACTTAGTGCATAATATATCGTAAGTACATATATTGTATATATATAAGCTGTATTCGATGCACTAATACCTCACACACTTATACTTAGTGCATAGTTAGCATAAGTACATATATTGTACTTAGTGCATAGTATAGCGTAAGTACATATATTGTATATATATAAATTATATTCGATAGGGTAATACCTCATACACTTATACTTAGTGCATAGTATAGCGTAAGTACATATATATATATATATATATATAGGTTGTATTCGATACGGTAATACCTCATACACTTATACTTAGTGCATAGAATAGCGTAAGTGCATATATTGTATATGAATAAGACTTATTCGATACGGAAATACCTCATGCACTTATACTTAGTGCATATTATATTGTAAGTGCATATATTATATATATATAAGCTGTATTCGATACGGTAATACCTCACACACTTATACTTAGTGCATAGTATAGCGTAAGTATATATATTATATATATAGACACACACGCCCACTTCATAGTGCATATCATCCCTTATATTACAAAAGTATAAACGAATTTCATTTGTATTATTTACATAGTAAACACAAAAGTGATTTTTAATTTTTACCATTGTTCACCACAATAGTACCAATTGTGGTCGCTATTTAATCATGAATTTAGATTAGCGACCAAAGTTGGTCGCTAATTTTAAATTATATTTAATTATATTTCATATAATAATTAAATTAATAATATAATTATTAAAATTGAATAACTGGGACCCAGTTAAGTGACCAAAGTTGGTCGTTAATTCATAATATATATATATATATATATATATATATATATATATATATATATATATATATATGTTATAGTTTTTTCAAAATAATAATATAATTATGAAAATTTTGTAAGCAGGCCCACGTTAGCGACCAATGTTGGTCGCTAATCTCAGTAAAAGTTTGACCAAACAAGTCTGACCAAGCCAGTCAATATTTTTGACTAAGTTAGCAACCAAGTTTGGTCGCTATTTTGTTTCCAGAATTTAGTTTATTATTTTCGCTAGTTTAGCGACCAACGTTGCTCGCTTTTTCCCATAGACCGAATGCGATTGCTATTGTTTGATCGCTTTTTACAGGAATTCTAGTAGTGCTAGTAGATTTAATAAATTTTAAGGTTCTTTTCCAAGACCGGTAAAATACTATACAAGTTAATTTTATATCTTAAATTCTTTTGTCCTGACAAGTGCGTTGTAAAATAAAAATAGAGGCAATGTCTATTAAGGGTCATGTTCTACTCTTTTGGAATGTCACCGCTTGTACTTATTAAGAAAATTAGGCTTTGCACCAATTTGTATTATTCTTTCCCTTGTATAGAAGGTCATTCAATTGTTAAACCCATCAAAGTTGCAGAAGTCAAACTGGCTTTTACTGTACCTATTCAATTTGAAGACATACAAGTTTTCAGCAAATAATGTTGACCTCAGACAACCACATCCTCCAACCTATTTTGTCGTTATCCCGTTCTATATTGTGAAGACTAAATTGTCCTCGGAAGAGATTTGTGTAAACTTTCGCTTTCACAATCTTGGGCTTCTAATGATTTGTTAGTATCATTATTGGTATTACTTCTACTTGAGATTACAAGTTGACTTTAGGTACAAATACCATATTGTCAGAGTATTTACTCTTAAAATCAGATAACAATTAAACTTATAAGTGGTTTTAAGAATATGTAATTTCACTTGGCACAAGCTAATACATATAAAAATTAATGATGAAATTACAGTAAAATAAAGCAAACCAATATGATGAATAATTGTGGCCCTTGAGCTAATTGCCCTTGAACCCGCTGAACAAGCTATTAAAAATAAGAGTTGAACAACAGAGCTTGCAAGGGATAAAAATGTGATATATTACTTTGATATGCATGAATATAAAATGATTACAAATGGTTAAGACCTTCTTTATATAGTAGACAAATCCTTTTACGGTATAATTCTAATTACATAAGGAAATCCCATGATTAGCTAAACAGTCGTCCTAGATTTAATATGTTTCGATATTTCTGTCATGATTCTCGACCATTCACCGATATCTCGCCTTTCTGTTATTATGCTATCTTCAATCTTGCTCGATGTCTATCCCGTTCGATCACGATCATTACTGGTCTCGATCTCGACGGGTTCTTCAAAACCTGGACTCGGTACCTTATCCTCGTGTCTTGGTCTGATATGTTATGGGGTCGATCCTCGATCCATCACCCCAGTCTCAGCTAACAAGTAAAAAATGAGAGGGCCGGTTTTAACCGTATACAGATAGTCCCCTCATTTTTTGGAACACAATGACAAGAAATGAATAGAGTTTTCGAACCAGACCTTGATTTACCATGACATAAGCATTGTGATGTAAGCAGCAGAGGTGACCGAAATGTCCGACCGGTTCAATTTCTCAGGCATTTAAGGCACGTCAGTTGTCGGTCGGCCACTAGCAACTTTGAACCGTCATCGTGAAATCCATAAATAGGCCTCTTTTATACTCTTTCAAACTTTACTTTTAATCTCTTATGCTCTAATCTTCAAAGCTCTTTCATTCGTCAAGTTCTTCATCTACAAATCTTCAAGTTTTATTGCTAACCTCTTTTTTTAAATACCAAATATTCTAATCCCTATTTTTACTTGTTATAAAAATGGCTATGACTTCTAACATTGTCCCTCATAAGGAAATTGTTTTCTTCATCAAAGTCCGTTGGCACCGCAACTGCGCTAGAACATCCCCTCGCGGACTTTGTTCTGCCGAAGTATTCCACTGCTGCTGATTTCAATGTGGAGAATACACCCTCGACACCTGGTCGATGTGAACCCATATCGAGGTACATGAGTACGACTACCGAATGCCTCCTCAAGAAGGTGAAATAGGATTGCAACTAGGTTGGCAAGGATGTAGTATCGCTTAGCCCCGAGGAATCCATCACAATTCACAAGGAAGGATATCTGAGAGTCTATGCCTACCCCTTCACGATAAGTCCCTTAGACCCTATATTCATTGCCTTTTACATGAGGTATGATGTCACTCTAGGCGAAATCCACCCATCGTTTTGGAGGATCGTGATCCTCTTTCGATTCTTTGTAAGTAAGATCCAGGGGCATCATTTTACCCTCGATCACCTCATACGCCTTTACGGACCCCAGCTTTATTATTGAGGCATGATCAAGCTTTATCGTTGAGCCACCAAACCCCCATTATCGACCATAGACGAGACGTGAGATTGAGGTTGGATGGGCAGGTTTGTCTAAATAAAGACTTCGGATCTAATCCTTATCGAAGATATGTCATTCCCTGAAATGTGGAACATGAAACTTAAGTACTGCTTTGCTTTTGAATATTTATCTTGTCATTTTACTTATTGCCTTCCCCTCATCTATTTTTTTGTGTTGCAGTTGTGGACATTGTGTCGGAAGTAATGCCCGACCTGAGGCAATGTGTCGAGGTATTGGTGTAACAAAACCTATTCCGAGTGGGCTTGGACGAGTTGTCAAGGGGCTAACGAGAGGCTTGTAACCATGCTAATCTTCTTTCCCTAGAAAGGTTTTCATTAGGGTTTTCTTATTGTTCTTACTCATCCTTTTAATTTTGTAGGCCTCAGGAATGATGTGCCTATGAGGTACCCCTCTACTGTAAAAGAGGCGCTCTTTTCCTCTTCTGCCTCAAAGCAGGGTAAAGAGAAGAAAAGGAAGGAGGCTCCGAGTTCTCCAGGCCTTAAAAAGAAAAGACTGGCCAAAAGGCCTCGTAAGACTAAGGGGAACGTCAACCACATATATGTGGAGTCTGTCTAACAGATAATGTAAGAGACCGAAGATGAAGACGAAGTAGAAGAAACCTCTGTATTGGTGACTCGTGTGCGAGCGAGCATCCGGGTTCAAAGAACCGTTGGACAGGCAGAAGCCAAAGCTTCCTTTCCCCAACCTAACGAGCTTAAGTCGGAAAGAGTTAAAGATGCCTCACCTTGAGGTGGGAAGGCCACCGAGAAGGCAGTCGCGGCAAGTGTAGAAACCATGCCCAATCCCGTGATTAAGACAGAGCCCCAAAAGATTCACTTGGGGAAATAAAGATTTGATATTTCTCCTCACTGTCTTCATTATCTGATGCGACAATTAATGATGCTCAGGCAATGGATCTTCGCCCCAGCGAAGAGGTCCATGGAGCCGAAGATCTTTTCGGCTGCTATTTTGCTGAAGTGAAGGATGTCGCCAGTTGGGGTGACTTGGACATACCGAGGAAGAGCTCAACTGAGTCTTCCTCCAGCTTTAAACTGACCAACCAATTTGTGGCCCCCATCATCAATCTCGAAAGCAAGATACCTCTTAATATCTCGATCCCAGAAGATACTCAAGTTTTCTTTACCCCCATAGTTATGGCTAGCTAACTTCGAGGTTTGGTCACTGAGGAGAACCAAGACAATATGGATGATGTGGATGTTGTCGTCTTGTTCAACAAGGCCCATCATGCTCTGATTCAGGTAAGTTCAAGGCCATTATAATTTCATGAATTTGACTTGTTGATATCTCTAACATTTCTTCCTTTCTCACAGCCTTCGATGTTGCATCGCATGGCCTTTATTTGAGTCCGAAAACAATGCAAGGTTAAGGCCTAGGGCCTCACTAATAAGTGCAATACTTAAAGTTTTCTTAGTGAGAAGCGTCAAGTAGACCTGGTGGAGGCTCGAGATGCGCATACTGAGATTGCCGAGAAGGTATTCCAAGTTTTTCATGATGGTGAGGACGAGTCCGAGATAACAACTAAAAATCACATTCTACATGTTCGAGAGAGGCTCGAATAGATCAAGGGCCTTCAAGAGCAAATAGATAAAGTGCGAGTCGAAGCTGAACAGTTCAAGGGATGCATAGACATTTTGGCTACACAAAAAGAAACCATTCAAGCAGAGTTTAATTCGGCCAAGTCGTAGCTTTGATATGTAAGAGAATGCCTAAGTTCACGTGAAGAAGGTCGAGGAACTCGAGTCCAATTTGCCTAGTTTGGACAAAGAGCTTTAGGACGCTAGATCTGAAGTGGACATGGCCAATACTAAGGGTCAGGCTATTACAGCCCAATACAAAATAGATGTCGAAGCCACCCTAGAACTGGCCACGGGAATGGTAGATCATTCGAAGTGGCAGGCTCGAAGGGAGGCTCTCAAGGGGGTCCTTGCTCAAATTTTTGATATATATGTTGAGCTCGAGATCACCAAGATAAGGAAGCAAAGGCTTGGAAGCTAGAATTTCCCCAGAAGGATTCTGATAATGTGAGAATATTTTATGGAGAAGACTGAGAGCGAAGAAGCATCTTCCGACAAGGACAATGCTTCTTAGGCCTAGTAATTATCTCTTTTGCTTTGAGGTTGATTGGCTTTATAAAATTTTTTTTGATCAGGCCTTGTGGTCCTTGTAAATGATTTTTGATATGCAAAAATCATTTTTTCTTTTCTTTCTTGTCTTCACTTCATTTTTGTTTTATTTATTCCTTTTGAAATTTCATCCATAGGTTCGAGGCTTAGGAAATTTGGATCGAAACCGAACTAGTGTCGAGTGGGTGCTTTCCCGAACTCGAAGTAGGGTAATCCTTAGGTTTTAATTGAGTGAGAATGATTCCTCAGACTCAAAAAAGAGGCTTTTGTATTAGGCAGATGTAGCCTTTGTAAAAAGAGTGGATTTTTCCCTTTTCCGCTTAAAAAGTTTATTGTTTGTTATACAAATTTTTTTATGCCTTAGCACAAAATAAGGAGTTTGTTCGAAAGTGTAAACAATTTTGTACCCATTAGGGTTCTAGATGCTTGATTTTATCAAAGATCTTTATAATTTTGCCAAGGGTAGAAACCGGTTTATGAGAATATTCGAAGGCTTGTTTTACTATGAAACTTGGACGTCTTCGAAGTGTGTTAATTTGGCCATAGCCTTTTTTGTTGGGAATTTGCCTCTTGGGCTTGTTTCCTATTATAATTCGAGCTTGTTCGAAGTGATTCCCTGAGTGGGGTGGTTGTGGCCTATTAAAACTGAGGTTTATTTTTTTAAGACCTTATGATCTCAAGGCATTAATAATTCGATCTCGTCTATTTTTCAGACGACATTTCCCGAGTGTGGGTTTATTTGTTCAAACTTCAATTGTGATCGGTCCTTAATCATATTTTGAGAATAAATCAGGAGTATGAAATTGTAAAGTAAAATTTTTCTAAGGCGTGAGATATTTTGCAACAAAAAAATACTTCTCTTGATAGATGACTATACATGCATACATGTTTGATGTCAGGGCTCGAGCAAGCTATATGAACATGGATCATTCGACCGTTTGACCCTTATAAAATTTACCTATCGAGGCCTTGCTGTCACGAAGTAATTTCCTTGCAACAAAGTTGTCATTAAAGGGTAATGACCCTTGTATTTGAGGTTGATTGTAAAGAAGCCTCGGTTACTGTTAACTTGTTCTAAGGTAGCACGATCAATGGTTGCCTCGTTAAAACCTTGATGGAAAACCCTTTTGGAACAAAACCGGTCTAAGGGTAAAAGAGTGCAACGCATTCTTTTAGACTTAAAGTCTTCGCGTTGAGGAGTACATTGTTTCTGATCGAACACCTACAGGAGTTAGTTTAAAATATAAATGAAAATAGAGATGGACGTACCTTAGCAGTAATATCATTATAGGTGCGATATGTTCCAATTTCTCGATAATTGTTTGTTGTTCATTGTACCGAGCTTGTAGGACCCTTTGCCGGTAATTTCCAGAACCTGGTACGGTCTTTCCTATTTTTGGCCCAGCTTCCCTTTATTTGGATCGAGTGTTCAAGGTGACCTACCTTAGCACCAAGTCCCTAATGTTGAAATGTCGAAGATTGGCTCTTCGATTGTACTACCTTTCGGTGTGCTATTTTTGAGCGGCTAATCAGATGAGGGAAATTTTGCGTCTTTCATCCAACAATTCTAGGCTCATATTCATGGCCTCATTATTTGACTTTTCTATTGCATATCGAAATCTGATGTTGGGTTCTCCAACTTCAACCGGGATTAGAGCTTCAATGCCATAAACTAGTAAGAACGGTGTTGCTCCGGTACTGGATTTCGACGTTGTGCGGTATGCCCATAGAACCTCGGGCAATACCTCTCCCATTCCCTCTGGCATCGATCAATCTCTTCTTAAGGTTCTGAATGATGGTTTTATTGGTCAATTCGGCATGTCTGCTTCTGCTCAGATGATAAGGCGTCGATATGGTCCTCTTGATCTTGTGATCCTCAAGAAATTTAGTCACTTTGCCGCCAATGAATTGCTTTCAATTATCTCACACGATATGGGAGGGAATCACGAATCAACATATGATGTGATCCCAGATGAAGTCTATGACTTCTTTTTCTCTGACTTTCTTGAGAGCCTTTGTTTAACCCACTTAGGATAATAATCAGTCATAAATAAAATAAAATGAGCTTTACCTGGGCCAATAGAAGAGGGCCAATGATGTCTATTCCCAACTTCATAAAAAGCTATGGGGATGAGACCGAATGGAGCTTCTCTCCGGGCAGGAGAATCATTGGCACATACTTCGGCATTCGTCATTTTTGAACGAACTCCTTTGTGTCATTTTCCATATCGATCCAATAGTATCCTGCTCTGATTATTTTTTAGGCTAGTGATTCGTCACCAGAGTGATTTTCACAAGTGCCTTCGTGAACTTCCCATAGGACATAGTCGGTGTCTCCTGGTCCCAAACATATCGCCAATGACCCATCGAACATTCTCCTAAATAGCGTTCCATCCTAGGCCAAAATGATTTGTGTTGCCTTCGTGCATAGAGTCCTTGAATCCTTCGAATCTGATGGGAGTTTCTCGTTCTTTAGGTATTTAATGTACTTATTTCTCCAATCCCAATTCAAGCTTGTAGAGTTTATTTCGGCGTGGCCTTCTTCAACTACTGATCTCGATAGTTGTATGCCACACTCCGATTTTAGTTCGTCATCTTCAACTTATGACCCCAAGTTTGCAAGGGCATTGGCCTCGCTGTTCTATTCACAAGGTATTTGTTTTAAGGTCCACTCTTTAAATTGATGTAAAGTTACATGTGGCTTATCTAAGTATCTCTACATTCGAGCTTCTCGGACTTTGAAAGTTTTGTTGACTTGGTTTACCACAAGTAGGGAATCATATTTGGCCCCGATGATCTCTACTCCCAAACATTTAGCTAGCTCGAGACCTATAACCATGGCCTCATACTTGGCCTCATTGTTAGTTAACTTTTATGTTTTGATAGAATGTCTGATTACATTACCCGTGGGTGGCTTTAAAAGATACCCAGTCGGGCCCGTATACATTCAAAGTGCTGTCTGTGAAGAGGTTCCACACCCCTGATAATCTACCTGATTATAACAGTATTTCCTTTTCAACCTAGGGCACGAGGGCTAGCGTGAAGTCGACAATGAAATCTGCTAATATTTGAGAATTGATGGCCGTGCGGGGTTGATATTCAATATCATACCCGCTGATCTCTACATCCCATTTTGCCAGTCAACTCGAAAGTCCAGGTTTGTGCAGAATATTGCGAAGGGGATAGGTAGTTATAACACAAATCGGGTGACATTTGAAATATGATTCTAATTTACTAGAGGCACTTATTAAAGCAAGCGTTAATTTTTCTAAGTGTGGATATCCGGTCTCGGCTCACCTAAGGTCCGACTAACATAGTAAATGGGAATTACGTACCTTGATATTCTTGAACTAGGACCCCACTTACCGCTATTTCTAAGACTGCTAAGTAAAAATAGAGTTGCTCGTCTGCGTTCGGGGTGTGAAGCAGTGGCGGGCTTGACAGATATCGTATTAGTTCGTCTAAGTCTTGTTGGCATTCCGGGGTCTATGCAAAATTGCTCTTCTTCTTAAGCAGTAAGAAGAAATGGTGACTTCTATATGAGGATCTCGAGATGAATTGCCCCAGGGAAGCTATGCGCTCGTTAACCTTTGTACGGAGTTGACATTATCCACAAACGTCATATCTTCGATGGCTTTGATATTATTGGTATTGATCTCAATCCCCCAATTTGATACCATGAAGCTAAGGAATTTTCTCAAGCCGAACCCAAGCGCACACTTCTCCGGATTGAGCTTCATGTTGTACTTTCTTAGTATGTCGAAGGTCTCCTGCAAATGTTTCAAATAGCCCTCTACTCACAGGAACTTAACTAACATGTCATCAATATAAACCTCCATTGATTTTCCTATTTGTTCTTCAAAAATTTGATTCACTAGGCGTTGATAAGTGGCATTAACCTTTTTAGTCCAAACAACATTATGTTATAACAATAGGCGTCGTATTTAGTGATAAACAAAGTCTTTACTTGATCCTATAGGTTCATCTATATTTGATTGTACCAAAAGTAGGCATCGATAAAATTGAGAATATCGTGGTCGGACGTGGCATCGATCATGCAATCGATATTCGACAAAGGAAAAGAATTCTTAGGGTAGGCCTTATTTGAATCCTTGTAGTCTAGGCACATTCTATGTTTATTTCCTTCCTTGGATTGTCTCTACATTTGCTAACCATTCGGGATATGTTACTTCCCGAATGGACCCTATTTTTGAGAAATTTGGTTACCTCGTCCTTTATGAATGCATGCTTAACCTTGGACTGGGGCCTTTTCTTTTAATTTACTGGATGGAACTTTGGGTCCAAGCTCAGTTAGTGGGTAGTGATTTTTGATGGTATCCCTATCATGTTAAGATAGGACCAAGGAAAGCAATTTATCTTAGTTGTAAGGAAATGAATAAATTTTTTCCTTGAGCTCGGGGGTTAGCCCTCTCCCCAGGTGTACCTTTCGTTTTGGTTGATGTTCAGTCAATGTGATTTTTTCCAGCTCTTTGACTATTAATTTGGTGGAATCGGAGTTATCGGGAACTACGAAAGATTGAGATATCCCATAGTCGTCATCCTCACCAGTCTCTGCTTCTCCGGATGGGTCGAGGCCAGTGTTTGTTGTTACTATTTAGCCTTTTGTTTTCCCTTTGAGTCTGATACCTTTATTGAAGAAAGTGTTGACATCGGTATTAGTTTGTCAATTTCAAAAATCTCCTTAGCATTATACTGTTCCTCGTACATTGTTTTGACTCCTTCAGATGTCGGGGACTTCAGAACTTGGTGAAGCATAGAGGGTGCTGCCCTCATGTTATGGATCCAAGGTCTTCCGAGCAGTGTATTATATCTTATATCGCCCTCGATCACATTGTACTTTGTTTCTTGGATAGTCCCGGCCACGTTCATTGGGAAAACAATCTCAACTTTGGTGGTTTCGCTTTCCATGTTGAAATTGTTGAGTACTCGGGCTACGAGCAAAATTCGATCTTTTAGGACGAGCTGTTCTACGACCCTCGATTGAATAATATTAGCCGAGCTACCTGGATCAACCAAAATTCATTTAACTTGAATTTTATTCATAAGGAAAAATATTATGAGTGTGTGGTTATGAGGTTGTTCGGTTCCTTCTGTATTCTCGTCGTTGAAAGATAATGTCTCTTCCTGTAAGTAGTCCCGTGTTCGTTTTTCCCTTATGATCATCACCTTGGTGCGCTTAAATACTGGTCCTTAAGGAATGTCAATCCCTCCATCGATCATGTGAATCATGTGCTACGGCTCTTATTGCTCGTTCTGCCTATTTGAATCTCTATTTTTGAAGTGATTCTTGGCCCGATCACTTAAGAATTCTCTAATGTGAACCTCGTAGAACAACCCGACTACTTCCTCCCTTAACTGCCTGCAATCTTTTATTTTATGTCCATGGGTACCATAATACTTGCATATTCTTTTAGGATGGATCGGACTGCAGAGGTCGAGACCACCTGATGTCTTTAATATGTCCAATGGCAGATATTATGGCGTAAGCATCTATATTAAAGTTATTTTCTGACAATCAAGGTTCTTATTTGGTCCCGACATCCCTATCGAAATCACTTTTGCTCATGAGCCCTCAAGAGTTCAGTCCCCGATCATTCCTTCTATCACTTCAAATGGGGTTGCGTCCAGGTACGTTTTTTTTTTCCAATATCCATTATATGTCTGATATTAGTCTCTATTCAACTATGGTTCCTGGTCGATGTCCCTTTTAACTCTGTTCATTAACCTGTTAGGATAAATCAAACCTATCGGAGCCCCTAGTCGATCATCCTTGACCTTGACCTTCTACTGATACCGATTATGTATATCGGCACAAGTGCTACCTGGATGTTCAATCAAATTCTGCTTCAACTGATATGAAGCTAGGAAACTTCGAGCATTGAGACATTGAGTAAAAGCTTGGACAACCTAATCGTCGGTGAATGGTGGTAAATACACTCATTTCATTTGGAACCGAGTTACGAATTCCTAAGCATTTTGTTGTCTTTCTATCTTACCTTGAAGAGGTCTGACTTTCTGGTGGGCGACCTTAATGGCTCCGGTGTGTGCCTTTACTAAAGTATCTAAAAGCATAGCAAATGAACCAATAGAGTTAGGTGGTATGTTATGGTACCATATCATAGAACGCTTCGATAGAGTCTCCCCAAATTTCATGAGCAATACAAATTCAATCTCGTCATGTTCTAATTTATTTCCCTTGATGGCACATGTATATGGGGTGATGTGTTCGTTAGGATATGTTGTCCCATTATACTTCGGAATCTCGAGGATGCAAAACTTCTTTGGGATTGGCTTAGGAGTTGCACTCGGTGGGAAGGCTTTTGAACAAACGCTTTGGAATCAAGTCCTTTCAGTACCGGTTCTGCCCGTGGTATTTTACCAAACCTAGAGTTATAAGTTTCCCCCTTCTTATCATTTTTCTCGATCTTCTTTTCCTCTGTCTCAATTCGCTTCATCAATTACTTTAGCATTTTTATGATAGCAGGATTGGTCTCTGATTCTCCTCCATTCGATCTCTTCGCTACCGATTCGGCTATGTGAGCAATTTCTTGTGATGGATCAAGCTCGATCCTTCTCGGGGCACGGCTATATTTTTGAGTTGCGCTCATTGCGGCTTGTCGGGTCTGCTCTCTAAGGACACTATTTTCAAAATAGGCGCCCTAATTTCCATTAGTGGAAATATGGGATCTGACGTATATTGGATCCACGGCCGGAGCTCCATCGGGGTTGATAGGAGGTACTCCGTTTCCTTGGGCGACAATTTTTTCACTCTTGCCATGGATACCGAGGCCATTGTCTGTGGGTGTAGGATGTTAGAAAATACGCTTAACGCTAGAGGGGGGGTGAATAGCGTTATAATAAAAATTAGCGTAAACTTGCGGAATTTAAAAATTGCAGGAAAGAAATAAGCGCGATAAGTAAATAAATAAGAACGAACGCACCGATGTATCCTGGTTCACCACAACCCGTGGCTAGTCCAGTCCCCGAGAGACTCTCTCGAGATTTCCACTAACACTGTTAAGCTTACAGGTGCTCAACAAACCTTTACAAACTGAGGACACAAGCCTCAACAACCTTTGCTTGAAGATACAACACTCCAAGACTTCAACCAAAGGAAACACAAGTGCCTTCTTACAATACAAGGGACTAACACTTCCCTTCAAGTGTATAAAACAGTTAGCACTCACTTAAACAAGACTCTCTTAATAGAGTAGATATGAGTAAACAGATACGCTCAAGAACGCAACAACTTTTGTCAAGAATTTTGGCTCTCAAAACTTATGTAATAAATAGAAAGTGATGAACAATAGAGTATGCAAGCTATAGCAATAATATGATCAGTTGTTGTGCAGAGAAGACTGATTTGAAGCTGTATTTATAGTTGCAAAACCATGCATTACCGTTGCCTAATTGCCAATTAAGAAATGCTGATTTTACTCAGTGACAATCGATTGTCAAAATGCCACAACCGATTGTTTGCCAATCGTTCCAAAAATCATTCCCAGATTTTACGCTTAACAATCAATTATCTAAGATCAATAATCGATTACTGGCAATGTTCAAAAAATCATTTCCAGATTTTACTTAAAATAATCGATTGTCAGAAATCTACAATCGATTACTTGGCAACGTTCAAAAAATCATTTCCGGATTTTACTTAAAACAATCGATTGTCAGAAATCTACAATCGATTACTTGGCAACGTTCAAAAAATCTTATTCAGATTTTATTTAAAACAATCGATTATTAGAAATCTATAATCGATTACCTGACGGTGTTTGAAAATATTTTGGCAACGGTCAATTACACAATCGATTATGCTATGAGAACAATCGATTATATATCAGTCTTTGAAAAATCAATTAGACACTGCCTTAATGCACTCGATTGTCAAGGTACACAATCGATTATTTAGTGACTTTGAAAATGTATGATAGACACTGCCTCAACACAATCGACTGTGTCATAAGTTCACAATCGATTATTTTGTTGCTTTGAAAAACTTTGATGTACACTGCCTCAACACAATCGATTGTCATAAGTTCACAATCGATTATTTTGTAGCTTTGAAAAACTTTGATGTACACTGCCTCAACACAATCGATTGTCATAAGGTTCACAATCGATTGTCATGCAGATTTGAAGAATCTGATGTACACTGCCTTAACACAATCGATTGTCATAAGTTCACAATCGATTGTCATGCAGCTGACTTAACATAATCGATTATCATAAGTACATAATCGATTATCTTAGTCCAGATTTTAGAGGCATGTTTAAAAATCATTTTGACTAAAGTAAATATGCATGATTTAAAATCATTTTGCTTTAAATTAACTATGCATGATTTGATAAAAATGTTTTTACGAGAGAAGCCAAGTCTTGAGTCAAGTTGTCGGATCAAGATCACAATTTAAGAACGAATCATGTATAACTTTATATCTTTGCTTGATCTTGGTCTTGTGCTTGAATCTCGTTATATATCAATTGCGCGCTTGTGCTTGGACCTCGTCATATGTCCATTGCGCATAGTTTGTCATTCATCAAAACCTACAAATATGAACACACGTTTTAGTATAGTGCCTTGAGAACGTGTTTCAACAAGCTACTTGGTAGTTTGATATGTTGACCTTGGAATCAAAGACACTTCAAAGAACAAGTGTAAACTATAGTGTGTTATAAAAATTGCACCAGGCAACCACTATTATCCTTAGTCCCACAATGGTCGCCAACCTATGTACCCTTAAAATCGGATAACAATTAAACTTATAATTAGTTTTAAGGATTTGTGATTTCACTTGGCACAAGATAATAAATATAATAATTAATTGTAACAAACCGACCAATCATTTTGAGCCCTAGCACATCGATCAGTAGTCTGAGGCCGTGAGTAGCTTTATTTCAAGTGTAATGACTTGTACGTGTTGTTGGAATTGATTTTCGAGAAGTTCGGAGTTAATTTGGGAAAGAACCCATATTTCGGAAGCTTAAAGTTGAAAGAATGAACTAGTATTAGATTTTTGAGTAAATAACATCGCAATTGGAATTTGAAGGTTCCAGCAAGTTCGTATGATTATTTCGAACTTGGGCGTATGCCCGATTCGGGTTTCGGATAACCTGGGAGCGTTTTGGCGCACATTGTGGAAGTTAGAATTTTGGAAGAAATTCCTTAAGTTTGGGTTGTAGTTTATTTTAGCAATATCGATGTCCGTTTGGGATTCCGATAATTGGAGTAGATCCGTATGGTGGTTCTAGTGTTGGGAGAGCGATCGAAAGTGAATTCGGTCATTTGAAGCCATTTGGCTAAAGATAGAAATTTAAAAGTTTTTTAGAAGTTTGACCGGGAGTGGACTTTTTGATATCGGGATTGGAATCCGATTCTACAAGTTGGAGTAGGTCTGTAACGTCAAATATGACTTGTGTGCAAAATTTACAGACGTGATTTGATAGGTTTAAATAACGGAAGTAGAAGTTTGAAAGTTCAGAGTTCATAAAGCTTGGATTGTAGGTCGATTGATGATTTTAGCATTGTTTGATATGATTTGAGGCCTTGAGCAAGTTCGTAATGTGTTTAGGGATGGGTTGGGGTCCCAGGGGCCACGGGTAGATTCCGGGTGGTTAACGGATCTGAAATGGATTTTTCGAAGACACTGAGTTGCTGGTATTTCCGTTTCTGCGGAGATGGGACACTAGAAGTGACCTGGCAGAAGCGACGTGAAAGCCCCAGAAGCAGTTGAGTGTGATGGCAGTTAGGACCGCACAAGCGGTCCTAGATCCGCTGAAGCGGAACCTCAGAAGCGGTTGGCTGTCAGCATAAGCTAAATTGGGTTGGAGCCCTTTTTCCGCAGAAGCAAAGTTTTGTCCGTAAAAGAATGACCACGGAAGCAGAAATAGTTCCGCAGGTGCGAAAAAGGTTGGAGGCAGAGAGCTGTTTTAAAAATCGGATTTTGGTCATTTCTCTCATATTTTTCATGGCTTGGGCTATTTTCGGGGAGCTTCAAGAGAGGGTTTTCGTCTCAATGATAAGGTATGTTATTCCCTCCTATTTTGAGTTAAGAACATCAATTATGTATGGATTTAAGCATGAAATCTTGTAGAAATATTTTAGGTTTTGGTAGAAAGACCTAGAAATTAAATTCCTTGAATTTAGCCATGATTTTGAGTATGGAATTACGAGAAAATTATATATTTGAGTTCCTAAGGTCATGGGCAGGGTTTATCTTCGAAATATTTTAGATTCAGGGCACGTGAGCCCGAGGGCATTTTTTCAAACTTTTCGTTCGGGGTTAGGAATGGTTAGAAATTAGGTTGTAGAGTTAAATTAAGCATATATTAATATATTTGTATGACCATTGGCTAGTTTTAGAGCATTGTGCATTGGTTCGATCTTTCGGAAGAATGTAGAGTGCCGGTTATGGGTCTTCGGATCGAGGTGAGTCTCCTTTCTAATCTTGTTAAGGGGAATTTACCCTATAGGTAAGTTAAATTAGTTATGTATTCCTATTTGTAGGGGCTACGTATGCACGAGGTGACGAGAGTCCGTGAGTAGCTATTATTATGCTATTGTCTGGGTAGTCTAAGACCCAAAAGCATGTTATACTTGGATTATTTGTAAACCCATTGATGGGTTGAATTGCTTAAATCACATTAAATTAATAAATGGATTTCCAAAAAAGACTTAAGCTCCATTTTCTCAAATTATTAAAGAGAATTGGCCTCTCTTGGATATTTTCTCCATCTTGACTTCGTGACCGATTGTCTGTCTGTGTGTTTATTCTGGAACGGGCCGAACGCCCTTGCAGATTAATAGATGCATCTATAGGCGCGCCATCGACCCTAGGTAAGTGCGCATTTATTTCTGCTGGATCGGGCCGTGGCCTCGGTGCGATTTGTGCATGCTTGTATTGCTGCCTGAAACTTATTACATGACTCACTCTGGCTCGAGATCATTTTGTTAATAATGAAAAGGAATTTCGAAAATTTTCCTAAGAAAGAATTATTTGCTTACTTGGTTCCTTTATCTGGATTAAAAATCATGTTTGTAAAATAAATCCACTGTTTAATATAAATGTTAAGGATAAATAATCATTGGACTATTGGACAGTGTCAGAGTTGACCATCTCGTCTCTACCCCTTCGGGATTAGGTAGGATACTCATTGGGTACACGTTGTTTTTGTACTCATACTACACTTGTTGTGCATTTTGTTGCACAGGTATATGTGACTCCAGTGGCATACTAGGCATAGCAGCACGGGTGATTCTGGGACTAAGTGAGCTGCATCATTCGAGACGGCCGCAGCTAGAGCAGTCCCTTCTTGTGTACTGTATTTACTTTCCATCCACTGTATTTCGGACGTATGCTGTATTTTACTTCTCTTATCGATAGATGCTCATGCACTTGTGACACCCGTTTCTGGGATGGTTTGAAGTACTGTATTAATTTCTTAAATTTTAAATTTTATTGGAAACTATATTCTTTAAAATTTCTAAATAATGAAGGAAAAATCCTGGATTTCAAAAGTGTTAAAAACAAAATTTAATTTAGTATTTGAGTTGGCTGGCCTAACAGTGGTGTGCAGCGCCACCACGACCATTAGTGTATTTTGGATCATGACAACATGGTATCAGAGCACTAGGTTCTCGCCGGTCTCACGAGTCATGAAAAAGTATAGTAGAGACGTCTGTACTTATCGTCGGAAGGCTACAAGGCTATTAGGAGTACTTCCCTTCTTGGTTTCCTTATCGTGCAATTTGATTTCTTTTAGGCTTCTACCTTTGATTCCTTCCTACTCAATATTACGCGATGCAAGCGCTTGTCATAAATTGAGAATTGAAGGATTGTAATGGTATGCAGATGTGGTGCGGGATGTTTCTCCCAGGATAGTTGGTTGGACTATTATAGTCTCTTTATGGAAGAATATTCTAGGGTTTCAGCTCAGTAGCAGAACTTCTAAGATCCCCGAGCCTAGGCACAGGTTGCCGTGATGCTTATGACTGATTATTCCGCAGTGTTGTTATGATGATAGGATGTTTGCCCACGTGCCGGGGCAGTGTATGAAATTAAGGGATATTTACCCAGTATGCAATCAAGGGAGTCAGTATTTTATTCTCGGCAGTGGAAAAGGAAGTCGGACTAAGAATGGTCAGATGTAGGCTAGTGAAAGTAATGAGACTTGGTATTTGCAAGTGCGGTGGTGCTTTTCTTTTATGATGGGGTGTCATGGTACTGATTGAACGTACTAAGTTTGTTGGTGTTATAATCTGCTACAATTTGCCTTTATGGCAGGATATTGTGAAATAGTATCGGAGGTACAACTGTAAGATATCGCATGGTGTGGTGGTTTAGATCGAATCAGAATTTCCGATGTTGACATATCGGTAAAGATGACCTTTGGAAAGGTTCTAAAGTTAGCGACAATGGTGGATTCAAGTGCTACGAAGATAGATTTATTTAAGGCAACAATTGAGCAGCAAAGTATGAGGAAGGACATATGGGAAAGGTCAGGCGGTGTTTAAAATTTCTAGAAGGCCAATTATGAGGAGCAAGGTCGAGTGGTTGATTAAGAAGATGAGTTCCGCCAAAGTGGGAGAGTGGAGGGTGTTGCATATAGGCTTGGTAGTAGGAGAGTTTGGATCAAATTGTTGCATAACAATGCGCCTTAGGAGAGTTTGGATATAATTGGGGAATTTAATGATTCGTGATTGAAGCCTGCGGGTTGTATGTTAAGTATGGGCTATTATGCGGCAGAATATTGATATGGCGGAAAGGAGATACTTGAAATGGATTTATGCCTTGTACAGATGCAAGTATTAGAGAAAGTGATTTCGCCGGGTGCTTTGCCGATAGAGTATTTGTGAGTTATAAGATTTATAGACTGAATTATATTCGAGACCAAGTCAAAGAGGATGGTTCTCAATAATGGTCTTAACGAATTCAAAAGTTAAAGTGTGGTGCCCAATGATTTCGAGCCTATCAGTACAGTTAAGAATCAATCTTCGTAGTAGCTTATGAGAAGGTGCCCAGAATGTTCTATGATATGTTGACTTGTGGTGTAGCATTTGAGTGATATGAAATAGTTCGTGGGAATTAAGACATCCATGTCTCGTAATTCAAGGTCACTCGGGGTGAGGGTAGATGGAGTATGTTATATGTGGAATGGAATTAGTATTATTTCTAAAGCAAGCAAGGATAAATTTGAAGAAGGTAAATTGATTAGCCATAGTTGAATTAGCATATTGGGACCAGTGATCAGTTAGTTCCGCGTGATCAAGTTATGTGTATGATTCGTGGCGGTACGTGTGAGGTATGTCGGCCGCCGTGATTGATGATTTATCAGGGGCATTCTTCCATTATGGCTTGTTAACTGGAAGCAGATTCCGGAAGGGCTATGGTGGCTTGGAGTGCTACTTGCAGATTTGCATATTCTACGGTTAAGGGAAATTACCTGTGTGTTGCTGTGATTCTCCTGAAGTGAGTCAAGTACAAAGTTCTTATATGATGGTGTGTTAAAATATTAATGAATTCAGAGTTAATAAAAATCATGTCCTATCGTTTATTAGCACGTTGGGTGTGGTGAGAGGTATGTAAATATGAAGTTAGGATCAAGGTTACAGTTTGGTGTTGGCACGAACATCATTGGCTTGGATGAGCAAGGAAGGGGTTGAATGATTAAAGTAAATTAGTGTTGTCTTCAGCGTCACCTGAGATCGATGTGTTGTGAAAGAGGCTTTGCATCCTGGTTGAGGATTCTTGATCGCTTTTTTCAGTGTCGGTGCGCCTGGTGGGTTAGATGTGCGGACTCCTTAAAAGGTTGTGGGAGCGTGACCCATGTGAAGATTGTATTAGTGTGGCATGTAGTCACTTGATTGGCTAAGGATTTAAACCAAGTATAAGGATGGTTGTAAAATCATTAATTTGTTTATTGGGTTGTGAATTGAGGAGGTTGCTCTGGCCATGATGGTTGTTTTTATGTGTTATGATGAAAGGGGGTTACTACGGACCTTTGAAAGGTTATTAGCCAAGTGTCGACGCCCCTTTTTTCCTAAAGAGCAAAATCGTGTTTACGACATTATGGGCAAAACAAAACTCTTATCCCCTTTGGGGAAATCGGGTTACAGAATTTGAAGAGTCGCCACCTACAGATTATAGTACATTAGGTCACATTAAAGAAAAGAAGAAGATTTTGAAAGAAAACTAGAGTTCGGGTAAGGTATTGAGATTATCTCGAGGGAAGGTGTTAGGCACCACTCAAGATCCACTAGTGTGGTTCCCGGCCATGCTTTAATTGTGAATTTAACAGAAGTGGAAGAAAATGGGTAAAGATTTTCACATAAGAATCAAAAATAAGTTTTACTCTTTTGAAAAGGGTAAAGAAGATAGAAATGGACAGTTAAAGGAGTTAATTTAAAGAACAGAATTAAAGCAGCCATTGCAAATAAAAGAAAAAGGGAAGGGGGTCCTAGGTTAATACAAAATATGGATCACATCAATGCAATACGCAGCAACCACTCCTCAAAAGAGGGGTCACACGAGATATAAGCTCACCTGTCATCATATCCATATTCTACCCTTCCTACCCCGTTAAGGTATTTGACGTGATTAGTCTCGTTTACTTATTGCATGCTAGTACCTGTCCCAACCTATCAGTCTCGGAGTATTAGGACTTCTAATCCTAAAGGGAAGAAAGGGGTAGAGGCATATATGGGGTTTTAAAAGGACAAAATTCTAGTTTCGAACACCAAAACAAATAGCAAGTAAGGGGATTGACAAACAAACATGAAAGGTTCACATAAAATCCCGTAAATAAGATAACACTTAGTTTAGCATGCGTTACACATACTGGTTTGGTCATAAAATTAAAACTTGAGCGGCGGAAGGACCAGTTTAACACATAGAATTAGATAAAAAGTCTGCATTTGGTAACTCGGATCCAATTGTCAGGAATTGAAATAATTTAAAAGATTATTTAGAAAGCACTGATTTCAGGCAAGAGCCTAATGGAGAAGAATTTGAACAGAACGTTAGAAATTGTAGAAGTTCATAAATGACTTTGAAATTAGCAGGTCCGTTTGAATTAAAATGCAGTAATGTTGAAAAGAAGAGTTTTAAAATGGTAAAAATACTTTTAAAAAAAAGAGTGAGTTCAAAGACTGCTTTGAAATGTAGCGAATAGAATTCAGGCAGAAAATGTAAAGGGATTATTTCAGATAGATTTGCAAAATTTGAAAGTACTACAAGATTATAAGAATTTTTATGAAAAACGTTATATTAAGACGTTGGAAAAGTAGTTAACCGGTTATTATTACTTAAGCATATTAAGGGAGACAGACTTGTTCTGGGTTTTTGAGCTTATTACAGAGTTAATGAATGGGCGGCAGGTTTGGTTATCATATAGTTTAGCTAAACACGTATGTATTTCCTATAGACATGGTTTCGATATGTAAATGATTTGCATGAACATTAATTCCTATAGCCAAGATTTCTAATGGCTTGCAATATGACTGAATGTTATACCTTATAGGCAAAATTTTTATTTGACCAGATTGTGCGTTATGCATTAAGTGACATAGTAGCTACATGATCGAGTTAGAACGTTAAAACCCCGATTGGCATGATATCTAGGTGACTGATTTACAACATTAACCGTATAGGCATGGCATCTACTCTTCACGATAAAATAAACCTCTCCCAACCTTTCACTAATATTCCCCCGAGTTTTATATACAAAATTATTACATCAGATAAGAAAGAAAGTTATTAAAAATACATCACTGCCTACAGCTAGATCCCAACATCCTAATTCTATCTTAGTGTCCAACTCTAGTCGCCACTCCTCCGAGTACGACAAAGTGAAAGGAGACAAGACTCACCTCCCCCTACTTTGTCAATCACAGCCATCTCATCTATTCTATTCTCGAAAGTGCGTAGACGGAAGGCCCTATTTTTGGACTGTCTTGTTTTCAAGAAATATTCATGTGTTTCACCAATTCCGAATTTGAGATTTCCACGGCCTTCTCTTATCCAAAGTGTTTCAGAGTTCTAAGGAGCCTCAAGGGTTCCAGGCAGTGCCTAAACTCAAGATATTGATTGTAAAAGAATAGTGAAGTGTGGAATAGCTAGCCCTCACGCATCCAAGTTCAGAGGGAACTCAGGGTCCCAAAGCATGGTTTACCAGAGAGGGGCAGAACTTAGAACTACGAATAAGTGCAAAGTGACAGAGGGGTCAGTGAGCCAGAGCAGAAGGTGGTCATACCCAGCCATGGGCATAGACTGGCACACCCCGGATGCTCTACTTGGTCCAAACAATTAAGTGCAGACTATTAGAAGTCAGACTTGGGTCTGATGGTGATTAGGAAACCACTAGACCTGAGCCAAGGCTCAACACATAAGAGGGACAAGGGAGTGGGAATTGATTTGAGTAGAGGTTAAATAGAACCAGGTTCTAAGTCATAGGTGGCAATAATAGGATGCTACCATGACTCAGAACTGCACTCACACACAAGAGAGGGTCAAAGGGACATGAAATCGCATAAGAAAGCATTTACACAAACATTAGGAAAGCAAGAAAGCATAACAGACTTAAAGGTGCAGAAACATAATGAAAGAGAGCATGACAGACTAGGATGAACACATAGTGAATAATGCATAACAGAAGAGGAGAAGTAAACACATAATTTGGAGGGTATTATTTAATTAGAAGTACCTACCAGTTGAAAGCTTTAGAACAGTATAATAGTAGAAGCAAGTAACAGCCATAAGTCAATAGGAGCAGGCTCAGAAACTTTAGCAAAATATTTGAGATTTCAATGGTAACTCAAAGGTATTTCACACAGTAGAAGAGAGAGGACCAGAGTACTTAGCATCAGAAACATAGGTAGTAATATAGAAGCTATTTGAAATTGTGTAGTGTAAAGTATTCAAAGTATTTTTAATGCAGAAGTGTCTGTGGATGTAATCTGAAGTGTGTGTGTGTTGACAGAAGAAGCAAGTATTTATACTTGAAATCAGGTAGGTAAGCAAAGAAACAAAATAACCAAGTATCAATAAAAAATCAATCAGTAGAATAGAATTCCTCTAAATAAGGAATTCAAATTTGAACAGTACAAGACAAGAAATAATTAATAAAAAGGGATCGAATAAACACATTGTACATAGCATAAAAATAAGGGTAAATACATGTGGATATTAATTAAGGAAAGGGAATTTGAAATGCACGGTTAAGTGAATAAGGTAATACGTGAACCAATTAGCACCATAGTAAAATCAAGGAATCAGAGGTTCCCAAATCACTGATGAACCAAGCAAGACAATAGGGAAATCGAGAGGTTCAAATTAAACAAGGAAAGAATTAATCGAATTCATAAGATACAGACTGAAATCAATCCCCAAATCAAAGGTTATTGTGAGAGGAAAATCTAACTATAAAGAGGGCATGAGCCTTAAACATACGAAGCTGGATTCAAGCAAAGAAAACCATCATGCAACCAAAGACAAGTGAGTAGAGGACCATAATTAAAAGGGAATGTAAGATAGCATGTGAGAGGTCAGGAAAGAGGTCCTATAGAGTTTTAGAAAAAAAATCGTAGCCACATAGAGAAAAAGAATTGAAAAAAAAAATGTAACAACTCAGGGACTCACAAATTAGGGTCTTTGAAACTAAACTAGTTCAGAGATAAGAAAGCAAACAAGTCACATACAAGTGGCCTTAGGGACTCGACTAAAACCCCAAATTCTAGGGTTTCTACCCTTAATTGAGTGTAGAGAAAAGCAAATAAATCAGGCAAGAATAAGTTCAGATATCCCAAAGGAATTTAAAATATTTCTTGAAAACGTAATGAAAGAAAATACATTAAAAGAAATCCTAAGGAGATGGTAGAATAAAGCGTAACATATAGAAATCACGATAGAAACACATAGGAGTCATAGTAGAATAAATAAAATTTAAAAATCCTAAGTCGGAGAAGACGAATAGTTTTGAAGGTAAAGTTTTAAAAGAAACTTAGAGAAATCATTTGAAAACCTTAATATAAACATAGATCTAGAGAAGTTAGGAGAACATTGAAAGGCTAAGGTTTCAGAAGAACCCTAGAAGTGAGAATGGCCTGGAAAAAGTCTGGTCTGAGCCAAACGAGTTAGAGATAGGCTAATAGGACCGGGATATGCCGGAGACAAAACAGAGATGGGCGTGAAACTTGGATCGGCGGGGATCTGAGCGAAGGCTTTCCAAGTAGGACATTGAATCTTCAAGTAGCCGGTGCACAAGAGAACATGGAGGTGAGTACATGTCACCCAGGGCTGGGGACGCCATGGATTCTGGTGAAACAAGGGTGAAAGCCGGTGGAATAGGGCTAGGGTTTCGGAGAGGGTTAGAGAGAGTTTGAGAGACAAAAGGAGTTTAGAGGCGGTTGTTATGGGCAAATGAATTAGGGTTAGGGTGGTTTGGGAATTAAAAAAAGGAAATAAAGAATTGTGGTCATTGATCAAAATACGGCCTAGATTAAAAGGGACGGTCGGGTGGGTTTGAAACTGTGTCGGGGCAGGTACAAAATTATAATTGGGTCAATTTTTTAATTGGGTGGAATTGGAGTTTAATTAGGGGTGCAATTTGGGCTAAAATTGTAATGAAATAGGGCCAAATTTTAAATAGCCACTTTCTACCCTTTTTAGTTAATTAAAATATCTAAAAATAATTTAAAAACAAATTAAAAGCACTGAACTAATTAATAATATTATGAATAATTTTATAATTGTAAAACTTTATTAATCATAATATAGACTATAATTATAATTATATACAATTTAACTTTTAAAAATACAAAATAAACTGGTAAAAGTAAGCAAAAAATTACATTAATTATATTTTGGTGTAAATATGAGGATGAAATAAGTTATTCACCAAAATGATAATTTTGGAAATAATTTTGGATTTTGTAGTTTTAAAATAGACAATAAATTGATTTTAGAACATCTTAAAAATTGGAAAAAATACCAAAACTTTTGGGCATGTTTATATATGCACACATATGCTATTTTGAAAGTATTTGAGAATAAAAAAATACATAGGAAAAAATTGGGATCAAGAGCTGCACCTCTTTACCCGAAGAGGATGAAAGAGTTGTCAGGTAAAGACAAGATGGCCAATTTCGACCGAAAATAGCGATTGATAGGGAGTTTTGACCGATCCTTGGTTTCTGAGCTGCCTACATATCCCTGGTTTTAATAGGAATTGTGTCATATGTAGTTTAGGAACCATTGACAGAATGTGTCGAATGCGTATTTGAAAAGTCGGATGATGGCTAGATTTTAAAAAGTGTTTGGAGTCAAATAGGATGCGAAGAACCGGAGCGGGCTCGTTTCTGTCGAGACGTCCATCGGCTAGCCGGTGTACCTACAAGTACGCAATGTGGTGTATACTGTGCATAATTAAAACATGATGCATGCTCCCGTTGGACCATGAATGTTGTCCTCAGATGGTTAGGATGACGTCCTCGTACTATGATGTCCTGGGCCATGAAGAGCATAAAAGTAAAGATTCGCAGGGCATGAAATGGTTTTCTCGGGATATACACGTGGTGTGTCTGAACTACGAATCCTTGGAATAAGCTAGTGATTTTTAAGCACATGAAAAGGTGGCAATCATTAAGCCAAATGAATGCAAAACGTGGCGATCTTTTAGCCAAAGCGAGATATTAAATGCAGGTGGTGTTATTTCAGATGAATCGTGAATTTAAATGCCGGTGGCAATATTTTAGCTGTTTGAAAAAATAAAGTGGCGGTGTTTCAGCCATGCAGGATAAAGACAATGCTTAGCCTCGGAAGGTTGATGAGTAGCCTTATGCAGGATGGAGGTAACGCTTAACCTCGGAAGGCAGAAAGGTAGCCTTATGCAATGTAGATGGAGATAGAGCTTAGTCTCAAAAGGCAGATAGGTAGCCTTATGAAATGTAGATGGAGACAAAGCTTAGTCTCGAAAGGTAGATAGGTAGCCTTATGCATGATAGAGGTAGAGCTTAACCTCGGAAGACATAAAGGTAGCCTTATGCAAAATGCAGATGGAGACATAGCTTGGTCTCAAAAGGCAGATGAGTGGGTTATGCAAAATGCAGATCGAGACAATGCTTAATCTCGGAAGGCAGATAGGTAGCCTTATGCAGGATGGAGGTAGAGCTTAATCTCATAAGGCAGATAGATAGCCTTATGTAAAATGCAGATGGAGACATTGCTTAGTCTCAGAAGGCAGATAAGTAGCCTTATGCATGATGGAGATAGAGCTTAACCTCGAAAGGCAGATAGATAGCCTTATGCAAAATGCAAATGGAGACAATGCTTAGTCTCGGAAGGCGGATAAGTACCTTATGCAGGATGGAGGCAGAGCTTAACCTCACAAGTCAGATAAGTAGCCTTTTGCATATGGAGACAGAGCTTAGTCTCAAAAGGCAGATAAATAGCCTTATGGAGGATGGAAGTAGAGCTTAACCTCGGAGAAGATAAATAGCCTTATGCAAAATGCAGAAATGTAAAAGGGTGAACAGTATTAAATTCTCTTAGCTGATAGATGGTTGAGATATCGTGATTGCCGGGAATGTTGGGTGTAGATAGTAAACTTGCATATGAGCGATCGTTGAGAGACTTTCAACCATGCAGAGTACGAGTGAATGTATTCAATGTTTTACAACCTGGGTGCATGTATCCAAAGAAAAATCATGAGTTCTGTAGAGGCGGAAGGTTAGTTTGTATAAATTTGCTCTTGACGTCACGCATCACTGGGGTAGCGTTGCTAAATGACGTGATGCTAATGATTTTTATGCATGATTTAGTTAATATAATGTAAGTGCATATTTGAAAACAATTTTATTTTGGATGAACCAACAACTGCGATGTAGTTCAAGACGTGGAAACCTTGCTTGTTCTGGAATTGTGAGGGTCCTCCTCGAAATTCTGCCCCAATTTACTGGGTTGGCGCTGCTGACGCCTGTGCTGAATGACTGAAATAGATCGATTCTAGAATTTTAAGGGTCCTCCTATATATTCTGGCCCAGTTTACTGGGTTGGCACTGCTGAAAAGTATGAAAAACTTATTCCGAAAAGATGAGGTTCCTCATCAAAATTCTGCCCCTGTTCCAATAGCAGGTGGGAAATGGAATTTTTATTAAAATTTGACCGAACCCATAGGGCTGCCTACGTATCCCTTCTTAAACATGACTTAGGTCATGGGTAATTCAAATTACCACATGAATAAACATGTGATCAAATATAGTATCGTTTCACTGCATCTGAGTTGATTAGCTTCGGTCAGACTTCTCTGTCCATTTCTGCAGGAATAAGGGCTCCTCCAGTTAAAACCCGGTGAACCATGTACGAACCCTGACAATTGGGAAAGTATTTTCCCTTGGCTTCATCTTGTTATGAAAATATTTTCTTCAACACCAGCAGCCCTGGTGTAAACTTCCTTTGTTTACCTCTTTTGTTGAAGGCACATGATATTCTGTTTTGATATAACAGACCATGGCAGACTTCATTCATTCTCTTCCCATATATACGAGCTAACTGCTCGTAGAGACCTTTTACCCATTCTACATCATCTAACTCTGCTTCTTGTATGATCCTCAAGGAGGGAATTTCTACCTCTACAGGAATGACCGCCTCTGTACCATAAACCAACATGTAGGGAGTTCCCCCGTTGATGTGCGGATTATGGTACGGTAACCCAATAATGGAAACAACAATTTGTCATGCCATTTATTGTGCTTTTCGATCATCTTTCTTAGTATTTTCTTGATGTTCTTGTTGGCTGCTTCTACAGCTTCATTAATCTAAGGTCTATAAGTTGTAGAGTTCATATGTTTGATCTTGAAAGTTTCATACACTGCTTTCATCAAATCGATGTTCATATTAGAACCATTGTCGATGATGATTTATTCTGGAATTCTAAATCGACAAACAATACGGTCGCGGATGAAATCTGCTACAACTTTCTTGGTCACGGCTTTGTACGATGCTGCTTTAACCCATTTGGTAAAGTAATCAATTGCCACAAAGATGAACCTATGTCCGTTTGATGTGGTAGGCTCGAACGGTCCAATAACATCCATTGCCCAAGCGGTGAACGGCCATGGTGAGTTTGTTCCATTAAGCACATTTGGAGGCACCTATATCATATCTGCATGAATCTGACAGTGGTGGCACTTTCGGACATACTGAATGCAGTCCGTTTCCACAGTCATCCAAAAATATCTTGCTCGAAGTATCTTCTTTGCTAGTACAAAACCATTCATGTGCCGTCCGCAGGTCCCTGCGTGCACTTCATCCAGTAGTTTGGTTGCTTCTCTTGCTTCTACACGCCTTAGCAATCCCAAATCGGGAGTCCTTCCAGGATTCCTCCGCTGTGAATGAAATTGTTAGATAACCTTCGTAGTGTGCGCTTCTGAGTGGCATTGGAGAGCTCTAGATATTCTCCTATTGTCAAATACTCCTTGATGTCATGGAACCAAGGTTTCCCATCGGCTTCTTCCTCAACGTGAGCACACTAAGTTGGTTGGTTGAGAATTTTGACCTAGATGGGGTGGATGAAATTTGTATCTAGATGTTGAATTATGGATGACAAAGTCGCTAGTGCATCAGCGAACTCATTTTGTATTCTGGAAACATGGTGGAATTTCGTCTTTCTGAATCTCTTCCTCAATTCCTGTATGTGATGTAGATAAGGGAGTGTCTTAGGATTCTTGGTTGTCCATTCTTCTCGGCCTTGATGTATGAGTAGGTCCGAGTCTTCGATCGCTAGTAACTCCTGAATGTTCATATTGATGGCCAGTTTAAGCCCTAGAATGCAGGCTTCATACTCGGCCATGTTGTTGGTGCATGGGAACTTGAGCTTGGAAGACACCGGGTAACACTGACCGATTTCCGATACCAAACTGCTCCTATACCGACTCCTTTGAAGTTTACGGCTCCGTTGAAAAACATCCTCCCCCCATCATTGGATTCTGCAATGTCATCCCCTATGAAAGCTACCTCTTCATTAGGAAAATACGTCTTTAGAGGTTTGTATTCTCCTCCCATAGGATTTTTGCCGAGATGATCTTCCGGAGCTTGTCCTTTGACTGCCTTCTGAGTGATGTAAACAATGTCGAATCCACTTAGGAGGATTTGCCACTTGGCGAGTTTTCCAGTAGGCATGGGCTTCTGAAAGATATACTTTAACAGATCCATCCTTGATATAATGTAAGTTGTGTAGGCACAGAAATAATGCCTCAATTTTCTGAGCTACCTAGGTCAGAGCACAACATGTGCATTATAATAGGGAATACCGAGCCTCGTACGGGGTAAACTTCTTGATGAGGTAATAGATAGCTTGATCCTTTCTTCCCGTTTCATCGTGTTGTCCTAAAACATAATCGAATGCTCCATCTAGTATTGCAAGATAAAGCAGGAGGGGTCTTCCTGGTTCAGGCAGAACAAAAACTGGCGGCGTAGACAAGTATTCCTTGATTCTATCAAAAGCTTTTTGGCACTCGTCAATCCATTTGGTGGCAACATTTTTTTAAGCATCTTGAAGATGGTATCATTAATAAGAGTGGACTGAGCTATGAATCGGCTGATATAGTTGAGCCTTCCCAAAAAACTCATCACATCCTTCTTGAGCCTCCCCATATCCCCACTGTGGCAGTGGCAACTCTTGAATGGACGTGACCTTTGACGGATCCAGTTCTATCCCTCAGTGACTCACAATGAACCCTAGTAACATTAAAGTAGGAACCTCGAATGCACACTTGGCGGGATTCAATTTGAAGTTGTACCTCCTCAATATGTTGAAGAATTTTCTCGGGTCTTCCATATGATCTGCAATTTTTTTGGATTTGATGATGACATCATCGACATACACCTAGATTTCTTTATGTATCATGTCATGAAATATGGTAGTCATGGATCTCATGTAAGTATCACCAGCAATCTTCAAACCGAACGGCATCATTCTACAACAGTACATCCCCTATGGCGTGATAAAGGATGTTTTCGTTGCATCTTCTTAGTTCATCCATCTCTTATTGTATCCTGCAAAACAATCGAGAAACAACTGCATCTCATGCTTGGCGTAGTTGTGAATCAAGATATGTATATTCAGCAGGGGGAAGTCATCTTTGGGGCTGGCCCGGTTGAGATCCCGGTAGTCGACACAGACTCTAACCTTCCTATATTTCTTTGGTGCTGGCACGATGTTGGCCAACCATGTCAGATATTCTACCATTCTGAGTACCCTGGCATTGACTTTCTTGGTAATCTCTTCTTTGATTTTAAGATTTATGTCGGATTTGAACTTTCTGAGCTTTTGTTTTACTAGTGGTCATGTCGGATCCATTGGCAAGTTGTGAGCGACGATGGATGTGATGAGACCAGTCATGTCGTCATAAGACCATGCAAATGCGTACTCATACTCTTTTAGGAACTCTGTGTACTCTTTCTTTTCTGACGGCGGCAAATGCACACTGATACGCATTCCTTTGATATTCTTTGTGTCTCCCAAATTAACAACCTCAGTTTCGTCCAAATTAGACTTAGGCTTGTTCTCAAAATTCTCGACCTCCTTGACAACCTCTTCTAGTATATCATCCTCTTCTGAATCTATGTTCGTTTGTTGCATTGCCTCATTACAAGTCACAGTTGTTGGTTCATCATCAAGATATCTAATATTAATATTGTGTAAAATAAAGTAAATGATAAAGAAAAGTAATCAGAGCGAGATATATAATAAACTTGGAAAATGCTTTGATTAAATTCATAATTGTACAAAAAATCGGAGCTCTTTTCAGAAGTAAAGACAATGCGGAAATAAAAAATCAACTAGTTAAATAAAGATGCAATGTATACTGCTCATTTAGCCTTGCTACCCCGAAGCTTTCCGGGCACTGGTGGTCCTGACCGACCAATTGGTGAGGCGTTCCCCTCGGTTCACAGCTTGAATGGAAGGGCCTTCCTCCCCTTCCTCCTCGAAGATAACATTATACTCCATATCATATTCCAGAATAGGTTTTTCATTGCTGCCAATGTCTCGTCTTCCACTGATCCATATATAATGTCAGCTGGCTGAAAGGTTGCTCTAGCTGAGGTATAGGATGCTCCAATGGGTAATATGGACCGCGCCATGGTGGAAACCATTCATTGAACTCTTTCCAGGTGTACTCATACCCTAGGCCAAAAGTGTTATCGTGCTTCTTCAGCTTGATGGGCTTTGCGATGCCTTGGAGATTCTTGCCAAGCCCCTTTCTGAGTTCATACCCGCTCAAATTTAGGACGCTCTCGATCTTGTTATCCCACCATTTGTCTTTATCCACAACGTTGACCCACTCGATGCGGTGGTATGTTTCTCCACCTATTCTCCGTCTACCTCCAATCATTGGGATGGTCAGGCGACTATATATAGGGTTTCTACCGTCACCATGAATGGTCACCTCTTGGCGATTGCACTTGAACTTCACTGACTGGCGGCGTGGGTCTAGGGTCTCCCCAGCAATAGATTGTAGGATGCCGGTATGTCTATAACTTGGAGGTTAGCATCAACCAAGTAGGTCCCATTTGCAAGCACAAGATTATTATCCAATGGTAGAACTTTGAGACCCATCAAAAGCTTTAACATTGATAGCTCCATGTTTGATCTCGTACAAACCTTTCCCCAACGTTTTGAGAGTGACTAGCGGACAAATATTAAGGCTGGACCCTCCGTCGACCAGGATTCTAGTGATGAAATAGTCTTTGCATTGCATGGTGATATGCAATGCCTTGTTGTAACTAAGTCCTTCTGGTGATAACTCATCCTCGTAGAAGGTGATCTTGTGACTTTCCAACTCATCTTACCATATTCGCCATTTCGCCTCCCGTTATGTTGCTGGGGACATAAACTTCACTCAATGTTTTCATCAAGGCATTTTTATGTGCCTCAAAGCTTTGCATAAGAGCCAGGATAGAAATCTGCGTTGGTATTTTGCTCAGTTGCGCAACGATCGAGTATTCCTTGGCTTGTATTTTTCTCCAAAGGTCATCGGGTCCAGATTTAACAGGCCTTCCGGAGGCTTGCTTGCTGGACTCAACTAAATGTTCTGGAGTGTATACCCTGCCTGTTCTGGTCATGCCCGGTGCGACGATCGATTTTCCAGTATGTATTTTCCTTTTCCTTCTAGCCTCAGTTGCGTCATCCCAAGGCGTCGCGTTTGACTTGAATGGGGTCACGTCTGTCATGGAAACTGGAATAGGCATCCTTGTAGATAAGACGACCATTTCGAATGTTGCAGGTGCCGTTGGGATCCCGAACTCAACCTCAATTGGTTTTGGTGCCTTTTCGGAAGGCGCTTCAAACTCGAGTGGTACAAACATATTTACCTCATTGCCCTCAAAAGGCTGGATCGGAACAATAATGGTGTTGACAGTGACCGCTGGCTTCTTAGGCTCATCACCTTTAGTAATAAATCTTATTGACCCTTTGGGGTCCCAATCATTCTCAATCTCGATCATATGAATGCTTCTACCCTTGTGGTCATCTAGAGGGTTGTTGCGGACATTGGGAGCGGTCTCCTTTGTTATAATGACCTTGTTATCAATCAGAGTCTGAATCTAGTATTTTAATGAGCAACACCCATCGATGGTATGGCCTTTCATTCTAGAATGGTATGCGCAGGTTTTGTTGGGACAGATCCATTGAGAGGGATTTTCTGGAGTTATAGCTGGGATAGGTGTAACGTAACCGGCTACTTTGATTTTTTCATATAGCTGGTCGATTGGTTCGGCAATGACGGTATACTGTCTGGGAGGTCTTTGGTCGAAATTTTGTCTGGTTCGAGGAACGTTTTGGCGAGTACGTGGTGATGGATAGTGGGAAGATTGGGATTTATATGCTTGGTACACAGGTGCGGGCTGGAAATATCTTGGACATGTGGGTTGATATGTCGGTGGTGGAGATGATTGGTAGGTGGTAGTGGAATTTGGTAAATGGGTGATAGTGCTAGGTAATTTAGGGAAGGTTGATATGTGAATGGAGCTGAGGGATATGTTTGGTATTTCATAAGGGATTTGGTTCTTTGCATAGTCATTAAGGAATTCGCGTCTTTTTTATTTGACATGCCACCAAACTGTAAGGCCTTATTGGTGGCTTGTAAAGCTTCGAGATTAGTGACCATAACATTTTTGATAACTTCCTCAATTCTTTCTCCAACTTTATAATGTCGGAGAATTTTTTACCCTCTATCAACATCAGCCTCTTAGAGTATTGCGAATCCTGGGCCCGGACAAAGAACCTGTTCATTTGCTCTTCCTCGAGGGCTGGCCTAACCTTGGAACCTTCTAGCCTCCAACGAGTTCCATACTCGCAAAAGGTTTCTGTGGACTTCTTCTTCAAGTTCTACATATAGAACACATCCGATGCGTTCTCGGTGTTGAACCTGAACTGATCCATAAAGTCGGACGACATGCTCACCCAACTTGTCCATTTCTTGGAATCTTGACTGATGTACCAAGATAAGGCATCGACTTTCAGACTCCTCATAAACAGCTTCATGCGGATTTTCTCATCCCGTCAAACTCCTACCAACTTGTCACAATACATTCTTAGATGGACCCTGGGATCACCTGCACCGTCAAACATCTCGAACTTGGGAGGTTTTTACCCCTCCAGAAGCTCAATATTTTTCTAAACACAAAGATCTTCGTAGTTCAATCCTTCAACACCTTTGCTACCTTCGACACCTTAGACCCAGCTAGTTAACTTCTTGAGTTCAGCAGCTAAATTCCTGATAAGGGAGTCCTTGTCATCTTATTTGGGTGCACTCAAGATTGGTTGTATAGTGGGGTATTATGTCCACAAAGATAGGAGTGTTATGGTCATTTGTGGTGTTTTGTGGTTCGGGAATGAGCAATGGAGTGTTGTTACATGTGTTGCAGGCTTGGGTATTATCAGGTTGTACTGGTGGTTGTGGAGGCATGGGGTTTTGGGTGTTGGCATCACTAGCGGCAAGGGTGATTGACAGGCTTGCCAGGTTCCGGACTTGGTCCAATTATTCCCAAAATCTCACCAAGGTCTGCACAAGATGAGCAGCGGTTCCTTTTATAATTGGAGTGTCTTGAGAAGTTTCCTAAATTTCCTTTCTAGCATTTGCATCTCCCATTTTGCCTTTGTTCCTATTTTTGGTAGGACTCAGAGGAGGAGGTGGAGGACCCTTGGATCTTGTTGAGTATGCCGATGGTGCCAGAATACATGAACTAACCTTTGGGGAGGGGAATAAAAAATAAAAGAAAAACAAAAAAGGTAAAAAGTTAGCGCGAATCTTAGAAAGAAAATATTGCAATATTTAAACATGTTGTGCAGCAGTATAAATTGTTTCCTAATTTTAGTTTCTCGTTGTGCCCGAGGTAGGCCTACAGAAAAATTAAATTTGGAGAACTTATAATGCTAAATGCCTTATTTTATTGATAAAAATAAGTTGAGTAAAAAAATACAAAAAAATTAACGTAAATAAAGGTATTACTAATGGACAGTGGCCTTATTACATTTATGAAAACAAAAAATAAAAGATCCTAACTACTTGGTCCCGGAAGGGCATTCTTCAGGTTGACTGTTCTCTTTGATCAACTCCTCCAGCTCGTGCAGATTTTCCAGTAAAAATGCCATTGCCAGACGTTCTCCTTCGCCTCTCTCGGCATTTTGACAGTCGGGGACTCTTTTCCTCACTTTCCCCTCCAACTCCAGCAGGTTGTATTCCAGGTATTCCAGATTCTCACAAGCCTTGGTGACTCTCTCTTTCCACTCATTGATTTGGTTACTTTGATGGGAGGTTCCTCCACCAGGTCTGCAAAAGTGAGGGTATGTTGACCATGCCGAAGTTGGGAACTATGTCATTCATTTTCTGCAAAACAAAAGGTTAGGCCATTACCCCACCAGACTCGACTATTTAAATAAACAATTAGCATAAAGGCATTTAGTTCTCCAAATAAATGTAGATATATGGGGAGTGTCCATTTGGGTTTCAATGGAAACCCGATTACTTTGGACTATGCTATCTTAATGAGCCATTATGCGGACAACATAACTGAATCGGCTAAGTTTGGCCATGATGCATGAACACTTTAACAAAGTAAGGTTTCTACTTTTGAAGTTCTAGACAAGGTACCCTTGAGCAGACAACTCAAGACGGAAAGGCACGGAACCATCGATTATACCGTTGATCGACTAGTTTTACCTCAAATATGCATATTTAGGGGGTTTATAATATTGTAAGGGCACATCCACTCATTATATGCATTGCTATAATATTTATTTTTGCAAGAATGAAATATGATGTTGAAATATACAGTTACAATAATTAAGTAAATTGCATGTATTTTCACATTCATAGAGTAAAGGATTACAATAAATGCTCAAAATTACAACGGCATTGAAATTGTAATAAAGCAGTAAATGAAGAAATTAAAAGAATGTCAAGATAGTATTCATGATGAAATAATTAAAGGCAAGAAAATAAAGGCAATTAAGGAAGCAATAAAGTCATACAAAGCATGTAATGGTAAAAGCCTTAAAGAAGTCCCCAGCAAAGTTGCCATGATGTCGACGCCCCCTTTTTCTAAGGTAAAATCGGGTTTACAGCGTTATGGGCAAAATAAAACTCTTATACCTTTTGGGGGAATCGGGTTATAGAATTTGATGAGTCGCCACCTAATGATTATAATATATTATGACACATTAAAGAAAAGAAGAAGATTTTGAAAGAAAACTAGAGTTCGGGTAAGGGCTTGAGATTATCTCGAAGGGAAGGTGTTAGTCACCCTTCAAGATCCACTAGTGTGGTTCCTGGCCACGCTTTTATTGTGACTTTAGAAGAAGTGGAAGAAAATAGGTAAAGCTTTGCACATAAGAATCACGAATAAGTTTTAAGCTTTTGAAAAGGGTAAAGAAGATAGAAAGGAAAGGGGGTCCTAGGTATATATAAAATATGAATTACCTCAATGCAATACCCAGCAATTACTCCTCAAAAGAGGGGTCGCACAAGATAGTAGTGCACCAGTATTCAAATCCATATTCTACCCTTCCCACCCCGTTAATGTATTTAAATGTGATTAGTCTCGTTTACTTATTGCATGCTAGTACCCGTACCAACCTATCAGCCCCGGGGTATTAGGACTTCTAATCGTAACAATGAAGGAAAGGGATAGGGGCATATATGGGGGTTAAAAGGATAAAACACTAGTAGCGACAACCAAAACAAATAGCAAGTAATGGGGGGATGGACAAACAAACATACAAGGCTCATGTAAAACCCTGTAAGTCATATAGCATATAGTTAGCATGCCTTGCATATACTGATTTGGTCTTTAAATTAAAAATTAAGTGACAGACGGATCAGTTTAACACATAGAATTAGATAAAAGGTCTGCATTAGGAAACTCGGATCCAATTGTCAGAGATTGAAGTATTTTATATGAGTTAGTCAGGAAAGTATTGATTTCAGACAAGAGCCAAATGCAGAAGAGATGAAACGGTAAGTTGAAAAATTACAAAAGTTCAAAAATGACTTTAAAAATCAACAAATTTGTTTGAGTGAAAATACATAGAAGCATAGTTTTCAAAAGTGAAAATATATTAAGAGAAAGAATGAGTTAAAAGACTGTTTTGAAAGATAGCGAATAGAATTCAGGCAGAAGATGTAAAGGGATTATTTCAGATAGATTTGCGAATTTCGAAGTATTACAGGATTATAAGAATTTTTATGAAAAATATTATATTAAGACGTTGGAAAAAGCAGTTAACCACTTATTATTACATAAACAGATTAAGCGAGATAGGCTTGTTCTGGATTTTAGAGCTTATTACAAAGTTAATGAATGGGCGGCAGGTTTGATTATCCTACAGTTTTGCCTAACACGTATGCATTTCCTATAGACGTGGTTTCTATATGCAACTCATTTACATGAATATTAAGTCCTAGGAAGGATTTCTAATGACATGCAATATAACTCAATGTTACACCTTATAGGCAAAATTTTTATTTGACCAGATTGTGCGTTATGCATTAAGTCTATAGACATAGTAGCTAGATGATCGAGTTAGAACGTTAAAAAACCCTATATGCATGATATCTAGGTGAATGATTTACAACATTAACTCTATAGGCATGGCATCTACTCTTCACGATAAAATAAACCCCTCTCGGCCATTAACTAATATTCCCCCGAGTTTTATATATATAATTATTACAGAACCAGAAGAAAGAAAGTACTCCCGCCTTTTCATATTGTTTGAGGTACTTTCCTTTTTAGTTTGTTCCAAAATAAATGAAACATTTCTAAATTTGGAAATAATTCAACTTTAACTTCTTTATTTTACCGTTTTTGCCATTAGTGAGAAACTTTATAACCAAACAAATGGTATGGTCCCACAAACCTTTTACCCCTTAATCTTTTAAGACCACAAATTTTAAAAGTCTTCTTCTTTTTTCTTAAACTCTGTGCAGAGTCAAACTACTTTAAATAATATCAAACAGAGGGAGTAACTAAAATACATCACTGCCTACAGCTAGATCCGAGCATCCTAATTTAATCTTAGTGTCCAACATACATGTGTTTCACCAATTAAAAATTCCATATTTCCAAGGCCTTGTCTTATCCAAAGTGTTTCAGAGCTTACACTTTGGATAGCGATTGTAACAGATAGTGCAGTGTGGAATAGCCAGCCCTCAGGCATCCAAGTTCAGAGGGAACTCCAGGGTCCCAAAGCATGGCTTACCAAAGAGGGACATAACTTAAAACTAGGAATAAGTGCAATGTGAGAGAGGAGTTAGGGAGCCATAGCATAGGGTGGTGATACCTAGCCATGGGCCTAGACTGACACACCCTGCACCCTGTGCTTGGTCAAAACAATTAAGAGAAGACTTTTAGAAGTTAGACTTGGGTCTGGATAGTGATTAGGACACCACCAGACCTGATTCAAGGCTCAGCACATAAAGGGGAGAAATGAGTGGGAATTTATTTGAGTAAAGGTTCAGAGAACCAGGTTCTAAGTCATGGGTGGCAATAATAGGATTCTACCATGACTCAGAACTTCATTCACACACAAGAGGGGGTCAAAGGGATAGGGAATCACATAAGAATGCATTTACAGAAACATGAGGAAAGCAAGAAAGCATAACAGACATAAAGGTGCAGAAACATAATGAAAGCTAGCATGACAGACTAGGATAAACACATAGTGAAGAATGCATAACAGAAGAGGAGAAGTAAACACATAATTTGGAGGGTATTGTTTAATTGGAAGGACCTACCAGTTCCAAGCTTTAGAACAGCAAAATAGTATAAGCAAGTAACAACCAGAAGTTAATAAGAGCAGGCTCACAAACTTTAGAAAATATTTGAGAGTTCAAGAGTAACTCAAAGGTATTTAAGACAGTAGAAGAGTGAGGAGAAAGGTACTTAGTATCAAAAACAGAGGTAGTAATAGAAAAGGTATTTGAAAATTGTGTAGTGAAAAGTATTCGAAGTATTTTAAATGCAGAAGTGTATGTGTGTGTAATATGAAGTGTGCGTGTTGAGAGAAGATGCAAGTATTTATACTTGAAATCAGGCAGGTAAGCAAGGCAAGAAAATAACCAAGTATCAATAAAAAATCAATCAGTAGAAGAGAATTCCTCTAATTAAGGGATTCAAATTCTAACTGTACAAGACAGGAAATATTTAAGGAAAGGGGATCAAATAAACACATTGTACACAACATACAAATAAGGGTAAATGCATGTGTATCTTAACTAAGCAAAGGGAATTTGAAATACACAGTTAAGTGACTAAGGTAACAAGTGAACCAATTAGCACATAGTAAAATCAAGGAATCAGAGATTCCAAAATCACTAATGAACCAAGCCAGACAATAGGGGAATCGAGAAGTTCAAATTAAACAAGGAGAGAATTAATCGAATTCACACAAGGCATTCAGAAATCAATCCCAAAATCAAAGGTTATTTTGAGAGGGAAAAACTAACTATAAAGAGGGCATGAGCCTTAAACATACGAGGCTGGATTCAAGCAAAGAAAACCATCATGAAACTAAAAACCAGTAAGTAAAGGACCATGGTTCAAAGAGAATGTCAGATATCATGCGAGAGGTCAGGCAAGAGGTCCTATAAAGTTTTAGCAAAAATCAAAGCCACATGGTGAAATAGAATTGAAACAAAAAATGCAACAAATCAGGTACACAAAAATTCGGGTTTTGAAACTAAGCTAGTTTAGAGATAAGAAAGCAAACAAGTCACATACATGTTGTCTCACTGACTCGACTGGAACCCCAAATTCTAGGGTTTCTACCCTTAATCGAGTGTAGAGACAAAAGAAAATAAATTAGGCAAGAATAAGTTCAAAAATACCAAAGGAACTTAAAATATTTCATGCAAACATAATGAAAGAAAATACAAAAGAAAACCTAAGGAAACGGTTAAAGAAAGCATTGTAGAAGAAAACACATAGGAATCATAGTAGAAACACATAGGAGTCACAGTAGAATAAGTATAATTAAAAACCCCTAAGTCGGAGAAGATGGACATATGCCGGAGACGGCGGTGAAACTTGGATTGATGAGGATCTGAGAGAAGGATTTTAAGGTTGAACCTTGAATCTTCCCGTAGTAAGTGCACAAGATCATATGGTGAGTACAGGTCACCCAGGTCTTGGGGCGCCATTAATTCCGATGAAACAAGGGTGGAAACAGGCAGAATAGGGCTAGGGTTTCGGAGAGGGTTAGAGAGAGTTTGAGAGACGAAAAGAGTTTTAGAGACGGCTGTTACGGGTAAATGAATTAGGGTTAGGTTGGTTTGGGAATTGAAAAAAGGAAATAAAGAATCATGGCTGTTGATGAAAATGATCAACAACCTAGATTTATAGGGACGACCAGCTGGGTTTGAAATTGGGTCAGGGGCGAGTTTAAAATTGTAATTTGGTCGTATTTTAAATGGGTGGAATTGGGGTTTAATTGAGGGTGCAATTTGGACTAAAATTGTAATGAAATAGGGCCAAGTTTTGAATGGCTACTTTCTCCTCTTTTGAATTAATTAAAATAGCTAAAAATAAATTTACAACAAATTAAAAGCAATGAACTGGTTAATAATATATAAACATTACTCTAAAAATATTAGAAATAATCTTATAATTGTAAAACTTTATTAATCATAATATAGGCTATAATGGAAATTATATTCAATTTAATTTTAAAGAATGCCAAATAAACTGGTAAAAGTATGCAAAAATTACCTTAATTATATTTAGATGTAAAAATGAGGGTGAAACAATTTATTCACCAAAAATGATAATTGTTGGAATAACTTTGGGCTTTTTACTGTTAAAATAGACAATAAATTGATTTTAGAACATCCTAAAAATTGGGAAAAATACCAAATCTTTTGGACATATTTATATATGCATACATATGCTATTTTGAAAGTACTTGAGTATAAAAAAATACATATAAAAAATTGGGTATCAATACCAAGTTGTTGCAATCAGAAATTGGCTTGAGATTAGTGGATTGATTTATATGTGAGCAGGGCTTTATAGCAGTCAAGTTGTGTTCGTTTTCATGAGCATTCCTTATGGAGGAATAGTCGGGGTGTTATTTTTTTATTAGCTATTTCAGATAATAATGTATTGCGCTGTATGAGTTGTGAGACGGCTTGGTAAATTCTTATGTATTGAGGTTTCGCATGGAGATGATATTATATGAGCAACATGGATCTTGAGAATTAGATCTTGTATCGCACCTCAGTTGTGTTTGAGTTTTGTAGCATATGGCGCTATGTATTTTCTCAGGGATGGTATTATGCACTTAGCGTGCTTGCAATCGAAGTTCGATATTTTTATTGTAATGATCAGACGTAGCTCGAAGTGAAATCTCCTTATGTGATATCTATGTGTGGATCAGGTGGCACGCCGCCATGGGTATGTTATTTTGATCGGGTTGCGTGCCATAACAGAGTGATGTCAATTCTGGTTTTCTATATGCTATTTTTGTGTGTTTCGCTTCCTATCTTCTAAGGAAAGTCTATATTAGATCGAGGGTTAGGTGATTCCTTCCAGAGTTTGATTTCTTATTTGTGTTGTGTTTGGATTGGTAGTCTAGTGGCACATTATGGCATCATATGAGACTTTTGATCATATCCGGGATGGCTTATTGCTTGAGCAATTCGTATTGGGTGAGACGATATTTTTGTATGTAGGTTCGGTGTAATATAATTATATGAAGTATATTGAGGAGCAAAGATCATTATTTGGTTCAGAATGTGGTGGTGTTTCTTGTCAGAAGTACACACTCAATGATTGGTCGATTCGGCAGTTGACTATGATATTCAGCACATCTCGTCTGTCGTGGCGGTATTGTAAGAGTTAGAGTAAGACTTGCATGTGTCATGAGGTTCAATGGGAGCATCTGATTCATTGAATTTTGGCTAAGTAGATCCAAAAACATTATTGTGTTCCTATGGATTAAGTGTTGAAAGTAAGAATCGAGCAAAGTTATACGTTGATGTTTGAGTACAACGTGTCGTGATTGATATGGTGATCATATGCTGGAAATAGGCCTGGCATAGAATTTCGAATGTTAGAAATTGGGCTCTAAGGCTTATTTGCTTAAATAAAAGGGAATATTTTCAGAATCTATAGAGCTAATATGCTCATCTAAGTAGTGGTAGAACGGGAAGGTGCATGAGGTGCTAAAGAATGATTTCAGACTACTTCAGCATAGTTCTCAGCACGTTCGAGGACGAATGTATGTTTAAGTCGGAGAGAATGTAATGACCCGAACGGGTCGTTTTGAGTCCTAGCATGCCGTTCAGTAGTCTAAGGCCATGAGAAGCTTCATTTCAGGTGTTATGACTTGTACGCATGGTTGGAATTGAATTTCGGGAAGTTCGAAGTTAATTTGGGATGAGAATTTTCATTTCGGAAACTTAATGTTGAAAGAATGAAGTAGGATTGTATTTTTGAGTAAACGATCTTGGAATCGAGATCTGAAGGTTCCACCAGGTTCATATGATAATTTCGGACATAGGCGTATGCCCGGTTTGGGTTTCGGATAACCCGGGAGAATTTTGGCGCCTATTGTGGAAGTTGGCAATTTAAAGAAATTCCTTAAGTTTTTCTTGTTGTGTATTTCAGCATTATCGATGTTCGTTTGGGATTCCGAGACTGGGAGTAGCTCTGTATGGTAATTCTGGAGTTCGGAGCGCGATCGGAAGTTAATTTGGAGGCCTGTAGGTCATTTTGAAGCCATTTGGCTAAAGATAGAAATTTGAATGTTTTCGAGAAGTTTGGCGGGGAGTATACTTTTTCATATGGGTTAGAAACTTATTCCAGAAGTTGGAATAGGTCTGTAACATTAAATATTACTTGATTGTAAAATTTGAAGCAAATCGGACATGATTTGATGGGTTTAAACAACGGAAGTGGAAGTTGGAAAGTTCAGAGTTTATAAAGCTTGGATTGGAGGTGGATTGATGATTTTAGTGTTGCTTGATGTGATTTGATTCCTTGAGCAAATCCGTAATATTTTTTGGAATTTGTTGGGGTCCTGGGGGCCTTAGTAGATTCTGGGTGGTTAACGAGTCGAAATTGAATTTTTTGAAAAAGGTGAGTTGCTGGTTGCTAGTATTTCCGCTTCTGCGGAGATGGGACCGTAGAAGCGACCCCGCTAGGAAGCCACAGAAGCGGTCCTAGATCCGCTAAAGCAGAACTGCAGAAGCGGTTGGCTGACCGCAGAAGCGAAATTGGACTGGAGCCCCTTGTCCGCAAAAGCGGAGTTTTGTCCGCAAAAGCGAGACCGCGAAAGTGAAAATAGTTCTAGAATCGCGAAAAAGGCTAGAGGTAGAGAGTTGTTTTAAATATCAGATTTTGGCCATTACTATCATATTTTTCATGGCTTGGGCGATTTTGGGATAGTTTCAAAAGAGGGTTTTCGTCATTAATGATAAGGTATGTTATTCCCACCTATTTTGAATTAAGAACATCAATTATGTATGAATTTAAGCATGAAATCTTGTAGAAATATTTGAGGTTTTGGTAGAAAGACCTAAAAATTAAATTCCTAGAAATTAGCCAGGATTTTGAGTATGGAATTATGAGAAAATTATATATTTTAGCTCCTAAGGTCATGGGCAAAATTTATCTTCGAAAACTTTAGAATTCCGGGCACACGGGCTCGAGGGCATTTTTGTTAACTTTTCAATCGGGGTTAGGAATTGTTACAAATAAGGTTGTAGAGTTCAATTAAGCATATATATTTGGATTTTTATGGACATTGGCTAGTTTTGGAGCATTATGTGTTTGTTCGAGCCTTCGGAAGAATGTAGAGTGCCGGTTATGAGTTTTCGGAGCGAGGTGAGTCTCCTTTCTAATCTTATGAGGAGGAATTTACCCCATTGGTAAGTTAAATTGGTTATTTCTTCCTATTTGTGGGGGCTACGTATGCACGAGGTGATGAAAGTCCGTGCGTAGCTACTATTATGCTATTGTCTGGGTAGTCTAGGACCCAAAAACATGTTATACTTGGATTATTTGTGAACCCATTGATGGCTGGAATTGCTTAAATCATATTAAATTAATAAATAGATTTCTAAAATGACTTAAGCTCTGTTTTTCAAATTATTAAACAGAATTGGACTTTCTTGGATATTTGCTCCATGTTGACTTCTTGACTGATTATTTCTCTGTGTGTTTATTCTGGAATGGTCTGAACGCCTCGGCAGATTAATAGATGCATCTATAGGTGCATCGTCGACGCTCGGCAAGTCACACTTATTAATGTTTGATCAGGCCGTCGCCTCAGTGTGATTTGCGCATTCTTGTATTGCTACCTGGAACTTATTTAAGTTCTTACATGCCTCACTCTGGCTCGAGATCATTTTGCTAATAATGAAAAGGAATTTCGGAAATTTTCCTATGAAAGAATTATGTGCTTACTTGTTTCCTTTATCTGGATTAAAAATCATGTTTATAAAATAAATTCACTATTTAATATATATTTTAAGGATGAATAATCATTGGACTATTAGAGAGTGTTAAAGTTGACCATCTCGTCTCTACCACTTCAGAATTAGGCGGGATACTCATTGGGTACACGTTATTTTTGTACTCATACTACACTTGCTGTGCATTTTGTTTAACAGGTATATGTGACTCCAGTGACTTATTATGCATAGCACTAAGGATGATTCTAGGACTAGGTGAGCTGCATAATTCAAGACATTCGTAGCTAGAGCAGTCCCTTCTTGTGTACTGTATTTTCTTTCTGTCCATTGTATTCCAGACGGATGCTTTATTTTACTTCTCTTATCAGTAGATGTTCATGCACTTGTGACACTGGGTTTGGGATGGTTTGAAGTAGTGTATTAATTTCTTAACTTTTAAATTTTATTTAAAACTACATTCTTTAAAAAATTTAAATAATGAAAGAAAAATCCTGGATTTCAAAAGTGTTAAAAGCGAGATTTAATTTGGTATTAGAGTTGGCTAGCCTAACAACGGTGTCCGGCGCCACCACGGCCCTTAGTGAATTTTGATCGTGACATAAATGATAGAAATCATAGTGAAATAAAGAAAACCAATATGATGAACAATTGTGGCCCTTGAGCTAATTGCCCTCAAACCAACTAAACAGGCTATTGAAAGTATGAGTTGAACAATAGAGCTTGCATGAGATAAAAATGTGATATATTGCTTTGATATGCGTTAGTGTAAGATGATTACAAATGGTTAAGACCATCTCTATATAGCAAAGGAATTCTATTTACGGTATAATTCTCAATACAAAAGAAAATTCCATTATTAGCTAAAAAACCATCCTTGATTTGATATGTTCAGATATTTCTACCGTGATTCTCGACCAGTCACGAATATCTCATCATTTTGTTCTTATGCTATCTTCGATCATAATCTATGTCAATACCGTTTGATCTATATCATTACTAGTCTCGATCTCGACAGATACTTCGAATCCCAAACTCGATACCGTATCATCGTGTCTCGATTTGATATGTAATGGGTTCAATCCTCAATCCATCCCTTGGTCTCGACTAAACAGTAAAATCGAATGGACCCGATTTTAACCATATACACATAGATTAATACTGTAGCTTAAAAAGACTTAAATAGTGATGTCACTGCACAATGATGGTTGCAGTTGATGTGGGTTGGACAGCTATCACATGTGTGGTAAAATATAACGATTGTTTCATTTTTAATCAGCCATTTCGGATTGGAGTTGAGGAAGTAGAGAATCTTTTAGTAAAAGACCCTTTATAACATACTTTTTGCGGCCCATATTTATATTAATCGTGCCAAAAGTGAATAAGGACACTAAGGGGTTGTTTGGTACAAGGTATTAGAAAAACTAATGCAAGCACTAGCTTTGTGCATTACTAATTCCATGTTTGGTATATTATTTCAACCTTTGTATAACTAATGCTTGTATTAGTTATACATTATACTTAGTATCATGTTATGTATAAGGAATCTATAGGAAACCATGACATTAGTAATGCAAGGGTTTTTAATGCTTGCATAAACATGGTTATAGACCTAAATGCCCCTCAAATCCCTAATAGAAGTCTTTCCCCATATTATAAGCAAACATATTTCATATGTACCCTTTGTCCAAGGAATAGCATTGTTGAACGCTGCCAAATCCTCTTCTTCTTCATTTTCTTCTTCATAGATAAAAGTGGTGTGTACAGGTAAAAGGATTTTCAGTAATTTTGTTCGTCCCCCTCCTTTTGAATGACTCATGGAGTGAAGACACTAACTACTAGTTTCTTTGTTCATTTTGAGTGTGCTTCTGTATTCAAGAACTAGTATTTGAGGTATTTTTAAAAATTGGTTCTTATTTTCTGGCAATTTCATTCTCGGTGCTTCTTTTTTAAATGATTTGTTCTTTACTCATTGTTTTCTCTTTCTACCCTAATTTTACAAGTTGGGTACAACTCTTTCTCTACCAAATAACATAGTAACAAATTTATGTGCATGCATTCTTTTCATTATTCATGGAAAAATTAGGTGTTATTATGGATCTTCAACACTATCAAGTACTGAATATATTGAATATATTATCCTTGAGGAGATAATGTGCCAGCAATTTCTTATTGTCCTTATTTGCCTTTTCATGGCTAGCCATGGTCATTCTGTAAGAAGACGATGTCGAAACATGTGTGGATTAGATACTGTATGAGTGCTCGAGTACCGAAAATTATTTCTCACTTACATTCTATCATAAATGACAATGATAGTGTATATATCAATAAATTAAGAATGGATAGAAATGCCTTTCACACTTTAGCTCTCTTAACTAAGGATATTGGAGGTTTGACCGATAGTAAAAGTATGTCAAGTAGCAAAAAAGCTACCAATGTTTTTAAATATCTTGGCTCATCATGAGAAGAATAGATCTATCAAGGTTGATTATATTAAATCGGGATAGAGCGTAAGTCCGGCTTTCAATGAATGTTTGAGTGTTATTCTCAAACTAACTCCATTGTTACTGGTTGATCCTAAACCGGTGCTTGAGGATGAGATTGAAGATCGATGGAAATGGTTTAAGGTAGGTAAAAAATAGTTTGATATCTACTTATTTATGAATAAAACTAACTAAATGCAGTTTTATAGTTTTACAAAGATTTTTTTATATTTTGAGATAACACTATGATTTATCTTATAGGGTTGTTTAGGTGCACTAGATGGTACTTATATGCAAATTACAGTTACATCCCAGTACAAACCAAGATACAGGACAAGGAAGGGAAATATATCAACTAATGTATTGGGAGTTTGTGATAGAAACCTCAATTTTACTTATGTGTTAACTGGTTGGGAAGGTTCAGCTGCCGACGGTCGTGTATTACGAGATGTTGTAGCAAGAAGGAATGGATTAAAAATCCATGAGGGCATGCCATGTCTATGCTTTCAAGTTACATAGCAAAAGGAATTGGATATGAAAGTAACTAAATTGTATTTCTATATAATAGGTAATTGTTATTTGTGCGATAGAGGATATACGAACGGAAATGGTTTTCTTTAACCTTATCAAGGATATAGATATTGGTTAAAGTATTGGCGAGGTGACAATCCATTGCCTCAATGTAAAGAAGAGCTTTTCAATATGAGCATGCTAGGTCTCGTAATGTTATTGAAAGGACATTTGGTCTGCTGAAAGGACGTTATATATGTATTTTTCTAATATGACATTGCTATATTTTATAAATTATTTTTTAGATTGATCCACCAACAAAAAATATGAATACCAAGAAATGGCCGATGATTGAGGATTGGGAGGAAATTTTTGGCAAGGATAGAGTAACCGGAGAGTTCGCAGAAGGGCCACTAGATACTTCGGAGGAAATTAAAAGAGTCGAGCTCCAAAAGTTTGTAATGATATGAGTTATGGATTTCCAATCGATATTGATGAAGATGAAGAAGTTGTCGCTATCATAGACCTAAAGTATTTACTGGAGAAGCTGAAAATACCACTGGATATAGTGCATCAACTCAAGCTGAAAATACCGTTGAACCTAGTTCATTTCATGGAGCTAAAAATGTCACTGGACCTAGCTCATTTACTGTAGCTGAAAATGCAACTGGGCCTAGTGTCGGAGCATCTGAAAACGGATATTCTGGATCCCAACAAACTCATAAACAAGGTGTGTATGATAAAAGGTCCTCTTCTAATGTAAAAGAAAAAGAGAAAAGTAAGAAAATAAAAAAATAGTAGAGGATGATAATGAGACATTTCTCAAAGGTATGATGAAAATTATGAAAAACTTTACTGAAAGTCAAGACAAAATAATGGGCGCCTTAATTGAAAAGATTGGAGATCGTGACCGATCCAATATTCGTGGCCAACTATATTCTATCCTTGAATCTCCCGTATTTGAATTGCACACCATAGTGCAACGTATCAAAGCTTCAATGATTCACTGTGATGATGACAAAAAGATAAAATTCTTTTTACGCATGGATGAATTTGAGCGTCATATAATGATGTCGATGCTCGTCACTGATAAACTTTAGAAGTATGATAAACTTGTGAATATAGGTGATGGCACTAGTTTGATAATTTTTTTCTTGGCTAAAAACTTCAAAGATTGACAATGATGTCATTTTTTTATACATCTGGTTATTGATATAGGCGGGTGAATGCTAGATTTTTCTTGTGACTAATATTTATTAAATAGCTCAACTTCAGTGTAAATGTTAAATGCATATGTAATTATATAGTTTTTATGATAGTTATTCAGACTCTTTGTAGATGTTTAACTTTTGAGATTCTACGATGTAATTATATAAAGTTGTTATGACAGAAAACTTGTTATGTGGATTTTTGGAAGAAAGGGTGTTGCTATCACCTTTGTCACAAAGGATGATGCTTTTTGACCTTCAGAAGTTTTACAATGTTGTAATTGAAGAGGTGCCACCCAACGTGGCCGATCTCTTTTGAAGTTGTTTTGGTTATGTAATATGAGTTCTTACTTACATGAAGTAATTTAATATCTTAATTTTTGGTTAGTTCGAATACTATCACGCTTGGAATTGGGAAATGCAGGTGCCATGATTCACCATGGAACCTGTCAATCTTTAAAATTTTGGTTGGTTTTAAATTCAATATTTGTTTTTCTAGTTGTTTAAGTACTCTTTTCTGTATCGATTTTTAATAGATTTCCACGGGTTTTGCCCTGTTTTGCTTGTTTAATCTGTCATCACGCACAAGTGAGTTGAATCTTGCTGGTAGCTGAGAACTTGCAGTCTGTTATTGATCAATTTCTTAGTTGGAATTTCATAATTTTGAAAGAGAATAAATAATGACTTGAAAATGTTGACTTCATTGTCTAACTTTAATGTTATTGCATGTGAAAATCTATTTGGGGAAGTTTCTGATCCCAACTTGTAATATCCATGTCTAAATTCTATTATTTAAGAAATGCATCCTCCTGAAGATTATAACTTTTCATATGCATCTACTGTGCTCTATTTTCTAGTAGATGAAGAAAATAATGCAAGATTGTTGATTTCATGTAAAAAAAAGTTAAGTTGTTATAGCTTGATTTTTTGATAGTACTAATTTATTTATTTTTGCATTATTATTTTGGTATTGATCCATATACTTTAATGGATCAGTTAAAAGGCCTCAACCTTTCTTGTTTTGTTATCTATAAAATTAATTTCTATATCTAAAGTTAAAAATTATGGAGGGTACTTTTGTAAACAACCAATGTTTAAAAAATTATGTTATGCTTTAATACACCAAACCAAAATAATAATCTCAGCATAATTAATAACAGTATAATTAATATCAGCATTACTAATACCAATATTACTAATACACTGTATTCAACATTATTCTTCCTCCTATCAGACCACCCCTAAATATTTAACCAAAAAAGAGTTGAACAATTCAAAGCTATGATGACAATTATCATCTTTGTCTCATAGAAAGCTGGAAACTTTTAAAACAATTGGCAGTCTTCAAAAGTAATTGGACACTACATTTCTAAGTGTAGATTGGTGGTTCGGTAGTGGCATTATTTAGGGAGAATGATACATTACCCGCAAAAATAAAATTATTTATTCTTTTTTGTCAATTTATTTTTTTATCCATCAAACTAATTACATTTGCTATCCATAGTAATCTTTATAAAAAATTTTCTCTTTTTTCTTCAATTTTTTTTCTATGCTTCTTTTCTTTCTTTCTTTTTTTTCCTTTTTTCTTTCTTTTCTCCTTTTTTCTCGTTTTCTTCTTTCTTTTTTTCCTTTTGTAATTTCATTTAACTTCTTTGTTATATTTTGTTCTCTTCATAATCTAATTTCATTTACTTTTTTTTACTTTTTTGTTAATTTTTTTTATACAATAAGAAAAAATAACTGATGTAGTAAATTTTTGTTCATCTATTTTTGATATAACTAGTATAATATACCCTTTTTTTATTTTTTAAATTTAATTATTAAACTGAAATAATATCAGGTGTCACTTGATCTAATTCACTGAATATCACATGACTGCTGCTGAGCACCATAAATTACATAATTAGATTATAAGAATCAACACGTGATTGCCATGCAAACCTTGATCTCTTTTCCTATAAATATCAGTACACACTCTATAATTAGCAGTAATACAACCAGTTATAGAGTAAGAAAATATAATCTACGACAACCAAATCTTCATACATACTACTTAGAATAAAAATGATAATAAAATATTGAAAAATACAATAAAAGTATAAGTAGCAAAAAAGACTTCTCGTACCATGTGATACCAATATGGTATATATATGTATACTAACTGAGCATATGATTGCTCTAGAATATTGTCACAACTATCTACAACATTATTATTATACCAAAATTAGAGGACGCAATAAAATAATGAAAAAATTACATGCTCGTATTGCAAGCTAAATATTTGCAAAACAACTTGTATACTAACAGGGTATATAGTTGTATGAGATCATTCTAACAATTGCCTATAACTATAAAAAATATTACATAATACACATAATTTATGTCCATTGGCACACAAAATTCTTGCATTGCATATCATGTTCACATAAATAATTTGTCACGACCCAAATCCCAAACTCGATCGTGATGGCGTCTCTCGTGAAGACAAAGCTAGCCAACAGAATACAACGCTTCCTTTTAATAGTTACTTAACATTTATAAATCTAAAACATAATTAACCTTATCATGAGCACGAAAATGAAAAGATTAAAAAATAGGGAACCATCCCAATACGGCCCGCAATCGGGGTGTCATAAAGTCACGAGCTACTATAGAATTTACTAGAATTCTATAAAGTCTAGATCTGAGAACAAAGTTTGAGGATAAGTAGATAACATAACATAAAAGAGAAACAGGACTGCAGATGTCAACAGCTACCTCGTCACTCCTGGTCCGCCTGGTCTGGAATAAAGTCAACGCTCAAGGACGAACTCAGCTATACATGTATCTGCACACACGGTGCAGGGAGTAATGTGAGTACTCCGACCTAGTGAATAATCAAAATAAATAATTACTGAAAGCTAGAAATCTCATAAATGCACAAAGGAATGCTTCTTAAGCAATAAAATCAGTCAGGAAATAAAACAGTGAAGTATCGGAAAAATTCCCTTTTAAAAACAGTTAAAGACAACATGTTTAACAATTAAGAAAGAATCAGCAACCAGCCCCTCGGGCAGCTATTGCTACCTGACCAATTTACATCACACAGTTCAACTATTACCATTGTTTCAATCACATAGGTACCCGCGCTCACTATGGGGGTTCAAATTTCAGAGGGGTTCCTACAGCCCAAGCGCTATATCATCATAAGGCCTGAAAGCCTGTACATATCATCATGAGGCTTGAAAGCTTTCTAACAATACACTCGAGGCCTGAAAGCCTCCTCATATCACTCAACATGTCCTCACATATGTCCCTCGACCTCAATCAGTCCCAAAAGTAATCATAAGCCCCTTGAGAATAGTAAGGCATTAGTGCTCTATTCAAACATCAGTTAAAATATCACTTAAATCGAAAGTTGAGTAAAAGTATAGCTGAGTTCATGAAAACAGTGTATCAAAAGTAGGACTGAGTTCAAATAATATTTCAATTAGTGAGAAAATAGTGATTGGAGTTCACAAAGTATTTTAAATAGTCAGCACGAAGCCCCAAGTATGGCAATAAGCCCAAGTCATGGTGAAAAATAATAAGTCTTTATAAAATACACGGTAAAATATCTACCGGGATGGACCAAGTTACAATCCCCAAAAGCAAATAACATCGCGCTTGTCATACAACGCGTGTCCCATATCAACATAGCACTACATTGTGCAAATCTGGGGTTTCAAACCCCTAGGACATCATTTAAAATCATTACTCACCTCTAGCCGGCCAAGGTCTAGCTCGCTATGCCTTTTCCTCTCGATCGACCTACTCTGGTGTCGAATCTAGAAAAAAACCACAAATAATACGTTACAATAGCATAGGAGAACAAACCCAATCAGAAATACTCGGAAAAATATCAACATTCACGAAATTTGCAAAAATCGAGTCCCGTGCCCACTTCTCGAAAGTTAAAAATTTATCATCACTGGATTCCTTATCTCGCCACGGGTTTATACATGTAAAATATCCAGAATCGAAGTCCAATTGACCCCTCAAATTCCCATTCTTCCTTCTCTTAAGTTCAAGCCCTAACCTCCATTTTATCCCAAATTCCTTGACTTTTCAACCTTAATTCATGTAATACATATTAGATTTATGTTTTAGGCTCACAAGTCCTTACCTCGATGAATTAACTTGATTCCCTCTCTAATATCGCACACAAGCTTCCAAGTCCGAGGTGAAAATATGGAGTTCTTTCAAAATTTTGCGAAGATAGAAATTTAATACCTCTAAACAGGCCTTTTCGCTTCCGCGATAACCATACCGCTTCTGCTCACTCGCTTGTGCGGAAATTGTTCCTCTTCTGCGGAATTCTCCAAAAGGCCAAACTTGGCTTCTGCGATTCCCCATACACTTCTGCGGTCCATTTTCCGCAAAAGCGCAAACATCAGATATCAGACCTTCAACAATCACACAAGTCCAAATTTATTCCCATTGGCCATCCAAAATCACCCCAAGGTCTCTGAGACCTAAACCAAAAGTGCCAACCCATTCTAAAACATCACTCAAACTTACTCTAATCATCTAAACACCACAACCAACACCAAAACTATCAAATTACATCGGATTCAAGCCTAGATTCTTCTAAAACGTCCAAAATACCCATTTGATCAAAAACCCAACCAAAACACCTCCAAATCATCCGAAATTTTACAACACATCCCAAATCACCTAACAAAGCTACTCCCACTCTTGAAATATCATTCCGACCCTTGGATCAAAATCATACCTATCAACCAAAAATCGCCAAAATACTAACTTTGCCGATTCAAGTCTATTTCTACATCGGGCCTCCAAAAACATTTTTGATCACGCTTCTAAGTCACAAATCATCATCCGAAGCTAACCAAATCACCAGAAATCACATCCGAATTCTCTAACCCATAAGTCAAGATCCGGTTGACTTTTCCAAAACAAACCTTCCTTAAAGAGACTAAATGTATCATTTCTTATCAAAACCAATCCAACTTAACTCCAACACATCGAATACCGATAATGAATATGGAGAATCATAAAATAAGTGAAATGGGGTGGTAACTCACGTGACGATGGGCCGGGTCGTCACATCATCCCAGGTGCTGAAAAATGGGAGTGAAAGGAACCCCTCGCACTAGAGTGACTTGCTGATGCACTCAATGTGGAAGAACCCTAAACAGACGAGGCACGCGAAGAAATCTGTGCTGGAAGGGTGCTGAGTGAGGATTGGCCTTACTGATACCCTTGATGACCATGGCCTGTAGATGCGCCACGATACTCGGGACGAGCCGACTGAGGAGGCCTGAAGGAACGACCTCTACTCTACTGGAACTGGCCCCTAGATGAAGCACCACTTTAACTACCACAACCTTGAGGCATCTTGGCCTCCCTCTCCTCTCTATCCTGACGGTGCGCCGTCCTAATATCACGAGCAATATCCATTGCATCCTCTAAGGAAATACCCAGAACTCTCTCTCGAGTTATCAGAACACGAAGGTGATAATTAAGCCCATCCACAAACCTCTTGATCCTCTCTTGATCAGTCGTAACTATCCAAGAGTCATGACGAGCCAAGTTAGAAAATCTAGCCTCGTACTGAGTCACAGTCATATCTCCCTGATGAAGCTACTAAGCTATCTACGCAACTCCTCCCTCTAGGACTACGGTACCCACTTCTCCAATAAGATAGTGGAGAACTCATGCCAAGTCAAAGGTGCTGCACCTGCCAGCCTACGCCGCTCATACGTTTCCCACCAAGTGAAGGCAGCTCCAGCGAACTGAAATATAGCAAAGGCTACACCACTCATCTCCAAAATCCCTATTGTTTGAAGAATACGCTGACACTTGTCGAGAAACCCATGGGCATCCTTGCCCTGAGCACCACTAAACGAAGGAGGATAGAGCGTACTGAACCTCTAGAGACGATGTTGCTCATCGTCTGGCTTAGCTGGAACCACAAAGTTCTGAACGGGTGCAACTGGCTGAGCTGGGGCTGCTCCCAGTGTCTGCAATCCCTGCAACACCTGCTCAGGTGTACGAGCAGCGGGAGTCTAATTGCCTCCCCCGGCGTGAGATATAGCTGCTACAGTAATGGCTAAAACTGCCTGAGCCACATCATTACAAACGATAATATCTGACCAGGGCCTCCTGAAGACCCGGAATCACAATAGGCACTGTCGGTGCCTGCACAGGTGCTGCTAGAATATCTGCAGCTGGAGCCTGATCCAGAGCCGGGGCAACTGGTGGAGCAACAGGTACTGCCCTTGCAGCTCTACCTCTACCACGACCATGACCATGCCCACGGCCTCTGGTTTCCCCAAAGGGTGGTACTGGTTCCGTCCGTCTCGTCCTGTAGCACGAGTCTTCGCCGTCTGAGAGAGAATAGAACATAAAATTTTTGTTCTCGGATCAACAAAGTCACACGACAAGAATTTCAAGAATATGAAGCTTTTCCTAAAGTTTGTGCAGCCTCTCGAGGATAAATACAGACGTCTCTGTACCGATCCGCGAGCATGACTCATGAGACCTAAGTGATCTAGGCTCTGATACCAACTTGTCACGACCCAAATCCCAAACCCGATCGTGATGGTGCCTCTCGTGAAGACAAGGCCAGCCAACAGAATACAACGCTTCCTTTTAATAGTTACTTAACATTTATAAATCTAAAACATAATTAGTATTATCATGAGTGCCGAAATGAAATGATAAAAAGATAGCGAACCATCCCAACACAGCCCGCAATCGGGGTGTCACACAGTCACGAGAAACTACAGAGTTTACTAGAATTGTAAAAGTCTAAGATCTAAGAACAAAGTCTCAGGATAAGTAGATAATAGAAGATAAAGGAGAAACGGGGTTACAGACGACAACAACTACCTCGTCACTCCTGGTCCGCCTGGTCTGAAACAAAATTAACGCTCAGGGACGAACTCAACTCTACCTGTATCTGCACACACGATGCAGGGAATAATGTGAGTACTTTGACCCAGTGAGTAAAAAAAAATAATGAGAAAGCTAAAAATCTCATAAATGCACAAAGGAATGCTATCTTAAGCAGTAAAATCAGTCAGGAAATAAAACAGTGATGTATACGAACAATTCTCTTATAAGAACAGTTAAAGACAACATGTTCAACAAATAAGAAATAATCAGCAACCAGCCCCTAGGGCTCAATTTCCTGGTTAGCCATTTTTACCTGACCAATTTATATCGTACAGTGTCATTATTACCACTATTTCAATCGCATCGGTACCCGCTCTCAATGTAGGGGTTCAGACTCCGGAGGAGTTCCTACAGCCCAAGCGCTATATCATCATAACGCCTAAAAGCCTGTACATATCATCATGAGGCTGAAAGCCTTCTCACAATACACTCGAGGCCTGAAAGCCTCCTTACATCACTCAACATGTCCTCAAATATGACCCTCGGCCTCAATCAGTCCCGAAAATAATCATACGCCCCTTGGGAAACAGTAAGGCAACAATGCTTAATTCAAACATTAGTTCAAATATCATTTAAATCTCAAATTGAGTAAAAGTATAGCCGAGTTCATGAAACAGTGTATCAAAAGTGAGATTGAGTTCTAATATTATATTGATTAGTGAGGAAGCAGTGATAGGAGTTCACAAAGTATTTTAAATAGTCGGCACGAAGCTCCAAGAATGGCAATAAGCCCAAGTAATGGTGTAAAATAACAAGTCTTTATGAAATACATGGTAAAATATTCACCGGAATGAACCAATCCCTAATAGTAAATTACCTCACGCTCGTCATACAACGCGTGTCTCAACTCAATATAGCACTATATTGTGCAAATCTGGGGTTCAAACTCTTAGGACATCATTTAAAATCATTAGGCACCTCTAGCCGGCCAAAGTCAACCTCGCTATGCCTTCTCGTCTCAAATCGATCTTCTCGAACGTCGAATATAACCAAAACCACAATGAATACATTACAATAGGCTAAGGAAATATAAACCAATCGGAAAGACTCGAAAAATATCAAAATTTGCAAAACCCGAGCCCCGGGCCCACTTCTCGAAAGTCAAAATATTTACCATCATCGGATTCTGTATCTCGCCACAGGTTTATACATATAAAAATCTCCAGAATCGAATTCCAATTGACTCCTCAAATCCCCATTCTTCCTTCTCTTAAGTTCAAGCCCTAACCTCCATTTTTATCCCAAATTCCTTAATTTTTCACCCTTAATTCATGTAATACACATTAGATTTATGTTTTAGGCTCAGAATTCCATACCTCTATGAGGTACCTTGATTCCCTCTCAAAAATCACACAAAAGCTTCCAAGTCTGAGGTGAAAATATGGAGCTCTTTCAAAAATTCGCGAAGATAGAATTTTAATACCTCTCAACGGGCCTTTTCGCTTCTGCGATAACTATACTGCGTCTATGCACTCGCTTGTGCGGAAATTGTTCCGCTTCTGCAAAAATCTCCAAAAGGCTAAACTTCACTTCTTCGACTCCCCATACACTTCAAAGGAACCGCTTATGCGGTCCATTTTCCGCTGATTCGAAAACACCAGATGTTGTATCTTCAACAATCACATGTGTCCAAATTTCTTCCTGTTGGCCATCCGAAATCACCCCGAGGCCTCCGGGACTTCAACCAAAAATGTAAACCCATTCTAAAACATCACTCAAACTCATTCCAATAATCAAAACACCACAACCAACACCAAAACTATCAAATTACATCGGATTCAAGCCTAGATTCTTTTAAAACTTTCAAAATACGCATTTGATCAAAAACCCGACCAAAACACCTCCAAATCATCTAAAATTTTACACACTAATTCCAAATCACCTAAAAATGCTACTGCATCTCTCGTAATTACATTCTAAACCTCGGATCAAAATCTTACCTATCAATTAGAAATCGCCAAAACTCTAACTTTGCCAAATTAAGCCTATTTATACACTAGGCCTCCAAAATCGCTTTCGATCAAGCTGCTAAGTCACAAATCATCCCCCAAAGCTAATCGAATCACCAAAAATTATATCCGAGCTCTCTTACCCATATGTCAAGATCCGGTTGACTTTTCCAAAACAAACCTTCCATAAAGAGATTAAGAGTCTCATTTCTTATCAAAACCAATCCGACTTAACTCCAACACACCAAATAGCGATAACAAAATATGGAGAAGCATAACATGAGGGAAACGGTGCGGTAACATGTCACGCCTCGAATCCGAGGGACATGACCGGCACTCAACCTAGTATCCCCGGTCGAGTGGACCTGGGTGACTTTCCTATTTCCCACGCGTTACCCCATATTGTCCAATGTATTAGCCAAAAGATACCAAATTGCAACTGAAAGTAAATAGGAATTCTCTTTTATAAGCACACATTATAATTAATAGGGAACATCTTTTATAAAACATACATTATGATTAACATGGATCGTGGTGTACAAGTTTACAGCGCCCAAAGCATATACCTTTATACATAAGTTCTAACCCACATACCACTGTCTACGGAGCCTCTAAGATAAGAATAATACAACACTTTGCCGGCGACAAGGCCCCGGCTATACCTTTACAAAAGGACACAAGACTCAAATATACAAAAACATGGGTGGCATGAGCCACACAAGGCCCCAAAAGGAAAGGGACTCACCAAACACGAATACCGCCAATAGAGAGGGAGGAGGAGCATCGAATGGTGGACTAGAGTGCCTGCCAAGAATCCACTTACAATCATAACACGAATGTAGCGCCCCCGGCAAAAGGGACGTCAGTACATTTGAATTGTACTGGCATGTATGAACAAACTCTGTCTCAAGTAAGCTCAAGCCAAATTACATATACAAGTATAGAACTGAAAAACAATAGTACAAGTACAACCATGGAGCAACAACCTAATATTTCACAACAAATGATTCAATTAGTCAAACAAAGGGACAATCAATGCCCCACATGTTACAAACTCTCCTGCTGTCTCCTTTCACAATTCCACATTCATCATTCATGATTTTGTATTCATATCAATAGTGATATTGGATCACATTTTCCACCCTTATTTCCTCGTCCACCCTTATTACCTCGGACACCCTTATCACCCCAACCCACACCTTATTTCACTGTGTTGCGGCACGTAACCCGACTCTGCCTGACAGTTTCAGTTCACAACAACATACAACACAACAACAAAGACAAAAAATCAACTATGGCACATTGTTAAAATAGATCCACAACAAGGATAATGTAATTCCACAACTAGCAACAATAATTTCCTCATGTTCATCAATTTGGTACACAATTTGGGTTACCACAACAGTTGTTCACAACTAATCACACATGTTGTTCCACGTTATTTCCATTTCCACCGTTACACATTATTTCCATTTCCACTATTCCATACAACTTCCATTTCACATTTTTATGTACGAGATAGTAAAAAGAATCCAATCCACGCAGGTAGACTCGACTCTATGAGCTGCTAACATCTGAGCACTCATTTTCACGGGGCCTTACATCCTCCCCCGCTTAATATCATTCGTCCTCGAATGAGGACTTGGGAACTAAATGAGTTAGAAAACATGATATGCAAGTTTCTACACTTTAATTAACTTTAAGTTTGTTTTTGAAAAATTTTGCCAGAGTCTCATTTGTAATATGGACATAACCACTTGTCAAAGAACCTCCAAAACATATTCCCAAGCATTACTACACAAACTTGCCACCTTTACAATAGTTGCAAAATGCATAATCCTCACACTTGCACATATTCAACCTCTTGGTACACTTTTAACCATTTGGCACACAATATGAAATCAAATTAAGCTTTAATCATCTGTACTATTAAAGCCATTTACCTATCACAAGGGTATGACATAGCTATTCATTTCAATGCAATTCCTCTATGCAAAACTAATCATTACACAATTAGAACACTTTGATACACAATGTCCATGCAAAATTAATTATTGCTTCCAAACATCAACTTAACATGGGAGCACAAAACCATTGTTACCAAAAAGGATTGCACATTGCCCAAGAACAACTTGGAGAGTCTATAATAATAAGGCACTTGGAAAGAGGAGGGTTGGTTCTTACACCTAATGGAACACGACACTAGCTCTCCTAGGGACAAGGTTCGCACGATCATTCTAGACTTGCTCAAATAGATGGGGGTATTTTATCTTCATCTCATCCTCCGCTTCCCACGCTGCTTCCTCGACTTGCTGGTTTCGCCACAACACCTTAACTGAAGCAATGTCCTTGTCCCGCAACTTACGGACTTGCCTATCCAGAATAGCAACTGGAATATCCTCATATGATAACTCTTCTGTAACCTTGATGTCTTCAACTGGCACAACTTTAGACAGATCACCCATAACTTTCCTCAACATGGATACATGAAACACCAAGTGCACTAAGGACATTTCAGGGGGCAATTTCAACCTATACGAAACTTGACTGATCCTTCGAGTGAATTTATAAGGCACAACGTAACTAGGACTTAGTTTTCCCTTCTTCCCAAAGCTCATGACTCCTTTCATATAGGACACCCTCAAGAATACCCAATATCCTTCTTGAAACATCAATTCTGTTCGACGCACGTCCGCATGGGATTTATGGTGGCTTTGAGAAGTCTTGATTCTCTCCTGAATGACTCTTACCTTCTCCGTGGCCTGATGCACGAGATCTAGCCCTATTAATTTCGCTTCACCAACCTCGAACCACCTGATCGGGGACCTACACCTTCTTCCGTATAATGCTTCGAATGGGGCCATCTGGATGCTAGCATGGAAGTTGTTGTTATAAGCAAACTCTATAATGGGCAGGTGATCATCTCAATTACCTTTGAAATCCAAGACACATGCCCGAAACATATCCTCGAGTGTCTGAATAGTCCGCTCTGCTTGGCCATCGGTCTGCGGATGAAAAACTGTGCTGAGATTCACTTGAGTACCCAAACCTTGCTGAAATTTCCTCCAAAAGTTAGCTGTAAACTGAGCTCCTCGATCTGAAATGATAGAAAGTGGCGTACCATGAAGCCTCATTTATCCTTGATATAAAACCGAGCATATTGTTTCGCAGTATCATTGGACTTGACTGGCAAAAAGTGAGCTGATTTGGTGAGCCTATCCACAATTACCCAAATTGAGTCGAACTTGTGCTGAGTACGAGGCAGTTCTGTCACAAAGTCCATATTGACCATTTCCCACTTCCACATCAGTATTTCTATAAGTTGAGTCAGCCCTCCTGGCCGCTGATGCTCGGCCTTCACTTGCTGGCAATTCGGGCACTTAGAGACGAAGTTCGCTACACTATTATTCATACCACTCCACCAATAGCTATCCTTGAGATCGTGATACATCTTTGTAGAGCCTGGGTGCACTGAATACCTGGAATAATGAGCCTCCACCAGTACCCTCTCCCGAAGATTCTCCACGTTCGAGACACAAAACCTATCATGGCACTGTAGTACACCATCACTGCTGCCGAGTGAAAATGCTAAAATTTTGTTACTTAGAGCTGCCTCTTTCAATTGTGCCAATACTGGATCAACAAACTGCTTCTCATTAAAAACTGCCACGAGCGACGATTCTGTTGTATTATGCACCATGAGTTCCTCCTCATTCGGGGCCGAGATACAAACCCCAAGGCTAGTCAAGTGATGAACCTCCCGCTAGGAGCCTCTGATCTGCTCTCAAGTGAGCCAAGCTATTCATGGATTTTTGACTGAGGGCGTCGGCCACCACGTTCGCCTTTCCTGGATGGTATAAGATGTCCATATCATAATCCTTAAGCAATTCCAACCACCACCGCTGCCTCAAATTCAGCTCCTTCTGCTTGAACAAATATTGAAGACTCTTGTGATCTGAAAACACATCTACATGAACCCCTTAAAGATAATTCCTCATATTTTCAAGGCGAACACAACTGCTGCAAGCTCCAAACCATGCGTCGGATAATTCTTCTCGTGATTCTTGAGTTGCCTAGAAGCATATGCTATGACCTTCCCGTGCTGCATCAAAAAACACCCTAGACCAACCCTGGAGGCATCACAATAAATCACAAACCCTTCTGCGCCTTGTAGCAAGGAACGTACTGGTGCCGAAGTCAACCTTGTCTTCAATTCTTGAAAACTTTTCTCACAAACATCTGACCACTGGAACTTGGCTGATCTCTACGTCAATTTAGTCAAAGGAGAGGCGAGAGTGGAGAATCCCTATACAAACCTCCGATAATACCCTGCTAACCCCAAAATGCTACGAATCTTCGTCGGGATCGTAGGTCTAGGCCAATCCTTCACCGCTGCAATCTTTTGGGGGTCCACCTGAATCCCTTACTGGAAACAACATGACCCAGAAAAGCGACGGACTCCAACCGAAATAGGTGCTGATGTAGATTCTGCAAAAACCGCTCTGAGGTGGCTGGCATGACCCTCCCTACTCCGCGAATATATGAGGATGTCATCAATGAAAAAAATCACGAAGGAGTCCAAAAATGAATTCAAGACCCGATTCATAAGATCCATTTAAGCTGTCAGGGCGTTGGTTAGCCCAAAGGACATGCCCAAGAATTCAAAGTGGCCATAATGCGTTTTGAAAACGGTCTTAGGAATATACTGCTCCCTGATCTTTAATTGGTGGTACCCGGACCACAAATCAATTTTGGAGAAGAACCTCGCACCTCGCAATTGATCGAACAAATCATCTATCCGAGGCAAAGGGTACTTATTTTTTATGGTGACTTTATTATGCTGCCGATAATCGATAAACATCTGAAGCAACCCATCCTTCTTTCTGACAAAAAGAACTGGAGCAACCCATGGCGACACACTTGGCCGGATAAACCCCTTCTCGAATAGATCCTTCAACTGCTCTTTTAACTCCTGCAACTCTGCTGGCGCCATTTTGTATGGTGGAATATATATTGGCTGAGTATCTGGAAATACATCAATCCCGAAATCAATCTCTCTATCTGGCGGAATTCTTGGAAGATCATCTGGAAATACCTCAAGAAACTCATTCACAACTGGCACGGACTCGGGGGCAGGTACCTTTGGAGTAGTGTCGGCCACCCGGACTAAATGATAGATGCACCCCTTTCTGATCATCTTCGAAGACTTGAGGTAGGAAATAAACCTACCCCTTGGAACAACGTCATTCCCTTTCCATTCAATAACCGGCTCATTAGGGAACTCGAGTCTCATGACTCTCGTCCAACAATCAAGTTTAGTAAAGCACGAATAGAGCCAATCCATCCCCATGATTACATAAAAATCTGACATCCCAAGCTCGATAAGTTCAGTCGTGGTAACACGACCACCTACAATAACAACACAATTCCTATAGACCAACACGACTATAATAGAATCACCAACCGGAGTCGATACAGAGAACGGCTTAAGAAGCTACTCGAGTTCAATCCCAAAACTCGAAGCAACAAATGGAGTGACATGGGAAAAAGAACACCCCGGATCAATAAAAGCATAGCAATCAATGGTCTTGACAGATAGGATACCTGTGACAACATATGGGGAAGCCTCAGCACTCTGACAGCCACTCAATGCATAAAACCTGCTGGGTCCGCCCCTACCACGAACTCCTCATCTGGCTGCACCATGTCCTGGTGGGGCTGGAGGGCGCACTGATGACGTAGAAACTGATGAACTGGATGGCTGAGCAAGTCTCCTACCTGTGCCATGTCTGGGCGCACGGAAGTCCCGCTGTATGTGAATTGTGAAAGGAGACAGCATGAGAGTTTGTAACCTGTGGGGCACTGCTTGTCCCTTTGTTTGACTAATTGAATCATTTGCTGCAAAATGTTTGGTTGTTGCTCCATGGTTGTACTTGTACTATAGTTGTTCAGTTCTATACTTGTATATGTAATTTGTCTTGAGTTTACTTAGGATACAGTTTGTTCATACATGCCACTACAAATCAAATGTACTGACATCCCTTTTTCCTGGGGCACTACATTTGTGTTATGATTATAGGCTGATCCGTGGCAGGCACTCCAGTCCATCGTTCGTAGCTCCTCCTCCCTCTCTATCGGCGGTATTCGTGTTTGGTGAACTCCTTTTCCTTTTAGGGCCTTGTGTGGCTCATGCCACCCATTTTGTTGTATTTTGGAGTCTTATGTCCTTTTGTAAAGTCATAGCCGGGGCCTTGTCGCCGGCAAAGTGTTATATTATTCATCTCTTAGAGGCTCCGTAGACAATTCTATGTGGGTTAGAACTTATGTATAAAGGTGTATGTTTTTGGCGCTGTAAACTTGTACACCACGTTCCCTGTTAATCATAATGTATGTTTTGTAAAAGATGTTCCCTATTAATCATAATATGAGCTTATAAAAGAGATTTCCTATTTACTTTCAATTGCAATTTGGTATCTTTAGGCTAATTAACATTGAATAATGTGTGGTAAAACGTGGGAAATAGGAAAAGCACCCAAGTCCACTCAACCAGGGATACTCGGTTGAGTGCCGGTCATATCCCTCGAATTCGGGACATGAAAAAACTTGGTATCAGAGCCTAAGGTTTTAAGGAGTCGTAGGATGTCTTGGAGCCGTGCCTAGTAGAGCCCTTCTTATCGGTGTGTTGTCGACAACATCAATAAGTTGGAGGCTACACGGGAATTTAGGAAAAACTTCCCTCTTCTTTGTTACCCCAATTTCGTGCGGTGAAGTCATGTTGTATCTAATTCGTGCTCTATTTCAAATTTTAAGTGATGGCACCTAAGAAGAAAGCTAGACTCGGCCTAGGGGCCAACGCTACATCCAGTGCGGCTGTGGATCATGTGCTGACTACTGTGGGTGAGAGTGATTCCCCATTTCTGAATTTGCCTGCTCCATCCGTTCCTGATCCAAGCAATCTTGTTCCAGCAGCGGCCGATGTTGACATTGTCCCTCCTGTTAATACTCCTAATCCTGACGTTGCTCCAACTTCAAATCCCGGGATTTCTGATGGAGACCTTAAGGGAGCTATCCGTATATTGACCCAATTAGTGGCCGCCCAAGACCAGAGATCTCATGATGCCCGTGTGTCCTCCAGCGGACAGGGAGATTCCTCCAGCTCTAGAGTTCACCAGTTTCTACGATTGTCCCCTCCAGAGTTCTCAGGCACAGACCTAGAGGCCGTTCCGCAAGAATTCCTTAATGATATGTACAAGACCCTTCGAGTGATGAAGGCTACAGAGATAGAAGGGGTAGAATTGGCTTCATACAAGTTTAAGGGAGCTGCGCGTTCGTGGTTTGAGATGTGAGAGGATTCCCGTGAGGAGGTGAGACCTCCAGCTAGATGGGATGAGTTCGTAGATGCCTTCATGGACCACTTCTTGCCTGCCGAGACCATGGCAGCCCGTGCCACCGAGTTTGAGGTTCTTAAGCAAGGTAGCATGAGTGTTTAGGAGTATCATATGGAGTTCGTGTGGTTGTCCAAGTATGCTCCTCAGTTGGTGTCGACTATGGAGGCTAGAGTTTGGATTCGTTTAGGGTCTCAGCCCTTTAGTGGTAAATGAGGCTGATACAGTGGCTTTGCATTCAGACATGAACTATGGGAAGATCGTGGGTTTTTCTCAAGGCACAAAGTCCAGGAAGTTGAAGATTCGGGCAGATAGGGAGAGTAGCAGCAGGGCCTGGTCTATGGGTCACTCAGGGAGGTAAGCTCCAGGGAGAGGGTCATCAGGACCATCTCAGTCTTATGCACAGTCCTCAGTCAGTGCACCGCCATCCATGCATCGTTTCCTGCAGAGTAGCCCTTCGGGGCCAGGTTTAGACAGCAGGAGGTCCCACCAGTTCAGTCATTCAGGGATGAGACCTCGACAGCAGGGAGGTATATGTCCCAAGTGTGGGAGATTCCATACAAAGGCCTGTTACTTGAATGCTCTAGTGTGCTACAATTGTGGGGTGAGAGGTCCACGTTGATCATTTTATGATTTTGTAATCATATCAATAGTAATATTGGATCACATTTTCCACCCTTATCGGCTCGTCCACCCTTATTATCTCGTTTACCCTTATCACCCCAACCTAGACCTTATTCACCGTGTTGCGGCGCGCAACCTGACCCCTCCTGACTGTTTCAATTCACAACAGCATACAACACAACAACAAATACAAGAAATCAACTATGGCATATTTTTAAAACATATCCACAACAAGGATAATGTAATTCCACAACTAGCGACAACAATTTCCTCATGTTCATCAAATTGGTACACAATTTAAGTTACCACAACAAATGCTCACACCTAATCACACACGTTGTTCCACGTTATTTCCATTTTCACTGTTCCACATTTTTCCATTTCCACTGTTCCACATTATTTCCATTTCCAAACTCTTCCAATTACAAGTTTCACAACTTTCACCACAAGGTGTTACCACACAAATATACAAGACAAAAGCTTCACAATGGTTCCCACATGAATATCAACTATCAATAATTTCACAAATAACACAGGGCGATTTCACAAGGATCATAGTTAGCCATATATACCGGGAGTTGATTATTCCCTTTAAACCTCTTGTCCAATTCTCCAAGCAATCAAGAAGTTAATCTAGTTCATGAGCAACACTTAGGTTTTAGAAATTTAAACTTGTAGTTACTACTTAATTCCTTGTTTAGCTAGATTCTAGGGTTTTAGGAGCATGCATGAGAGTTTTATGAAGAATTTCAAAACAAGTGTATGGGGTTCCCCTCCAAGGCTTAATTTCGAAATTTGGGGGAAGTGAGTTAGGAATTTTACCTGAGAAATCAGTAGAGAAGACAATGCACCAAAAATTTTCCGAGCTCCAATGGTTTTGAAAGACTAGATGATGATGAACTTACTTTCTTTCTCAAGAACCCTCTCACCCTCTCTTATTTTGATCAAAAATGTGTTAAAATGAGGGAGAAGGTGTTTTAATAAAAGGTGAGCCGGGTCTAAAATTTTAGAAAAATACCACGTGAGCACGATCTGCGACGCGATCTGCGATCACAGAACTGACATGCGGTCCGCAGAATGGACCACAGAAAAGGCTCAAGTTTCAAACCTCTCGGGTTGGGAATGCGGTGAATATGTTGTCTGCATTCGAGTTCTACGGTCGCAGAATGCACAGCAGAACTAACCTTCGAATTTATTCAGGGACCATATGCGATCAATCTGTGGTGCGCATATTGATTATGCGACCGCAGATCTGACCGCATTTTTAACATCAAAATTTAGTTTCTCTCTGATTCACTCTGCGGTAGCAATGCAGTCCGCATAGCTGATCTGCGACCGCATTCTTGACCGCATTTTGACCATTTTCTGGAAAAATTTCCATTTCACATTTTTAAGTACAAGACAGTAAAAAGAATCTGATCCACGCAGGTAAACTCGACTCTATGAGCTGCTAACATCTGAGCACTCATTTTCACGGGGCCTTACATAACATAATGACGACGGGTCGATACATAATTTCATAATAGAATTTACTTAAAATGCAGCTAAAAAACAAAGATAATGCTCAAAGTACCATATGATATAAATATGGCATACAACTATACCAATATGGTATATAGTTTTGCTGGTTAATTTTTGGCAACTATATGACTATACTATTATTATATAACACACATGCATAAAGAAAAAAATAAAAAAATAGTACCACATATTAATATAATAAAGTATTTCAAGAAATTGTACTATATTACTATTATCAAAAAAATCAAATATTGGACCAATTAAATGCAGCTGAAACAATAAAAAAAATAATTCAACTAGCATATGATACCAATATAGTATATAGTTATACTAATAGTGTATATAGTTAGAATGAATTGTATGCCAAAATAGTATATTTGTATACTATTTGAGTATACAATACAAATTCGTCTTCTTCCCTAATTCAACTATATTTCAATCCAAAATTTTAAAATCTACTACAAAATCTACACCAAATTGACTAAAACTTTAGCTACAACCTCCAATCAAACTTTCTAAACAAACACATGCAGAATCAGATCAAAGCAATTAAAAACTTAACAAACCAAGTTATGTGTTTCAAGCTTCAAGGTCCTTCAATGATGGATTTAAAGTTTTTACAATAAATCTCGAAAAACCGGCATCAAAGGTAGAATTTACACCTTAAAGAACAATAACTAAAGAATTTCTACAGTAAAATACTATAAAAAATCAGATCTGGCATTTTGAACTTATGGATTAACAATAAAAATTGATATGTTCTTCCTATGATCTAATTTCTGAATTGTGCCATATACTTTAGTGTTGGAAACTTGTATTCAGTGCTAAAACCATGAAGGCTTGAAGTTATTTTAATTTCTAGTGCGAACGGATGGGAGAATAGGGCAAATCAATGCCTCGGTTCTTGGTCACATAAAGCATACACAAACTTTAGCAAAATAGTACAATAGTATTTTTATCAATTGAAGAATTAATGTTGCGTCGATGTCCACAAAAATTGATCTGTTGTGATAGTGACTAGCAGCGGATGAAATTAGTAGGTAAATAGTTTGGACCGTATGAATAAGAGTAGCAAATAATTTAGGCCTGAACATTAAAGAATAAATAATTTGAAATTAATAAGTGTAAAATAAAATTTTCCCCATTATTTTGTCAAGCCAAGCCCGTCATTTTCCAGCGACAAATATCCTTTTTGCGGAAGAATTAATTGTCAACTTTGTTGGTCATGTCTACACCGGCTGAGTCGGTGAGGTGAGAATGCAAGGTGTAACATAGTCATTGGGAAATTAAATGTGTCAAAATATTTGGTATTTCAAAAAAAATAAGAAGTCACATATGATATTTTTCTAGATCTACCCGTACTGTTCCAATAAGTGGATCTTTAATTAAGAAAGACATTTTGAAAGAGATGAAACATAATTTAGATAAATTTCTTGAGATTAAGACTATTAATATTTTCTAAGCGCACAAAAACCGCTAAAGACATATAATATGGGTCATAAGGGGTATTTGATAGATGACATTTACCAATTTACATAACAAACTTAATTATTTTGGTCAACTACTAATATAGAAAGCTTTTATAAAATTATATTCATAGTTAGTAAATTAAATATAACTTTTGTGCTAATATTTATAGGCTTAACTTATTACTCTTTGGGAAAAAGAACTTATTACTCCACTTTGTACTGAAAGTTGAATATAGAAAAATTGCATCCTATAACACTAGATAATAGGAATTGATAATTTTTTAGTCTTATATTAGGTTTGACAAATATAGTCAAAACAATTGACATTATATATACAAATTCTAAAAAACAGAAAAAACTACTCTCTTATATATTCTCTCTCAAATAATTAGTCCAAAACCGTCTGCTCCCCCTCCCCTCTTCCTTCGCCGCGCACTTCTCTTCTTGTTCATTGCTTCTCTCCCCCTTTCTCTCCTTGTATTTCTTCTTCTATCTCTTCTCTTTCACTCTCATAGTTTAGCAAAAATTCTTGCAATTTATGCAAAAAAATCAGTAGGATGAAAAGGTAAGGTCGATCTCACATCATAGAAATCAAAACCAAAAACTAAGAGAAATAAAATACATTTTAATTTTATCTCTCTCTCTCTCTCTCTCTCTCTCTGTCTTTCTCTCTCTCTCTTTGTTTGGATTGAACATGTGAGTATGATTGAAATTGGTTCAAAATACCTAAATGAGGCTATATACAAAATTTAAGCAAGATTAGAAGTGATTTAGACTGATTTCACGTAAAACATCAGGCCTAAAAATCCAACCGCAACATGTGTATATTTTATTTTATATTGTATGCATCATTGTATATCACAGAAAGATTTTTAAGGATGTTTGTGTATATCACTTTGTATTACGTGTACACAACATAATTGTTTTATGTATGCCCATGTATATCACATTGTATATCACATCTATAACACAAATTTTCATGGGTATATGCAGATACACATGTTATACATGAGATATCACTTATGTACATAGATATATACGAGATACAATAGGGGATACACATATGGAGTCGTCTTGACTTGAGTTTTTAATCTGAAATTTGTTATATAAAGAAGAAATAAAATTTTAATATGCTTTTTTAATATACACATCATTATTGTTATACACTATGATATACAAATAATATAATTATTAATGTGTTTTATATATTTGGATATACATACAAAAAACTAGAAAAATAAATAAAAATATTTTGAGAGTTTTTTTGGATACTACTATGAGAAAGGAGACAGAGAGGACTTCAAATATTTTTGTTATTTTTAAGAAAAATAATTTTGATGGGCTTACTTTTAGGATAGTGGTTGAAACATTAGAAGAGAGAGAATAACTTTAGGCTACCATATGATAAATCCTAAAACTTTGGTTTTTTAATGCCAATTGTTGGAACTAGTTGTCATGTCATGCCAAATCCCTCTTAATATACTAATTTTCTCCTAGACCTTTAAGTGAGCCCATCTCATTTGGGGTTATAGCTGTTGGGTTTTTAAGTATATTAATGCTTAAAATAGTGAATGGGAAATTGGGGGGAGGGGGGGATAAAACATTTGAGTTTCATTTGAGATTCCCTCCTTGATGAAGGAACATTGTCCCATATTGGAATATGTAGAGATTTTTAATGGATATATAAGCAATTGCTCTTCTTCTACTCTTAAAGAGTTGAGAAGAAGGCAAGACTCGCGCCATCGTCGCTCGCTCGCTCGGCTCAGCCTCAGCCTCGGATTTGATCGATTGATTGATTAATTTTTTAGACCAAAGTTGCTTGTTAATAGTAAATATTAACAAAAATATTATTAAATACCCATTTTAATAACAAAATATTAAATATTAAATCCAAATATATTAATATTAAAATCCAACCATTTTCATTTTTTCATTTTCGGCTCAGCCTCGGGCTCGGCCTCGAGTTCGGATTTGATCGGTCGATTGCTTTATTTTGGACCAAAGTTCTTTGTTAATAGTAAATATTAACAAAAATATCATTATATATCTATTTCAATAACAAAATATTAAAACCACGAATATTAATATTAGAATCAAACTGTTTCCATGTTTCCATTTGAATTTGATCAAATGATCGATTGATTAATTAATTTTTTGGACCAAATTATTTGTTAACAGTAAATATTAAAATAAATGTTAGTAAATATCTACTTTAATAACAAAATATTAAATATTAAATCCAAGAATATTAATATTAAAATCCAACAGTTTCCATTTTTTCGTTTTCTGTTTTGGTAACAGAAAATTAACTACCCTCTTTAATTTTTCCTCTTTATTTTCCCTCTTCATTGTTGAGTAAATAACTGTTTATGTTATGGCATTTATGTTGTGGGAATTTTTCATAAACAACCATTCTGAAGAATTGCACCTCTGTAGATTTTAACCCAACATTGGCTATAAATACAAGTCCATTCTCTCAGATTTTTCATACGATTTTCTGAGTTTCTCCTCCTTTTTCTGTATTTTTTTGACTTCAAAGAAAGCAACAGTAAGTGTGATTTGCTACTGAACTTTGTATTCGCTAAAACACTAGGGGTTTGAAGTACCACAATACCAGTGTATAATTCGTTCTATTCTGGGAAGAAATAATCGATAACCTCTAGGAGGGGATTAAATTTCTTAAGCAAACACTGTGAATTCAGTGGGCTCAGATTAACTTTTGTTTCGTTTATATTTTTGTTTATGTTATTTTATTTTCTCCAGAATTATTTTACAAATACAGTTTACTACAATTATAAGGAATTTACTCTGTATTTGTGTTATATTCACTATTTTGGAGTTTAAAACATTTGGTGGTTTTTTACTCCGTTGGTGGTTAAAATATTTGGTGGTTAACAAATTCACAATTTTAAGGAATTTACTATGTATTAGTCTATGCCAATAATTCACAAGCCACATAATAAACATGTGCAACAAAAATTCACAGCAAGTGTAGTATGAGTACGAAAAAAAAATATACCCGATGTGTATCTTGTCCAATCTCGAAGAAGTAGAGACGTGTGACGACACGACCCGTCGCCACGTGAGTTACCATCCCGTTTTCCTCATTTAATACTTCTTTATATTTAATTATCGGTATTCGGTGTGTTAGAGTCAAATCGGATTGGTTTTGATAAAAATGAGACACTTAGTCTCTTTAAGGATAGCTTATTTTGGAAAAGCCAACCGGATGTTGACTTATAGGTTAAAGATCTTGGATGAAATTTTTCATAATTTTGTTAGTTTCGGAGGATGATTTGTGACTTAAGAGTGTGATCGGAAGTGGTTTTGGAGGACCGATGTAGAAATAGGCTTGAATTGGCGAAGTTAGTGTTTTGGCGATTTCCGGTTAATAGGTGATTTTTTTTATCCGAGTGGCGGAATGAAATTTCAAGAGTTGCAGCAGCTTAGTTGGGTGATTTGGTATGTGTGTGTAAATTTCAGATAATTTGGAGTTGTTTGGTGGGGTTGTTGATCAAATGCATATTTTGGAAGTTTTAGAAGAATCTGGGCTTGAATCCGATGCAGTCTGATAGTTTTGGTATTATTGTGGTGTTTTGATGATTGGAGCAAGTTTGAATGATGTTTTAAAACGGGTTGGATTATTGGTTGAGGTCCCAGGGGCCTCGGGGCGATTTCGGATAGCTAACGGGATGAAACTTGGAGTTTAAGGACTGCTGATATATCTGGCATCTGGTGTTTTCGCTTCTACGGAGATGGACTACAGAAGCGGTTCCACAGAAGAGAAAAAATGGGGAGCCTAGGTATTTTCCGCAGAAGTGAACATTTTAGACCGCGGCGAGATAAGGAATCCAGTGATGATAAATTTTCTGACTTCCGAGAAGTGGGCCCGGGCTCGGGCTTTGAAAATTTCGTGAATTTCGATATTTTTTGAGTCTCTTTGATTGGGTTATGTTCCCTTAGCCTATTGTAACGTATTCGTTGTGGTTTTGTCCAGATTTGACGTGTGAGGAGGTCGATTCGAGAGGAAAAGGCATAGCGAGCTACACCTTTAGCCGGCTAGAGGTAAGTAATGATTTTAAATGATGTCTTGAGGGTAATAAACCCTAGATTTGCACAACATATCGCTATGTTGAGATGATACACGTGATGTATGCCGAATGCGGGGTCATTTACTATTCGGGATTGTGACTTGGTCCACCCCAAATGTTGTTTTACCCCGTGTTTGATTAAGACTTGTTGTCTTTCACTATACTTTGGGCTTATTGCCATACTTGGGATTCATGCTGACTATTTGAAATACTTTGTGAAGTCCCATCATTGTTTTCTCACTAAAATAAATATTAATTGAACTCAGTCCTACTTTAATTATACTATTTCATGAACTCAGTTATACTTTTACTCAACTTGAGATTTAAATGATATTTGAACTGATGTTTGAGCTGAGCACTATTGTTTTAATGTTGCTCAAGGGGCATATGATTATTTTTTGGACATATTGAGGCCGAGGGCCATATGTGAGGACATGTTAAGTGACGTGAGGAGGCTTTCAGGCCTCGAGTGATATGTAAGGAGGCTTTCAGGACTCGGGTGTATTGAGAGAAGGCTTCCAGGCCTCATGATGATATGTACAAGCTTTCAGGCCTTATGATGATATAGAGTTGGGCAATAGGAGCCCCTCAGGAGTGTGAACCCCCACAGTGAGCGCGGGCACCCATGTGACTTGAAACAGTAATAACAATGACACTGTATGATGTGACTTGAAACAATGGTGCAATGATAATGTATGATATGACTTGAAATAGTGGTAACAATGACACTATATGATGTAAATTGGTCAGGTAACAATTATTGACCTTGAAATTGACCCCGAGGAGCGGGTTGCTAATTATTTCTTTACTTGTGAACATTTTGTCTTTTAACTGTTTTTTTAAAAGGGAATTTTTCTGATACTTCACTGTTATATTTCCTGACTGAGTTTATTGCTTAAGATAGTGTTCCTTATGTATTTATGAGATTTCAATATTTCAAACATTATTTACTTTTATTACTCACTGGGTTGCAGTACTCACATTACTCCCAGTACCGTGTGTGCAGATACATGTAGAGCTGAGTTCATCCCTGAGCATTATTTTCCTTCAAGACCAGGCGTGCCAGGAGTGACGAGGTAGTTGTTGATGTTCGTAGCCCCATTTCTCCTTTATATTCTGTTATCTACTTATCCTCAAAATTGATTTTAGATCTAGACTTTATAGAATTCTAGTAAACTCCGTAGCAGCTCGTAACTTTATGACACCCCGATTGTGGGCTGCGTTGGGACGGTTCCCTACTTTTATCATTTCATTTCCACACTCATGATAATTTTATTTATGTTTTAGATTTATAAATTTTAAGTAACTGTTAAAAGGAAGCGTTTTATTCTATTGGCTGGCCTTGTCTTCACGAGAGGCGCCATCACGATCAGGATTAGGATTTGGGTCATGACAAGTTGGTATCAGAGCCTAGGTTACTTAGGTATCACGAGACATGAGCAGGTTTAGTAGAGTCTTGCAGATCGGTACGGACACATCTGTATTTATCCTCGAGAGGCTGCAGAACCTTTAGGAAAAACTTCAAATTCTTGAAATTCTTGCCGCGTGACTTTGTTGATCCAAGAACTAAACTTCTATGTTCTATTCTCTCGCATATGGCGAGGACTCGCACTACAGGAAGAGACAGACGACCACTGGTACCACCCACTGAGGGCACCAGAGGCCGTGGGTGCAGTCGTGGTCGTGGTAGAGCCAGAGCTACGAGGGCAGCATCTATTGCTCCACCTGTTGCCCCGGCTCAAGATCAGGCTTCAGCTGCAGATACTCTAGAGCACCTATGCAGGCACCGGCAGTGCCTATTTTGATTCTGGGTCTTCAGGAGGCCCTGGCTCAAATATTATCAGTTTGCACTGGCCTGGCTTAGGCCGTTTCAGCCACTACTGCAACAGCTACATCTCTGGTCGGGGGAAGCAATCAGACCCCCCATGCGCGCACACCTGAGAAGATGGTGTAGGGATTGCAGACACCGGAAGCATCCCCAGCTCAGCCAGTCGCATCCATTCAGGACTTTGTGGTTCCAGCTATGCCAAATGATGAGCAGCGTCATCTCGAGAGGTTCAGTAGGCTCCAACCTCCTTCTTTCAGTGGTGCTCAGGGCGAGGATGCCCAGGGGTTTCTCGACAAGTGTCAACGTATGCTTTGGACGGCAGGGATTTCAGAGATGAGTGGTGTAGCCTTTACTGCATTTCAATTCATTGGAGCTTCCTTTACTTAGTGGGAGGCGTATGAGCGGTGTAGGCCGGTAGGTGTAGCATCTTTGACTTGGCATGAGTTTTCCACTATCTTCTTAGAGAATGTGGGTATCGTAGTCCCAGAGGGAGGAGCTGCATAGATAGTTTGAGTGGCTTCGTCAGGGAGATATGATAGTGACCCAGTACAAGGCTAGATTTTTTGAGTTGGTTTATAAGGCCTCCAGAATAGTTCTGACTGATCGAGAGAGGATCAAGAGATTTGTGGATTGGCTTAATTATCACCTTCGTGTTCATATGACTCGAGAGAAAGCTCTAGGTATTTCCTTCGAGTATGGGGAAAGCTCTAGGTATTTCCTTCGAGTATGCAATGGATATTGCACGTGATATTGAGATGGCTTGCCGTCAGGATAGAGAGGAGACGGAGGACAAGAGGCCTAGAGGTTTTAGTAGTTACAGTGGTGCTCCGTCTAGGGGCCAGTTCCAGTAGGGGAGAGATCGTTCCTTCAGGCCTCCTCAATCGGCTTGTCCTGAGTATCTTGAGGCATCTACAGGCCATGGTCATCTGGGGTATCAGTAGGTCCAGTCCTCAATCAGCGCCCTTCAAGTACAGAGTTCTTTGCATGTCCCATCTGTTCAAGTTCATCCCCGCCGAGTGCGTCACCTAATCACTCTGGTGCGAGGAGTTTCCATCAGTCCCATTCTCCAGCTCCTGGGAGTTGCTATGAGTGAGGGGATTTTTGTCACATGTGGAGTGATTGCCCTCGTCTAGCTTCCAGCTCATCAAAGCAGAGGGGTCAGCCCTATTCTTCTACACTAGTTTCTTAATCACCCGCCTAGTCAGCTAGGGGTGGGGGGTCAAGCAGCTAGGGGTCTCCCCAAAGGGGGAGGTCAATCGGGCGGCGGTCAAGCTCAATTTTATGCTATCCCAGACAGGACGGATGTACTTGTGTCAGATTCATTTATCACAGGTATTATCTATGTCTGCCACAGAGATGCTTCTATCTTATTTGATCCTGGTTCCACCTATTCCTATGTGTCTTCAAATTTTTCTCATCATCTGGGTATGACCCAAGGGTACCTTGCTTGACCTGTGCATGTATCTACCCTGGTGGGCGATACTATTGCTGTAGACCATGTGTATCGGTCTTGCCATTTGACTATTGGGGGTATGAAGACCAAAGTTAATTTATTATTTTTGAGCATGGTGGACTTTAATGTTATTTTGGGCATGGATTGGTTATCTCTGTTTCATGCTATTCTAGATTGTCATTCCAAGACAGTCACTTTGGTGATGCCGGGTGTTCCGAGGATCGAGTGGCGTGGTGTGACTGATTATGTCCCTGGTAGAGTGATTTCTCTCCTAAAGGCCCAGTGCATGGTTGGGAAGGATTGTCTGTCATATTTAGCTTTTGTGCGGGATGACGGGGTTGAGGCTCCTAGCATTGATTCTGTTCCAGTTGAGAGGACGTTCCCCAATATTTTTCCTTGCAAACTTGCCGGGCATGCCACCGGCAGGGATATTGATTTTGGTATTAATCTGGTGACGGGCACTCAGCCCATTTCCATTCCGTCGTATCGTATGGCACAAGCAGAGCTAAAGAAATTGATGGAGAAGCTTCAGGAACTCCCAGATAAGGGGTTCATTTGGCCTAGTGTGTCACAATGGGGTGCACCTGTTCTATTCGTAAAGAAGAAGGATGGCACAATGAGGATGTGCATTGATTACATGCAGTTGAACAAAGTGAAAGTGAAGAACAAGTATCCCTTGCCTCGTATTGATGATTTATTTGACCAGCTTCAAGGAGTGAGGGTGTTCTCCAAGAATGATCTCTGTTCGGGTTATCACCAGTTGAAGATTAGGGATTCAGATATCCTTAAGACAGATTTTAGGATGAGATATGGTCACTATGAGTTTTTGGTTATGTCTTTTGGGATGACCAATGCCCCGGCAACGTTCATGCATTGGATGAACAGTGTATTTCGGTCATATCTGGATTTGTTTGTTATTGTATTCATTGATGATATCCTGGTATACTCTCATAGTCAGGAGGAGCACGCGGAGCATTTACGAATGGTATTGCAGAGATTGAGGGAGGAGAAGATGTATGCGAAGTTCTCCAAGTGCGAGTTTTGGCTCAGTTCAGTGGCTTTCCTAAGGCACGTGGTGTCCAGCAACGAGATTCAGGTTGATCCAAAGAATATAGAGGCATTTCAAAGTTGGCCTTGACCGTCCTCAGCCACAGAGATTCGTAGCTCCTCAGTTTGGCAAGTTATTATCGTCGGTTCGTTCAGGGTTTTTCATCTATTGCCTCGCCCTTGACCAAGTTGATGTACAAGGGTGCTCCATTTATATGGTCGGACGAGTGTGAGGCAAGATTTTAGAAGCTCAATACGACTTTGACCACAACCCTAGTATTGGTGTTACCGTCAGCTTCAGGTTCTTATTCCATCTATTGTAATGCTTTGAGAGTTGGTATTGGTTGTGTATTGATGCAGGAGGGTAGAGTGATTGCATATGCTTCTCGTCAGTTGAAGCCCCCTGAGAATAACTACCCTATTCATGACTTAGAGTTGGCCACTATAGTTTATGCTTTGATGATTTGGAGGCAATATCTATTTGGCATATCCTGTGAGGTATTCACCGATCATCGCAGTCTTTAGCATTTGTTCAAACAAAAGGATCTTATTTTGAAGCAGCGGAGGTGGCTTGAGTTGCTAAAAGATTATGATATTACTATTCTGTATAATCGGGGAAAGGGCAATGTTGTGGCAGATGCTTTGAGCTGAAAGGCAGTCACTATAGGGAGCTTGGTGTATATTCCAGTTGGGGAGAGGCCCTTTGCAGTTGATGTTCAGGCTTTGGCCAATTAGTTTGTGAGATTGAACATTTCGGAGCCTAGTTGAGTAATGGCTTGCGTGGTTTCTCGGTCTTCCTTATATGATCCCATTAGAGAGCGCCAATATGATGATCTGCGTTTGCTTGTCCACAAGGAGAGAGTTCAGCACGGTGATGCTAGATATGTGACTATAGGTGATGATGGTGTGTTGAACATGCAGGGCCAAATTTGTGTGCCCAATATAGATAGGCTCAGAGATTTGATTCTTGAGAAGGTCCACAGCTCGCGGTACTCCATTCATCCGGGTGCCGCGAAGATGTATCAGGATTTGAGGCAGCACTATAGGCGGAGGAGAATGAAGAATTATATTGTGGGCTATGTATCTCGGTGTCTCAACTGTCAGCAGGTAAAATCTGAGCATCAGAGACTGGGTGGTATGATTCCGCAGATGGCTATTCCCGAGTGGAAATGGGAGAGAGTTACATTGGATTTTGTGAGTGGTTTCCTCTGGCTTCGAAGAAGTATGATTCGATTTGGGTGATTATGGATCGACTGACCAAGTTCTCGCACTTCATTCCAGTGTGTACTACCTATTCTTCGGAGCGGCTGGCGGGGATCTTCATCCATGAGATTGTTGGGTTGCATGGTGTTCCAGTGTCTATTATTTTAAATAGAACTCAGTTCATTTCCCAATTTTGGAGTACTTTTTAGCAAGAGTTGGGTACGCAGGTTGAGTTGAGCAGGGCATTTCATCCTCAGACGGACGGACAGTTTGAGCATACTATTCAGATAATAGAGGACTTGGGCTGAGTTCTTGCCACTTGCAGAGTATTCCTACAACAACAGTTATCAATCTAGCATTCATATGGCGCCATATGAGGCCTTGTATGAGAGACGGTGTAGATATCGGTTGGTTGGTTTGAGCCCGGCGAGGCTAGACTTTTTGAGGCAAAGTTGGTTCATGATGCCTTAGAAAAGGTAAAATTGATTAAGGAGAGACTTCATGCTGCTCAGTTGCGTCAGAAGAGTTATACAGACAGGAAGGTTCGATATGTGTCTTATATGGTAGGCAAGAAGGTTTTGCTGAAGGTTTTGCCCATGAAGGGTGTTATGAGGATTGGGAAGAAAGAAAAGTTGAGTCCGCAGTTCATTGGACCTTTTAAGGTACTCAGGAGGATTGGAGAGGTGACCTATGCACTTGCTTTGCCACCCAGCTTGTCAGGGGTTCATTTGGTGTTCCGTGTTTCTATGCTCCAAAAGTATGTTAGGGACCCGTCTTATGTCTTAGACATTAGCACGGTCCAGTTGGATGATGATTTAACCTATGATGTCGAGCACTGGCTATTTTGGGTCGTCCGGTTCGTAAATTGAGATCAAAGGATAAAGCTTCGATAACGGTATAGTGGAGAGGTCACCTCATGGAGGACGCCACTTGGAAGACCGAGCGGGAGATGTGGAGCAGGTATCCTCACCTGTTTGCGGTTCCACGTATGCTTCTTGACCCGCTCGATGACGAGCGTTTGTTTTAGTTAGGGAGGATGTGAAGACCCGGCCCGTCGTCACGTGAACTACCAACCCGTTTTCCTCATTTTATGCTTCTTCATGTTTCGTTATTAGTATTCGGTGTGTTTGAGTAAAATCGGTTTGGGTTTGATAAGAAATGAGATACTTAGTCTCGTTAAGGAAATCTTGTGTTGAAAAAGTCAACCGGATGTTGACTTATGGCTTAGAGAGCTCGGATGCAATTTTCGGCAATTGGTTAGCTTTGGGGGATGATTTGTGACTTAGGAGCGTGATTGGAAGTTCTTTTGGAGAACCACTGTAGATATAGGCTAGAATTGACGAAGTTAGTGTTTTGGCAATTTCTGGTTGAAAGGTGAGATTTTGATCCAAGGGTTGGAATGAAATTTTGAGAGTTTCATTAGCTTCGTTAGGTTATTTGGGATGTGTGTGTAAAATATCGGATTATTTGGAGGTTTTTTGGTCGGGTTTTTGATCAAATGCGTATTTTTGAAGTTTTAGAAGAATCTAGCCTTGAATCCGATGTAATTTGATAGTTTTGGGGTTGGTTGTGGTGTTTTGATGATTGGAGAAAGTTTGAATGATGTATTAGAATGGGTTGGCACTTTTGGTTGAGGTCCCGGGGGCCTCAGAGTGATTTCGGATTGCTAACGGGATGAAATTTGGAGTTTAAGGACTACTGCAATATCTGGCATCTGGTGTTTTCGCTTCTGCGAAAATGGACCGCTGAAGCGGTTCCGCAGAAGTGAAGGTCAAGTCGCAGAAACGAAAGGGGGAGCCTGGGGCCGCAGAAGCAGTCTCGCTTGTGCGAGTTGTGGACCGCAAAGGTGGCGCTGGGCAATATTTGAGGAGTCGTAGAAGCGGAAAAGAATCCGCAAAAGCGGTGTCGCAGAAGCGACAATTTCATCGCAGTAGAGAGAAGGCATGTTCAGAGGTATTAAAATTTACCTTCGCGAATTTTTTGAAGAACTCAATATTTTCACTTCGGACTTGGAGGCTTTTGTGCGATTTTTGGAGAGAGAATCAAGGTACTTCGTTGAGGTAAGGAATTCTAAGCCTAAAGCATAAATCTAATGTGTTATTACATGAATTAAGGGTGAAAAATCAAGGAATTTGGGATAAAAATGGAGATTAGTGCTTGAACTTAAGAGAAGGAAGAATGGGGATTCGAGGGGTCAATTGGACTCCAATTCTGGAGATTTTTATATGCATATACTCGTGGCGAGATAAGAAATCCAGTGATGATAAATTGTATGACTTTCGAGAAGTGGGTCCGGGACTCGGGTTTTGCAAATTTTGTGAATTTCGATATTTTTCGAGTCATTTGATTGCGTTATGTTCCCTTGGCCTATTCTAGCGTATTCGTGTTGATTTTGGCCAGATTCGATGCGCGAGGAGGTCGATTCTAGAGGAAAAAGCACAGCGAGCTACACCTTTGGCCGGCTAGAGGTGAGTAATGATTTTAAATGATGTCCTGGGGGTTATGTTGAGATGAGACACGCATTGTATTCCAAGCACGAGGTCATTCACTATTGGGGATTGTGACTCTGTCCACCCCAGATGTTGTTTTACCGCGTATTTGACTAAGACTTGTTGTCTTTCACTATGATTTGTGCTTATTGTCATACTTGGGCTTCGTGCTGACTATTTGAAGTACTTTATGAACTCCCATCACTGTTTCCTCACTAATTAAAATATCAATTGAACTCAGTCCTACTTTAATTGTACTGTTTCATGAACTCAGCTATACTTTTACTCAACTTGAGATTTAAATGATATTTGAAATGATTTTTGAGTTGAGCACTATTGTTTTATTGCTGGCCAAGGGGCTTATGATTATTTTATGGACTGATTGGTACCGAGGGCCATATGTTAGGACATGCTAAGTGATGTGAGGAGGCTTTCAGGCCTCGAGTGATAAGTGAGGAGGCTTCCAGGCCTTATATGTGTTGAGAGAAGGCTCCAGGCCTCATGATTATATGTACAGGCTTTCAGTCCTTATGATGATATACCGCTTGGGCTGTAGGAGCCTCTCCGGAATCTGAACCCCCACACTGAGCGCAGGTACCCTTGTGACTTGAAATAATGCTAACAATGACACTATATGATGTGACTTGAAACAATGGTAACAATGACAATGTATGATGTAAATTGGTTAGGTAACAATCGCTGACCAGGAAATTGAGCCCGAGGGGTTGGTTGCTGATTATTTCTTACTTGTTGAACATGTTGTCTTTTAACTATTTTTATAAGGGAATTTCTCCGATACTTCACTGTTTTATTTCTTGACTGATTTTACTGCTTCAGATAGCATTCCTTGTGCATTTATGAGATTTCTAGATTTTATACATTATTTACTTTTATTACTCACTGGGTCAGAGTACTCACATTACTCTCTGCACAGTGTGTGCAGATACAGGTGGAGCTGAGTTCGTCCCTGAGCGTTGATTTCCTTCTAGACCAAGAGTGACGAGGTACATGTTGACAGTTGCAGACCCGTTTCTCCTTTATCTTCTGTTATCTACTTAGACTTTGATTTTATATCTATACTTTATAGAATTCTAGTAAACTCTGTAGTAGCTTGTGACTTTGTGACACCCCGATTGCAGGCTGCGTTGGGACGGTTCCGTGTTTTTATCGTTTCATTTCCATACTTATGATAATGTTAATTATGCTTTTGTCAAGACCCTAGTTCACTAATCGTGAACCTGTCATGAAGGCACCCAGTCTTTGCGACTAGGTAAGCCTGACACATTACGAAAATTCAACAATCTTTACGAAGAAAATGTATAGGGTGCCTCTTGGCACATACACTTCGACTCAATAATGTAAAACCTCCAAGACTGGGAAACCCACGGGCAACACAGGCTAAGAGTAAAATATAATATATGGCTCTAAAATCCAGAAGTGTCTACAGCAAGTGAGTATATGAATTAAACTGCTAGCTAAAGGTAGAATAGAAGGAGACTCTTCGGATCTGCGGACGGTGCAGATGCATACCTCAAGCCCCCAAATGTAGCTCCAAAATCCCTAATAGTGCGCCCGACAAGTAGTACTTGGATCCAAACAACAAAAGTGCGTAGAAGAGTAGCATGAGTACATCACAAGAGTACTCAGTAAGTGCCAAGTCTAACCTTGGTGAAATAGTAAAGATGAAGGTCGAGGACCCTACTGAGATAAACAAAAGAATCAATATGAAATGAAATAACAGTAGGAAATATGTAAATCTTGAATATCTAACAATCAATAAAAAGAATGGAATATGCTATATTACAATTCTACAAAACAAGAACAATCAGTGCAGGCTATTTGTCATCGGGGATCTCCTGGTATCCCGAGGATCTCCCAGTATCCTCATCATACACACAAGGGATATCCAAGTATCTCGAGGATATCCTAGTATCCTCATCATATAATACAGGGATCTCCAAGTATCCCGAGGTTCTCCTAGTATCCTCATTGTCATACCTCCAGGCGGGCTCCTGACTACTGATTTTGAATTGTGTGTCTCTGTTCACCAGGCAGACTCCTAACTTCAAAAACTTGAATTGTATGTATCTATTCTTCAGGCGGACTCCTGACTTCCACAATTCTAAATGTCCACCTCTATTCTCCAGGTGGACTCCTGATTACTTGACTTGCAATTAAATGTATTCCTCGATTCTTCAGGCGGGCTCCTAACTGCTAAAATTCGAAATGCATGTCTCTGTTCTCCCGGCGGACTCCTGACTTCAGCTGCAACTTGAAATTTAACACCTCCATTCCCCAGGCGGGCTCCTGATTGCTAAACTTGGACTTTTGGACCTCTGTTCTCCAGGCGGGTACCTGACTACCAAAATAAACAATGGAATTGATTTAAAACTAACAACTTAAATTGTATCATCTCTATTCTTCATGCGGGCTCCTGATTGTTTATTTTTGAATTGTGTGTCTCTGTTCTCCAGGCGTACTCCTGACTACTAAAATTCGAAATGTACGTCTGTGTTCTCCAGGCGGACTCCTGATGGCTGAAATTTGGTTGTATGCCTCTGTTCTTCAGGCGGGCTCCTTACTATTGAAATTCAAATATATGTCTCTGTTCTCCAAGTTGACTCCTAACTTCACAGCTTTGAATTGAATACATATGTTCTTCAGGCGGGCTCCCAACTTCAACTGCAACTTGAAATTTAACACCTCCATTCTCTAGGCGGTCTCATGATTGCTAAAATTTTGAATTTTATGTCTCTGTTCTCCAGGTGGACTCCTGACTTCAAAATAAACGAGAAAATTGATCGAAAACTAAAATTGGAATTATATCACCTCTATTTTTCAGGCGGGTTCCTGACTACTAAATTTGAAGCATATGTCTATGTTCTTCAGGCGGACTCCTGACTGCTTAAATTCAAAATGTATGTCTCTATTCTCCAGGCGGACTTCTGACTTCTAAAATTTGAAATGCGGACCTCTATTCTTCACGCGGGAACCTGAATTCCACAAAAAACGAAGGAATTGATTTAAAACTAACAACTTGAATTGTATTACCTCTATTCTTCAAGCGGTCTCCTGATTGCTGGAATTTGAATTGCATGCCTCTGTTCTTCAGGCGGGATCCTGACTGCTGAAATTGAAATATATGTCTCTATTCTCCGGGAGGATTCCTGACTACTGAAATTGAAATATATGTCTCTGTTCTCCAGGCGAACTTCTGACTCCAAACTTGAATTGTAGACCTCTGTTCTCCAGGCGGGCTCTTGATTGCACAAAATAGACAAGACAACAAAACTTTTCTGCCCCGGTTTGGGGTAACTGGGGCTTGTTACCACGTACTAAAACTAAAAAGTTGAATTGTGATGAAACTAATACTTGAATTGAAACTAAAACTTGAATTGCGATGAAACTGAAGCGTAATGTTTAAATTTTAACTACTGAAATGTACTCCTTTGTTTTTTAGGCGGGCTCCTGACTTCAACATCTCTTCATGCCGCTCCTTATTTCCTTGAATTTTACCCATACCACACTTGCGACTGACCTTGATTACTGCCTACTTGTATTTCATGGAGCATTCCTCCTGCCAAACTATTTTTCTGCCCCTATTTCAATCACCGAAAATTTGTTAGTTTAGAAATGGTGGTTAGTTTATGGCATTCTTCGCTGCATCATCCTTCCATTACCTTGCTTTGTATTGCATGAATTCCTTTGAGCTGCCTGACATTCTGACCAACTTTCAAAATCCCAACTCTGATAACTTGTATATTTTGTACTTCCACTGTTGTTCCATCTTTGCAACTTTCTTTTGCTTGCATTTCCTCATTTTCCCAACATTTCCCAAGTATTCTGCCGATGAAACTTCCAGCGACTTCCCCTATGTCACCTTACACCCCACTGTTGGTGACATGCTCTGGCCACTTTATGCTTTACCATTTTCGGAAGCTGGTAGTGGGCTTTGAAATCCTTTTCCCCTTTTTATTGAACAAAACTGACATTGAACATTTTAGACAAACAAAATCCCCAAAAGATAATGAAATGCAATAATTTATGAGTTAAGGATAAGAAGAATCCAAAACCGGATGACTATTGAAGAAGAAACAGAAAAGAAACTTATCTGACTGAAGCAGCTGACACCGAAAGCCATGACATGCATTTTGGACTAACCGGCCCGACCGATCCAGCTACCCAGCTCTTCCATTGTTATACTTCATTTCCCAGAACTTCCATCACTTAATTACTTTACCATGGCCTTAACCTCATTTAACCTGCGATGCCACAACACAATTTTAAGCAACAGACTTTCTTAACTTGCCATTTCTCAAACTCACTATTTCCCTAGGGTGCCCGTGAGGGCTTTCACCATTAAGACTCTCTCATTTTATTTTCTCTCATCGCCCATCGCCTTACGGTGCCCATGCAGGTTTTCACCAATATGACTCTCTCATTTTTATTGTTCATGCTTCTTGTTTGCACCAGAGTGTTGCCCCCATGGTGAATTAATTTTTCCTTCTTGACTTGGTATTTCTCAAAAATTGATCAGAAGGTCTTTCTTTGGACCGTAATGTAGGTTTTTGGATTGGTTAGAAAGAACGGTATAAAAGGCTCAAAATAATTTCAAACTGGATTGACACTACAACTTGCGGAATCCGATTTCTTTCAACAATCACAACTTCTGCCCTTGTTTCTTGCTTGGGGATTTTTGGAGTTTTATTTTGGTATGACTGAACCTCAGAGTAAGGCTGCCTACGTACCCTTTCGGGATCAAGTCAAACATAGTTCACTTTATCGTATTTACCTTTGTTGTGATTTTTCTCTTCTTTTGTTTTCTTTTCTTTTTCATTTCTTTCTTTTTCCTTCACTTATTTTTTTATTTTATTTTTTCATCTCTTTTTTTACTTCTTTTCCCTTCTTTCTTATTCTTTCTTTCCTGTTTTCATTTCTTTCTTTTCTTTTCTCTTTTCTTTCATTCATTTTTTGTTTCGTTTTCCTTTTCCTTTACTTTATGCTCGGCACTTGCGTTGCTTGATTGTGTCGTTGATTCCGAAAGAGGGGTATGAATGAAAATAATTAGGCTAAAAGGGGTAACAAAGGATAAAAGTGTTTGGATAAACGAACAAAATACCTTCTATTAAAATATGCCAAATACAAGCAAGTTCATTCAGAATAAAAAAATCATACATAATATCTCTTGACAACATCAGAATTAATGGCCATTTCTACGCATTTCCCTTCTACATCTGTCAAATACAATACACCATTAGACAACACCCTGGTTAGTACAAATGGCCCTTACCAATTCGGGGCAAATTTTCCTTTTGCTTCAGCCCAGTGAGGTAAAATACGCCTCAGCACCAACTATCCGACCTCGAATTTCCTCGGACGCACTTTCTTGTTTTACGCTCTTACCATCCTTCGTTGGTACAGTTGACCATGGAACACTGATGTCGACCTTTTCTCATCAATCAAGCTCAATTGTTCCAAACGGGTCTTTACCCATTCATCATCGTCGATTTCAGCCTCTACAATGATTCGAAGTGACGGGATCTCCACTTCTGCGGGTAATACTGCCTCGGTACCGTACACCAATGAATAAGGAGTTGCCCACACCGAAGTACGAACGGTGGTGCGATATCCCAACAATGCAAAAGGCAACCTCTCATGCCACTTTCTAGACCCTTCAACCATTTTCCGTAGTATTATCTTTATGTTCTTGTTGGCCGCTTCAACCGCTCCACTTGCTTTAGGGCGATATGGAGTAGAATGACGATGAGTAATCTTGAACTGCTCACATATCTCCTTCATCAAATGACTGTTGAGGTTAGCCTAATTATCTGTGATAATCACCATTTGTATACTAAATCAACAAATAATGTTCGCATGCACAAAATCCACCACAACTTTCTTAGTCACAGACTTGAACGTCTTTGCTTCCACCCATTTGGTAAAATAATTTATTGGTACCAGAATAAACCTGTGCCCATTTGACGCCGCTGGATCAGTCGGCCCAATAACGTCCCTGCCCCAAGCAACAAAAGGCCATGGTGCTGACATCATATGCAATTCTAATGGTGGAGAGTGAATCAATCTCCATGCACTTGGCACTGATGACATTTGCGTACAACGCTGATACAATCTTGTTCCATTATGAGCCAATAATATCATGCCTGTAAAATCGTTTTTGCCAAAACATATCCGCTCATGTGCGGACCACAAACTCCAGAATGTAGTGGTGGCTTGCCTTGCATCCATGCACCTCAAAAGTCCAAGGTCTGGTGTTCTTTTGTACAGCACTCCTCCATTCATGAAATATCTGCTTGACAATCGACGAATAGCCCTTTTCTGATCACCGGTGGCCTGTGCTGGGTATACTCCCATCCTGATATACTCCATGATGTCATGGAACCACGGCTCACCGTCAAGTTCCTCTTCTATCACATTACAATAAGCATTTTGATCGTAGACCTGAATGTGCAATTGATCTATGTAAGCCTTATCTGGATGATGCAACATTGACGCCAAAGTAGCCAAAGCGTCGGCGACCTCATTATGAATCCTTGGGATATGTCTGAACTCAATTGACTAAAACCGTTGACGAAGCTCATTCAAGCAATGTCTATATGGTATCAGTTTCAAATCCCGTGTTTCCCTGTCTCCTTGGATTTTGTGTACCAGTAGGTCCGAGTCACCCATGACCAAGACTTCCCGGACACCCATATCCACTGCTAATCTCAACCCCATAATGCATGCTTCATATTCGGCCATGTTGTTTGTACAATAGAAACGAAGCTGAGCCGTAACAGGATAGTGCTGACCTATTTTAGAAATAAGTACGGCTGTTATTCCCAGGCCTTTCATATTTTCCGCTCCATCAAAGAACAATTGCCATCCTGGTTTCTCTACTTGTTCCAACTCATCAATATATATCACCTCTTCATCAAGGAAATAAGTCTTCAAAGGCTCAGAATCATCATCAACTGGATTCTCAGCTAAATGATCGGCTAAGGCTTGTGCTTTCATTGCAGTCTGGGTCACATAGATGATATCAAACTCTATGAGCATAATCTGCCACTTTGCAAGCCTTTCCGTGGGCATAGGCTTCTGGAAAATATACTTTAGTGGATCTAACCGAGATATGAGGTAGGTAGTGTAGGAAGACAAATAATGCTTCAACTTTTGTGCCACCCAAGTTAGGGCGCAACATGTCCTTTCCATATGAGTATACTTAGCCTCGTAAGATGTAAACTTGCTAAGATAGTAGATTTCCTGCTCTTTTCTTCCTGTGACATCATGCTGCCCCAATACGCAGCCAAATGAATTATCCAAGTCCGTCAGATATAGAATCAAAGGCCTCCCTGGCTCTGGTGGGATCAACACGGGCGTATTTGACAAATATTCCTTATCTTATTAAAAGCTTTCTGACATTCATCTTTCCATTTAACCGCATCATCTTTCTTCAACAGTTTGATAATGAGTTCACAAGTAGTTGTGAGCTGAGCAATGAACCTGCTAATGTAGTTCAATCTTCCTAACAAACTCATCACATCAGTTTTGTTTCTTGGAGGCGGCAATTCTTGAATAGCCTTAATCTTCGATGGATCCAATTCAATACCCCAGTGACTGACTATAAACCCCAGCAACTTTCCCGATGGCACACCAAAGGCACACTTCACAGGATTGAGCTTGAGATTACACCTGTATAGCCTTTGAAAGAATTTCCTCAAACCCCTAACATGGTCGGCCTGCTGCATTGATTTCACAATCACATCATCTATATACACCTCAATCTCTTTATGTATCATATCATGGAAGATCCTTGTCATAGCCCTCATGTAAGTTGCCCCAGCATTCTTCAAACCAAATGGCATGATCCGATCGCAGTATGTTCCCCACCGGCGTGATGAATGCCATCTTTTCTGCATCCTCCTCGTCCATTAAGATCTGATGGTAACCCGAATAACAATCCACAAAAGAACCAATCTCATGTTTGGCACAATTGTCAATCAATATGTGGATGTTAGGCAATGGAAAGTTGTATTTTAGACTTTCCTTGTTGAGGTCTCAATAATCAACGCACACCCTGGTTTTCCATCTTTCTTTGGTACAGGCACAACATTAGCTAACCAGGTGGGATACCGTGTGACCCGAATGACATTTGCATCGAACAGTTTAGTGATTTCTTCTTTGAACTTCACACTTATGTCTGTTTTGAAATTTCTCAATTCTTCTTAACAGGCGGGAGTGATGGATCGGTAGGCAATTATTGGGCCACAAGATCGGTGCTCAAACCCGGCATATCATCATGGGACCAAGAAAAAACGTCTTTATATTCCAACAACGTCGCGATTATTTCTTCCTTGAGCTCGGCTCCAGATGAACACTTATTTTAATATCCCGGACATTATCTTGATCTCCTAGGTTAACTGCTTCTATATCATTTAAGTTCGGTTTGGGTTTTTCCTCAAAGTGTTTTAATTCCTACTAATTTCCTCATATTCTTCATCATCATATTCCCCTTCATCATCACATTCAATTTCTTGTATTATTATTTCTAAGTTAGGTTGGCTTATAAGACCGCCCCGAGAAGTCCTCATGTATGTCATGTCATTGATATCAGTATAAAAAGAACTGTATAGAAAAGAAAGAAAATAATAGACGAAATTAGGAAAAAAGAAGGAAACTGAATTTCATTAAAACGTATAGATAACAAGGCTAAGCTCATCCAAACGGACGGAACATAGTCACAAAGATTACAAACCCTGGAATAATCCAGCTGAAAACAAAAAAGAAAAACAAAGTCCCACTACCGCGCCTCCCTCCGAACTGGCAGAGGAGTGGATTCACAATTATTGATCCTAGCATGTGGCCCAACGTACTGAATGTCTGCATTGCTTGAACCTTCACCAGCCTGAACCATGTTTACTTCTGCAAATACCCTTTCAAACGCTTCATCCAAATTACCCTCTACTCCCATCAATGAACCCATCGCCTGTGTTGCTAACTGCTCTTTGACCCTCGGCCTGACAAAGGACTTGGACAGACGTGGAATTGGTTTAGGCAGAACCGTAGCTTTCTTTTTCAACTTGCGGGACCTTCTGATATCTGCCATTGTTGGCTTAAACCCCAACCCAAAGGTATCTAAATTCTTGGGCAAGGATACGGGTTGAACAATGCCCTGAAGCTTGGCACTCAGACCTTTTCCCGGGACAAACCCATTACCCATCATTTCTGAAACCACCATGACAATTGCGACTGCTACTTGGAGACGTGGGATACTTTTCCCCTCTAGTACCTTGTTCATAATGATCGTGTCAAAACCTGATAGACCCACGACCCTTTATCGTCATCAGTTTCTACAAAGGGCACAATATCATCACTTGCAGTGTTCATGGGGTCTTCTCCGTGTAGCACCACCTCTTGCCTATCCCATTCAAATTTGACCATTTGATCCAGTGAAAAAGGCACTGCTTTAGCTGCATGGATCCATGGCCTTCCCAACAAAAGATTGTATGACACTGCCGCATCCGACACCCAAAACTCCATGGTGAACTCAACTGGGCCAGTGATTAACTCGAGGATAATGTCCCTCACCGTGTCGGTTCCGCCCCCGTCAAAACCTCTAACACACACACTGTTTCTGGGGATTTTGTCATTATCGATCTTTAACTTGTTCAGTGTCGACATTGGGAAAATGTTGGCACTAAACCCATTATCTACCAATGCCTTGGTCACCATTGAGTCTTCACATTTAACTGTCAAGTAAAGAGCTTTATTGTGCTTGGTTCCTTCTACAGGCAACTCATCATCCGAGAACGTTATCATGTATACCTCGAAGATCTAATTAGCAATTGTTTCCAAGTGGTTCACTGAAATCTTATTAGGTTCATGGGCTTCATTTAGTGTTTTCATCAAAGCTTTGTGATGTTCATTGGAGTGTATCAATAATGACAACATCGAAATCAGGGCCGGCGTTTTCTTCAGCTGCTCGACAATAGAATAGTCTTGTACCTTTATTTTTTTAGGAACTCCTCTGCTTCCTCCTCTTTAATAGCCTTTTTGACCGAGGTTGGACTGTCTTTAGTAGCCCTAGACTTCCTTAACTCCTCGGGATCGAAGCAATGCCTCGATCGAGTCAACCCTTGCGCCTCATAGCTCTCCTCCTCAATCTCTTTTCCTTTGTACGTTACTATCACCTTCTCATATTTCCATGGCACAGCTTTACTTCAACTATGGGTAGCTGGACTACTGGCTTGATGATCACTGGTTCTATGTAAGCACCCTTCACAACCACCATGGCGCGGGTAACACCCCTGGTACCACCAACTTAACTGGTTCCGGTTTCTTTGCAACAACAGATAATTCTTTCCCCATTACTACCACTCTCTTGTCACTTGTACCTTTTAACTTCATCCATATATGTTCCCCTGTCGGCTTTTCTCTTGAACTGGTCTCAACAGCTCGAATCATCATCACGGTTTGTGAAGGTTTCTTCACCTCCCCATCCTTGTGTACCAACTCAGTCATGTTGGTCTCGTGATGTTCTAGCAGTGGGTTTTGATTGATGTTTGGTGCCTTTGAGTCATGTACCTCAATACAGCGGCTGTCAATAAGCTCATGTACTGTATTCTTCAACTTCCAACATTTTTCAGTCTCATGCCCAGGCATTCCCGAGAAATACTCGCAGCTGAAGGATTGGTCCAGGTTTCTAGGAGGTGGATTTGGTACTTTGGGCTTGATTGGTGTTAACATTCCCAATTGTTTCAGTCTATGGAATAAAGCGGTGTAAGATTCTCCCAATAGGGTAAAAGTTCTTTTTTTTTTGTGGCCCTCTTATTCCAAAAGTTTTGGTTCGGGCGGAATCCAGGTCCTGGCCTGTTAGACTTGGGATGCGGATGGGTGTTTTGTGAGGGTGTATTTGTTGTTTGGGTGGCTGGCGCACGCCATTGTGGATGTTTCGGGGGCTGCATGTATGTCTGGGCATGGTGGACAGAGAAGTGGGGCTCTGGTGGTGGGTAATAGTGTTGTGGTGGGTCGTAAGGGGTGAATGGGTGGTGGGGTCTTGGTTGGCTATAGTAGGGTGGAGGATTGGTGGTCCTGGACCAGGTGCTAGCTTCCACTGTGGCCACTTCTTCCTTCTTCTTCCTACCTGTCACACCACCAGTACCGCTTTGTATGCCCTGCTGCTTTCAGCGCTGAATAACTCAACATTTTGTTAGACTTTAAACCCTCTTCATTCATTGCGCCCATATTCACTACCTCATTGTATGATTTACCCACAGAAGTCACTAAGTGACCGAAGTACGTCGACTCCAACGTTTTTTGAAAATAATTTACCATCTCGTTTTATCTCATTGGGGGATCCACTCTTGCAGCTTTCTCTCTCCATCGAAAACCAAACTCTCTAAAACTTTCTCCTGGCTTCTTCTCAAACTTCAGAAATGACAGCCGATCAGGGATTATCTCGAGGTTATATTGAAAGTGGCCAATGAATGCCTGTGCCAAGTCATCCCAAGTGTACCATCGGCTAGGGTCCTGTCTGGTGTACCCTTCCAGTTCAGACCCGCTCAAGCTCTGCCCAAAGTAGGCTATCAACTATTCATCTTTTCCTCCGGCACCTCTCATCTTACTACAAAAACCACGCAGATGGGCTATTGGGTCACCGTTCCCCTCGTAAAAGTCAAACTTTTGAATTTTAAACCCCGCAGGCAACTGAACATCGGGAAATGGACATAGGTATTTGTATGCCAAGCTGACCTGGCTGCCTAAGCCATGCATGTTCCTGAAGGATTGCTCCAGGCTTTTGGCTTTACGAATTACTTCCTCTTGCTATGCATTCTTCACTGGTTTCTCAACTTCTTCGAGGATCTCAAAATGAGGGGTATGGGTGTACTACTCAAGAGTTTTAAAAGTGGGTTAAGGAGGGTAATATTGAGCATCGTGATCTTGGAACATTGGCTCACTAGATGATCTTTGTAATGTGGCTTGAGGGGGTGCCACAAAGATTGGAGCCAAAGGTGGAGGAGGGTTTTGTTTGGGTGGTGGAGCTGGAGGAGCGTATGAAATGGTAGCATAGCCATGGGTGTGATATGGGAATGATGGAGACGTGTTAGGAGTAGGAGGGTCCTGAGCTTGCACTAAAGGTGTGATATAGGACGGGTTGGCGGGGTACAAAGGTGTCGGGTGCCCTTAAGACCAAGCTTGGTACATTTCAGCCATCTGTGCTTTCAACTTCCTCATCTCTTCTTTCATGGAAACCACATCATTCGCTTCGGCCTCTTTTGTAGGGTCCACAATACTGGAGTCAGATTCTTGTCTTGTCATCTTATCTTTCGACCAGGTGTTGTACGAGTGAGTTGCCAGAACTGCCAATCAACTAACCACCTGCCTGAACTCACACATTTAAGCAACCACTTGGTTACTGATTAGTTTTAACAGATTTGATAACCGCACGTTAGCATGAATGCACCTGTACAGTTAATCATTTCTATTAGGGAAAAGGGTCAGAACTGCCCCTAACGTATTGACTCCAGTTTAAAAACTCCCTCCGTTAACCTATTTTGAAAAAAATGCCCCTACCGTTAAAATGTTGGCATATTTGTACCCCTAAGTCTAACAACTTACTGTACTTATATTTAAAATGGTAAGGACATTTTTTTCAAAACAGGTTAACGATAGGGGCATTTTTAAACTGGAGTCAATACGTTAGGGGCAGAAATATGCCAGCATTTTAACGGTAGGGGCATTTTTTTCTAAATAGTTTAACGAAGGGCATTTTTAAACTGGCGTCAATATGTTAGGGGCAGTTCTGACCCTTTCCCATTTCTATTATGCATTTGCTCGACCACATGTATCATCCCGGTATTTTTGTTTCATTTTTCAATCTATCCCGCTCTTTTCTTTATTTTTCTTATTCTCACCTTTGTTTTTCCGCTCTTGTTGTTTTTCCACTCTTATTCCTACCACTGTTTTTCCGCTTCTTCTTTTCTTTCTTTTATTTTATTCTCGCCTTTGTTTTTCCACTCTTTTCTTCCTTTATTTTCCTTCCTTCTTTTTTCTTTTTGGTCGAATACTATGGAGATTGCCTATGTATTGTGACCCCGCACGAATCAGACCAAGCATAGTTCATGAAAATAAATGCGAAAGAAAAATGAAAATAAATTTTGGGAATTTTCAATATTTCATTAATAACACAAATCACTAACACTTTGCAAAAGGAAAGACGCATACTAAGACCAACTACATACTCCAAAACTATAGACTTAATAAAAGAATCGATGGACAAACAGACTCAAAAATAGTAAAATACAGATACCAACTAGGCATATTCTAGGTCTTCAAACCTAGGTGTCGGCCGGGCGTCGTTCGGCCTCACCGCGGACTTAGGTGCCAAGTCCCTTTCTAGTTGTTCCAAATCATCCATAGTTCTTTTCACATATATCATCACTGCTTGGAAGAAAGTAGACAGGGTCATATCTTCGCATGTCTGGCATCTTCTAAAAATGGCATGACCAATGGCCCTTATCATGTTCCTCGTTTGCCTTTTCTCCATAATCAAACGCTTTATCTGGTCACTCCATGTTTTCACTGCCTGGGAGTCTTCGAGGTGTTGATCTTGTAACTGATGCACCTCTACTTCCATTTGGACAAGCAAATCATAACAATGCCCACGCTCAATCTCAAAGCTTTTAGCCTGTTTTACCACTTTCTTTTCAAGGGCCACTATTTCTCCCTGTAAGTTAGCTACAACTTTTGCATGATCCTTTTTCAGTTTCTGGAGGTATTGACGCCGCTCTTCGGATTTTTTAGCCATTGTGCCATGAGTTCCGCCCTGATGTTCTCTGACCTTTCCAACTCGCCTCGACCACTCTTTGATCTTGTATTTCAAACCATTTATAAGTCTTTCACATGATACACTCCTCTGTCGATTCTTGGCGGCTGCCTTCATTTGTTGGTTTTGGGATGTTAGCATCTCATTTTCTTGTACTGACTTATTCTTTTCCCCTTGGTCCGCAGCGACTTGCACGTTGTTTCCGAATTTCAAACTTTCTACTTGCTGCTTTATCTCCCCAATCTCAGCGCGATAACTCTCTTCTTTTTCTAACCACTCCTCTCGCGATATTTCAACAAAATCTTGGACGTGAGGTCCTTTTTCTTGTCTCTGATGTTCAAGCTCTTTCTTGTACCACATGAGGTAATTTGGTGCCACTTCACCCTTGACCCGATCTAGCACACAAGTATTTGATTGTAAGCATTTACCTTCGTTCCTAATTGGCGAACTTTTTCTTCAGGAAATTGTCCATCCTGGCTAATCCCAATCACTCGGGTGCTCAAATCCTCCTCGGGTGGAATTATTTGGCATCTCCCGAGTTGTCTCAGAACTCGATAAGGAGCATAAGGCTGGATGCTATGCAACCCCATCAGAAGGAAATGCGATCCAGCAGCTGACATGTATATGATCTCTCCTACGAGCAACCATCCCAAAGTCCATTGTATCTGATTGGCCTTGAGCGTCCGGAAGTACTATGCCCATGCTCTTACACCTTCAGGCAAACTGACCCCGTCGACTCTGGAGTAAAACTCCCTAATACAAGTTTTACCTGGCGAACCATGGCTCAAAAACTGGGAACGATGGCACATATTCTTGATCATCCACATTTGTAACAATATATTACACCCTTCAAAAGGCGTGCCACCGGCTTTACAAGTAGTAAGAGCTCTTAATTATGTCAGACACAATCATAGGTGCAAGAGTACTCCCACCTTTGTTAAGCAAAGCACTAACAATCCCGGCCACCTTTGTATCAATATTCCCATTTTTCCTTGGGAACACTAAGACGCCCAAAAAGGTTATCATGAAGGTTACTTTCCTGCGCTCATCCCACTTCCGCCTATTATTTTTACTGCGTAGTTGGATATCTAGGTTGTTAAACCCTCCCACATGACCGTGTCTATCGTATTGGAATCGGGGAGTGCAGAAACCCTGGGCCAAATCTGGATTGTGGACTATCCTGGGTATTTTCAACATATCTAAAACATGTTGCACTATGATAGCTCTTGGAGCAACCGGATATTGTCCTTTTAGTGGAACCTCATCATGTCTGATATACCCAGCTATCTCTTCCAATGTTGGAGTTAACTCAAAATCCGAGAAGTGAAAGACATTATGTGTCGGGTCCCAGAAATTAACCAATGCTTTGATGATGTCACCTCAAGGACTAATGTCTAATAAACCCGTGAGACATTTCAGATGTTTCTTCACCTCATCCTGCCCCACTTTTTCCAAGTCATTCCACCATAATTTCAACTCGAAAGGGACTTTTGTTAATATTGAAAAAGGTTCATTTTCTATTGTTCTCGTCCTGCACATTTATTAAGGCGATTAAAAGAAGAAAAACTTATATTCGACTCAAAGAAAACGAACCAAACCATCTATACTTTTTTCCCAAAATCAAAAAGAAAAATTTGGTTTTTCAAAACACGGCCTACGACTTATATGACTTTTCATTTTCAAATTTAACAATAAACGACCCGGCATTGTAAAAATGGCGTTTCATCGCCTCGGGGATATTGATTTTAAGGCTGTGAGGGTCAAAAATTAAAATACGACCAAAGGTGGCTATTTATGCGAAGTCAGCCTTCCAGTGTCCCATTTGGGGACATTTGGCTATTCTCGCAAAAACGACATCACCCAACTTATTTATGACTCATATTCTTGTTTGTTTTTTTTAAATTAAAATAAATGACCCGTTATTGAAAACACGGCCTTCTAGCGCCTCGGGGACGAAGATTTTAAGGCTGTGAGGGTCAAAATCAAAATATGACTAAAGGCGGTTGTTTATGCAAAGTCAGTCTTCCGGTGCCCCGTTTGGGAACATTTGGATACTTTCGACAAAAATGGCGCCACCTGGTTTATTTATGACAAAATTTAAAATTCTGACATTTTTTGGCTATTTTTGTAGGGGAGGTTGGACCCGATGAGGGTTGCCTACGTATCTCACGGCGTGTGAGAATCAAACCATGCGTAGTTCGGGCAGACTAACTAACTAATTTAAAAAATGACTTTTTCATTTTCTCTTTTGGTATTTCGAAAGCAAATAATAAAAAGAATATACTTTAAAAACAAGACTCTTTTTCTTTTTCTTCTTTTTCAACAATAAAACAGCCTATTTTCAAACAACCTATTTTTCAAATTAAAATAAAAGACTCTTTCTTTCTTTTTTTTTAATAAGACAGCCTATTTTTCCGAACTAAAAATAAAAGGCTCTTCTTTTTCCTTCTTTTCCATCAAATAATAAACTATTTTAAAATAAAAATCAAGACTCTTTTTTTTTCATGTTTCATGGTAAAACAAACGTTTTTTCCTTTTCTATTTTGCAAACAAGACAAAGTAGCGATTTTTTCATTTTCAACAAACCATCTATTTTCCCGATTAACAACTAAAAACTCTTTTTTTCATTTTTTAGTAACACAACCTATTTTCCGAAAAAATAAGACTCTTTTTCTTTTTCAATAAAACACCCTATTTTTCCATTGGCAAATAAACTATTTTGAAACAAAAAGAACAAAAATAAAGATTTTTTTTCTTTTCTCATGACAAACTATTTTTCATTTTCCATTTTTTGAAAACAAGAAAGAATAACGACTCTTTTTTTCTTTTTACTTTTTTTTCAGCAAACAGTAAACAACCTATTTTTTCAACCTAAAATAAAGACTCTTTTTCATTTTCTTTTTCAACGAACACCTTCCCAAAAATAAAAGACTCTTTTTTTCTATTTTTCCTTTGCTTTTTAGTGAAACAAAATAAAACATTTTCCTTCTTTTTTTTTCATTTTCTCAAAATTTCGGCAGAGTTTCGGCAGTACTGGGGTGTTGGTTTTTCTAAAGTAATCAATTAATTCCCTAACCGCTAATTCTCTCTCTTTCTCCTTTCTCTTTTTTCTCAATTTTCCAACATTCTTGAGATTCATAAACCGGTCAACATGCAGGTTCGAAACAAATATATGTACATAGCAAGTAGGATGCATCAGTATGGTCTTTTTCATTTCATGTTGCTAGCCCTAGACGGACCCAACCCCTGTGTTGATTTCCCTAAGTCAAATGCAGCATGATGCAAAGAAGCGCTCCTACTAGGGATCCCGCATAAAGTCAAGTTATTCTATGTTCAAAACCTGGGTCGGTGTTCTAGACAGTGTACCCGAGCGGACAACTCGAATCGAGGAGGGGGCAACTTACCGGTGACCCACGGGGTCAGGCGACTTAGTAGCTTATCCTGCCTCTTTCTTATTTCAGGGTATGACACTAACAGAATAGAGAGTCTCAACCAGTTAGCACATCCCCAGAGGTAAAGAGAGAAGGGTATCGGCACAGATAATATACATTTCAGATAATATCAAAGCGGTAACGATTAGCACATTAAGCACAAAGTATATAGGAAAATCAGATATAACAAAATACAACAATTTATCAAAGCTCGAATTCTGAACCCTGAACCAGAGATTCTGGGTTTGTTCCCCAGCAGAGTCGCCAGAGCTGTCACACCTCATTTTTCGCTACACACCTCCGCAAAGGGGCGTAAAGGACTTTTTCTAGTCAAAAGACAATCGGAACGGGATTTGGTTATTAATTATTCAGAGTCGCCACTTAGGAGATTAATAGTGTCCCAAGTCACCGATTTGAATCCCGAACCGAGGAAGATTATGACTATGTTACAGTCTGCGAACCAGAATCCGAGTAAGGAATTCTGTTAACCCGGGAGAAGGTGTTAAGCATTCCCGGATTCTGTTGTTCTAGCACGGTCGCCTAACTATTGTATTTGACTATATCTGATTTTAATGCATGCTAACTTATGTGCTTTTATTTGTATAACTCTTTTATCATTATTTATTGTAAAAAACTTGCGACGTCATGAAAAAATGTTTGTAACCACGTCACCATCAGTGTACACGTGATCGTCGACACGTTTCAACTTCGTAGGGATTTGGATTTGGGTTGCATCAATGCACATCCGAATTTATGAAAAGTAATTTAGTTAAAACGCGCCTAATGATTCTATTGCAATATTATTTTGGGAAAGGCCATGGAATTCGCTAAACGACCCTCCCGAATTCTAAGTATTATAACCTTTATCGAGGGCCCCGCAATTTTTGTATTTTATTGAGCGAGGCTCGCCTCAACATTTATTTAATGTCAATACTAAAGTAATTATGGTATTTTCTATTTATTAGTCTGTAAAGTAACGAAAATCTTAATCCATCCATGCCTTCTTTGGATTAAAAACGATTGGCCCAGGTCCTTTTGTGAAAGAGCATACCATTGAACCTGGGCCTGCGTGAAAGGGTATGGAGGCCCAAAGGGAATGCCCACTTAAAGGCTGATGGGAGAAAATTCGATAAGGCACTGCGTTCGATTCCCCAGGCCTACAAATGGATTTCAGGCCTGGTTTGGGCCAAACGTTCTTTGCCCAAATTCAAACTTAGTGTGAGGCTTCAATACAATGACAGCTTGGCACTTTAAGAGCACTCATTCAATTTCAATTCCCTAACAGCAGTTTAATTATTCAAACAGATTAAACTAATTAAACTAAAATCTTTGGACCCAATCCACATTTGATCATCATATAACTGAGCTGAAACACATGAATGATTAATCTATTGATATCAACTACAGCAACACAAAATTATTTGAAATTGTCTCTTCTGCTTGAACAAAGATTACATGAACATCACATGCAAATTTCAAAACCTATTGCAAAACCCAAGTCATTTCTAATTCCTCATTTTAACAGACAAATGTTAACTATACTGAAGCCTTAACTAGATGACCATAAGTTTAAATAGCCACGGATAGTCCAATTAGATTCATACAAAGCAGAAATAAACTACACTAATCTAATATCCAGTTAACTACCATGGCATCATAATCTAATAGATGTGGCTTCCAGAGGCAAATGAATGAACATGTGATTGCATTTCCACTTTAGAATTACACCAGGTCAGGTTCTAGAATGTGTCCTTGAATATGGTGAAATACAAGAGAAAGAAGAATGAGCCAACAGCAGTGAGCAAAGATCAACAACAGCAGTTCAGACTCAATTGGCCAAATCACACCAAGTTCCAGCCCAAAAACAAGTAGAATAAAAAGTCCAGAAATGCTTTACAACTAGCAGATTTGACAGATCAGACCAAAATGAGTTCCATTAAGCCCAAAGAAAACCAAAATGACCCAGAAATATACCACAACAGCTCAACACTTAAACCAATACCAAAAATGACTTGTTTGAACTCTGCAACCACTCAGAATCAAGCCATGACTAACTCTGAATTGCAACTACTAAAATCTGAGCTAGAAATGCAAACCACTTAACTAAGACCACAAATTAGCTAAGAAATTGAATGGAATAGTACTTTTTTGGTTTTTCGACTTTTGTTCTTGTTTTTTTTTTGGTTTTCTATATCAAACTAAAATCTAAATAAATTTTGTCAGTTCTCTATGACTGGAAATTCGAGATATGCCAATCTGAAAATTAGAGTGTAAAGGGTATTTTGTTTAGGCTATTGGCTGAAGAGAGAATCCCATTTCACAAGGCAATTGATGCCTTTAAATAGGCCAAGAAGAAAGAAAACTTCAGCCAAAGGGTTTGCACAACAGTCCCAATTCCTTTTTTATTTAAAACCTATAATTCTAACTTGCTACCCAAGTAAGTACTACCAAAAACTAAAAGCTATAGTTTCACCCCCAATCTAGAAGCATCTAGGATGCTCTTTTGGTTATACAATTCCTGTGTTACCCTTTTCTTTTCTTGAAATTTACCATTCCTAAAGATACTGCCATTTTTCATACCTAAATGCCCTTGTACTGTTCTAAAATTTATAGCCTAAGCTAAACTGACCCAAGTCCTTTTACCCCAGTTAAACTAATTAAAGGTATCTATCAATATATTAATCAGCTATAACCAAACCATAAACCTAATTACAACTCAATACTAATTAATACTAATTGAATTGTAAGCCAACAAGCAACATCACAAACTGAAAGTCAAGCCCCTTTCCAGAAGAACAAAACAGACTATAGTCAATATGAACATCTATAATTCCATTTGAAAAGATTAGAAGAATTTTAACCTTTTATACTGCTGAACTAAGAAATTTATCAAACATATGACAGTAAGCCGATTACTGAAATTAGGGCCTCATCCCAAATCAAACCACAACAACTAAATTAAACTAGCGATTAACATTTGGGTATTTAAACTAGCACCAAAATCAAATCAAAATATAAACAAAGAAATCAAAGTCAACCTAGACATTTAATAATCCATGCAATGAAGTGCTGCTAATTGGACCCACGAAAACAACGAATCAAACCAAAATTGAAGAAAAGAAGATAAGAAAACTTACTGAAGTGTGTTCTTCAAACCAGCTTATTTTGGAATCGAGTTTCAATTAATGTTATAGGTTTATTTTGGTCAAAATAATCCTATAACATTAATCAAAAACCATCCAAATTTATTTTGAAACTTCAAATCAGGTCACCCCTTTTTAAAAAAACTGGATCCGACATTCGTGCAAGTCTGGAGATATTCGAGAGCTTTTGGCTTGTGAAGCAAAGTGAGGGACCCATGGGGACTATGGAGTGTGAATTTGAGCCGATTTGGGCGAGGTTGTGACTTTGGCTCGAATCTTCGATTAGATATTCGAAGAGCTGGGTGGTGATTCGAGGGCAATGAGCCATAGATTAGGAATGAGGGGAATTCGGGGTGTTAATCTGGGGTTTGGAAGATGATGAAGAATGGGGTGGGGGTCATTTGGACAGTTTATATGGAACATCATAGTACACTTCTGTCCGTTGGATCAAGATCCAACGGCTTGGGTTAAACCAGCCAAACGACGATGTTTCGTTGAGGCTCCAAGCTGGACTGGGTCGAGGTGAATTTGGGCCTGGGTCTGGACAGGTGTGTTGAATTTCGATTGGGCTAAGCCAATTTGGCCCAAATGAGGGGTCTCTTATGAGACAGCCCTTTTCCCTTTGTTTTTCTTTTATTTCCTTATATGTTTGTTTTTTTGTATTATGTATTTTTGTATTATTTTTTCCTGATTTTATAGAAATGCAAAAATTAAAATAAAATCCTAATATATTTCAAAATTAAACTAATTATCTCCTAAAATTATTTGAAACTTATTTCACAAAAAATTCATAATTAAAACAAATAAAATGCAAAAGTGAACTATTTTTGTGATTTTTCATATTTTATTCTAAAAAAAATTAATATTAAAATATGAAATTAAATCCTAAATGCAAATGCATATTTTTGTATTTTCATATGAATTAACATGCACAAATAAAAATACAAGCAATTAACACAAAATGACACCAAAACTCACAAAAATTGTAAAAATAAAGAAAAATTTATTCTGTTTCAATTTTTTGGGAACTATTCATATATAGGGCAAAAATCACGTGCTCACGCTCATCATATAAGCAAGGGATCTCCAAGTATCCCGAGGATCTCCTAGTATCCTCCAGTTAATCAGTCCTGCCCTAGGGATCTCTTAGTATCCGCTAGAAAATCATTCCTGTTTGGGGATCTCTTACTATCCGCCAGTTATATAATCCAGTGCCGGGGTTCTCTTGGTATCCCGAACTTCTAAACCTCGAAACAAAATACGAACAGGGTGAGCTCCCGGGATTCCATCCCGTAGTCCCAGTAGTAAATACACAACAACAAACCAATATTTAATGGAAAGAAAGCAAAATGGGAACAAGTAAAATCGAGAATCTAATATGCTTCACAAGAAAGACAAATATTGCAATTTAGTCAAATAGAGAAAATAAGTTACTAACATGCTTTTCGAGAGAAGAAAGATATTGTAATTTAGTCAAATAGAGCAAATAAGTTACTAACATGCTTTCCTAAGTCAAAACAAGTGAAGTTTCATTTTTAACAATTAAATATGCGAAGAAAAACAGTCTAAATAAGCCAAGTAAGGTGAATTTTCAATGACTAGAATAAGTACACGCTTGTCACCTCGCGCACAAGGCATTTAAACAATGGCAAAGATATTCTAAGGGGAGAGGTCCCCCACACAAAGTTAGGCAAGCCACTTCCCTCGAATTGGTACAAAACCGTTAAGAAACAATGCCCTTGACACGAGTATCCGATTCTGAGTGGCCCAAATATATTCAAACCAATTACACATTGTAAATAACATCGCAAGTAACTAATTACACTGTTAAAATTAAAGTTAAGGCGCGAAAATAGGTGAAATTACCAAAATGCCCCTCAGGTCAACGTCCCGGAATCGAATAATTTTCATATTTTCAGAAACCTCATACTCTCACGAGTCTAAGCCATATAAAAATCTCCCAAATTGGAGGTCAAATACCCCTTCAAATCATCAAAGTTAGGTATAAGAACTTTACCCCAATTTTGATCCATTTTTTATCCTTAATTCGAATTAAAAGATGAATTTAACAATTAAATGATGGTTTAAAGCTAGAAAGGGTCATAGAAACGTTACCCAATAATCTCCTCTTCAAATCCATCTCAAAATCGTCTTGGTCCGAGCTCAAACTTGATTTTTCAACTTATGAAATTAAGCCCTCGGATTTTCTCTTAACACACAGCAATTTTCGCTTTCGCGGACCAGGGAACGCTTTTGCGGTCCCGCCTTTGTGGTCAAAATGCCGCTTCTGCGGCTCCCACTTAACATACCAATTTCCGATTCTACGGAACATAAATCGCGGAAGCGAATCCCGCTTTCGTGGAAAATCCACCACTTCTGCAGTCCTCACTCATCCCTAGGTTCCGCTTCTGCGGTCCCCGACTCGCAGAAGCGAGTCCACCTCTGCGGAACCACGACCACTTCTGCAATTCCTGGCCTCATGTCCGGTTCCGATTTTGGGACTGACCAGCCGCTTATGCGGCGCCGCTTGTACGGTCCCCAAGCCGCAAAAGCAGAAACAACAGAAGTAGCAACATGAATTTCATCAAAAATTCCAAAACCAACCCGTCGAGCATCCGAAACACACTCGATGCCCCCGGGACCTCAATCAAACCTACAAACCTATCCCTTAACATCATTCAAACTTGTACCAATCCTTAAACCACCTAAAACAATGCCGGAAACATAATTTAATCAATGATTTGAACTTAAAACTTCCAAATTCTCTTTCGAAAGAAACCTAACCAATACACGTCCGATTGACCTGAAATTTTGCATGCACGTCTCAAATGACATGTAGGTGCTAGAGCAATTTCCAGAATCCTTTTCCGACCCTCGGATCAAAAATTCACTATCGGACCGAAAACTTCAAAATTCTAACTTTCGACATTTCTAGCTTAAATGAACTACGGACATCCAAAATACATTTCGAACACACTCCCAACCCCGAAATCACTTAAAGGAGCTAATGGAACCATCAATTTTCCATTCCAAGGTCATCTTGACTCTATTATGATTACGGATCATTTTCCAACACTTAAGCTCTTATTTAGGGACTAAGCGTCCCAAAACACTCTGAATTCTATTACCGAACATCCCGAAAACCCAAAATAGCGGAAATGATCTTAGGGGAAAGCAGTTAATAGGAAAACGGGGCATAAATTCCAATGACGACCGGCCGGGTCATCACAGTTTTAGATTAATAAATGTTAAGTAACTGTTAAAAGGAAGCGTTGTATTCTGTTGGCTGGCGTCTTCACGAGAGGCGCCATCATGACCGGGCTTGGGAGTTGGGTCATGACAGGACGAGATGGTCAACTTTGACACTTACTAATGGTCCAATAATAATATTCTAAAATGTGAGGAAATCATGGATTTTATGTAGCATGCTCTAATTCACAAGGCTCTAAAAACAGGTAAACACCTCTAATAATTAACAACTGGTTTTCAAGATTTCTTTTCATTTATCTTCAGCAATTAATGTCAGGTCAAAAGGTAATATCAACATCAAGTATTTCAAGTAAGCAATATAAACATTCACATCTCATGACGAGGCGACGGCCAAATCCAACAGAATATAAATTGTGCACTACCGAGGGTTGAACGGCCCGAACCAATAGATCATCTATTTCCCCCGCTCGCGAATCATCCATGTGACGCGGTCAAAATAAAGTAAATAAATACTCTGCTCGCGAATCATCCATGCAACGCAGCCAATATAAAGTAAACAAATACCCTTCTCGCGAATCATCCATGCGATGCAGGTACACAGAGGAATACATGCTCAAACAGTCAATTAAGAATTATCGGGGAACATTTTATCAAATAAAAACCTAATCCTCTTTAACAATTTAAGAAAGTGTAGTTTAATCCTTTTTGAAATTCTTTTACAAGTTCAATTTGATTTTAAAAATTCAAATGTGAATAAGATTGCAAATATCCTAAGTATAGCATGCTTTTGGGTGTTAGACTACCTGGACTATTGTAGTTATGCACGGACTCTCGTTACCTCGTGCGTACGTAGCCGCCAGAAATAGGAGCACATATTCAATTAACTCACCTATTGGGAACACTCCCTCTGACAAAGTTAGAAAGAAGACTCACCTCACTCCGAAGACTTATAACCGGCATTCTACATTCTTCCAAAGGCTTGAACCAACACACAATACTCCAAAACTAGCCAATGGTAATACAAATCTATTAATATATGCTAAGGTACTCATTATAATCCAATTTATAACAATCCCTAATCCCGATTAGAAAGTTGACAAAAATGTCTGCAGGCCCACGTACCCGGAATCAGAAATTTTTTGAAGATGAAGTTTACCCATGAACTCATGAACTCAAATATATAATTTTCTCTTAATTCAGTACTCAAAATCTTGGTCAAAATTCAAGAATACCAATTTTCTATGTCTTCCATCAAACCCCAAGTTTTTCTACAACTTTCATGCTCAAATCCATACACAATTGATGTATTTAACTCAAAATAGGTGGGGATAACTTACCTTGTCATTGATGATGAAAATCATCTCCAAAAATCCTCCAAGAATCGCCCTAAGCCAAGAAAATATGATGAGAAATGGCCAAACTTTGATTTTAAAATAACATTCTGCCCCAGCTCTTTCCGCTTCTGCAGAATTATTTCCGCTTATGCGGTACCGCTTTTCCGGTCATACGCTGCTTCTGCAGTCCTGGGCTCCAGCCCAATTTTCGCTTCTAGGCTTCCTTTTTCTGCAGGTGTGGTCCCGCATCCGCGACTCCCTGAATGCATTTGCGGTCCTATCTCCCCTCACCAAAATCCGCATTTGCGGTCTTCCTGTCCGCTTCTGCGGCTCCACACCTGCGGCCAAATCTTCGCAGGTACAGAAATACCAGATATCAGCTACTTCAGCTTTTCTTCAACTCCAAATTCAATCCGCTAACCACTCGGAATCCACCCGAGGCCCCCGGGACCTCAACTAAACCTACCAACCAATCCCAAAATATGTTACGAACTTGCTCGGGTCTTCATATCCTATCAAACAATGCTAAAACCATGAATTCAACCTCGATTCATGTTTTATGAACTTCGAAATTTCAAACTTCTACTTTCGAAGTTTGAACCTATCAAATCACGTCTGATTGACCTCAAATTTTGCACGCAAATCATATTTGACATTACAGACCTATTCTAACTTCTGGAATTGGGTTCTGACCCTGATATCAAAAAGTCCACTTCCGGTCAAGCTTCTCAAAAACCTTCAAATATCTATATTTAGCCAAATGGCTTCAAAATGACATAGGATCTCCGAATTCTCTTCCGATCGCGCTCCCAACTACAGAATCACAATACGGAGCTACTCCCAGTCTCGGAATCCCAAACGGACATCGATAACACCAAAATGCTATTCAAGACAAATTTAAGAAATTTCTTCCAAAATCTAACTTCCACAATAGGCATCAAAATGCTCTCGGGTTATCCAAAACCTGAATCGGGCATACACCCAAGTCTGAAATCATCATACGAGCCTGATGGAACCTTCATATCCAGATTCTGAGGTCATTTTATTCAAAATTACAATCCTAGTTCATTCCTTTAACTTTAAGCTTTCGAAATAAGAACTCTCTTTCCAAATCAACTCTAAACTCCCCGAAATTCAATTCCGACCATGCGTACAAGTCATAACACCTTAAATGAAGCTGCTCATGGCCTTAGACTGCTGAACGACGTGCTAGGGCTCAAAACGACCGGTCAAGTCATTACATTATCTTCCACTTAAACATATGGTCATCCTCGAACGTGCTGAGAACTATACTGAAGTAGTCTGAAATCACTGTTTAACATCTCATGCACCTTCCCATGCTACAACAACTTAGTTGAGCACATTAGCTCTATAGATTCTGAAGATATTCCTTTTTATTCAAGCAAATAATCCTTAGATCCCAATTCCAACATCCGGAATTTTATGCCAGGCATGTTTCCAACATATGGTCACCATATCGACCACTACACACTGTACTTAAACATGACTACATAACTTCCCTGAATTCTCACTTTGCCACACTTAATCTACATGACCACAATAACATCTTCTAAGCATAATAGTCGAACTTTCATGAATCGGAGGCTCCCATAGCACCTCATGACACACACGAGTCTTACTCTAACTCTTGCAATATCGCCACGGCGGATGAGATGTGTCGAAATTCATAATCAACTACTGAATCAACAAATCATTGGGTCTATACCCCTAACAAGAGTCATTGCCTCTTCCTAAACAATCTAGTGATCTTAGCTCCTTAATACACTTCATATAATCAAATTGCATTGGTCCTAAATCCAATAATCTCATCTCACCCAGTACGAACTGCTCAGGCATTAAGCCACCTCGGACTCAATGAAAAGTCTCATATGACGCTACCATGTGCCAATAGGCTACCAATTAGAATGTGATACAAAGGAAAATAGATTCTGAAAAGGAGACCTAATTACCCCGCTCGCAAATCATACGTGCGACACGGGAAACATGCTAAACGGACACCCCGCTCATAAATCATACATGCGACGGGGGCTCACAGCTAGAATGAGCTTCCCTCGAAAAATGGGAAACAGAACACATAAAGGCAAATAGGGGAACCGTACTGAACATCACACTGTTGCGGCGTGCAACCCGATCCAAATAGCATACTCATGGCGGCGTGCCACCCGATCCACACATGGAACTTACATAAGGGGATGCGCATCAAGCTAAATCGCTCATTATAACAAAATACCGAATATTGGTCATAAATACACTAGTTGTATAATACCATTCCCTGGGGAGACATATAACGTTATAATCCACAAACTCAAGCAAAACTGAGGTGCGATACAAGATCTGAATCTCAAGAGCCATTATGCTCATACAATATCATCGCCACGCAGAACCTCAACACATAAAAATTTACCAAGCCGTCTCATAACTCAACGGCACAATACATCATTTCCTGGAATAGGTGATCATAAAATAACACCCTGAATGTCCTTGCATAAGGAACGCTCACTGAAACGAACATAACTGCCTGATATAAAGCCATGTTCATATGTAAATCAATCCATTGATCTCTTGCCAATTTCTAATTGCACTAACTCGGCTAATAACCTTTCAAAGGTCCATAGTAACTCCTTTTTCCTCATAACACATATGAACAATCATCATAACCAGAGGAACCTCCTTAGTTCATAACCCAATAAACAAAGTGCTCTCTAGGTATACATTTTCAAATTAATGATATTACCACAATCCTTATACTTTGTTTAAATCTTTAATCACTTAAGTGACTACTCGTCACACTTATACAATCCTCCCGTGGGGCACACTCCAACAATCTCCCGAAATAAATAACGGGTCCCACAGCTAAACCATTGGTCGTACTAACACTGAAAAGCGATGAAGAATCCTTAACCAGGATGCAAAGCCTCTTTCACAACACATCGATCCCAAGTGATGATGAATACAATACCTATTTGCTTTATACATTCCACCCTTTTCTTACTCATCCGAGCTCTTGACATCCTTACCAATAACAAACTGCAACCTCGACCCTCACTTAGAATTTCCATGCTACTCGCTGCACCCAACGTTCCAATATACGATAGAACACGATTTTTATCGTAACTCAAAAATCATTAATATTTTAAAAATTCATCATTTCAGAACTTTTCACTTAAATCACTTCAGGAGAATCATAGCAACACACAGGTAAATTCTCATATCTGTATGATATGCAAATCTCTAAGTAGTGGTCCAAGCCACCTTAGCCCTTCCGGAATCCGCTTCCACTTAACAAGCCATAACAGAAGAATGTTTCTGAATAGCATCAATTACGGCGGCCAAAAAGCCTCACATGTACCGCCACAAATCATATACATAACTTGATCATGCGGAATGAACTGATCACTGGCCCCAATATGCCAATTCAACTATGTCTAATCAATCTACCTTCTTCCAATTATTCTTGCTTGCCTTAGAAATAATACTTAATCCATTCAACACATATCATGCTTCATCTACACTCACCTCGAGTGACCTTGAATCACGAGACCATGCTGTATCAAATCCCAAGAACCATTTCATACCTCACAATTGCCACATCAAAATCCAAAACATCCCGGAACATTCTATGCCTCTTCTCATAAGTTGTATTCCAAGCTTGATTTTTAGTCATACCCATAGGCTCAAAATCGTTAGGCATCACACTTTAACGCCTGAATTCACTAGGACCATCATTGAGAGCCACCCGCTCTGACTTGGTCCTGAATATAATCCACCCCATAAATCTTATAACACACTAATACCCTCTCGACGAAGCACCCGGCCAAATCACTTCCTTTTAAACCTGCATCTATATAAGGCATAAATCCTGAATCTTTTCCCAATTTCGAACATGAGCCAAAAAGGCCAACAATAGCATGCCCCCAACAATTTGTCTACTCACTTTACCACTTATGATCTTTTCCCGTAGCTGGAATAACCCGTCAATATGCTAATAACCAGAAACCTCACGAGTAGTTAACCATGCAACCCAATCATATGCGGTGGGACTCTCACACTTAGCTTGAAGCCATTATTAAATAAATTTGGAACTCACTAGAATCATTTATCTCTTGTTGACATAACCTTACACAATCATCCACTACAAATTCTCGAAATCTTTCTGTAAATCCCCATCTTTCGTATTATGAATCATCATCCACAATCACACGACTGATCTCTTTTTTGGATAACCAATGTAATTCTTTGCAGAAGCTTCGCCAAGCATGCGACCACTAATCTACCCATGGGAAATAACCCGCCTGCGGAAATCACTTCCCGGCATCTTCCAATGTTGCTGCACGGGATACAATCACTATGACATCAACAACAAAATCCTTAGTCCAAGCTCACTCTCTAGCTATTTCAAGCAGCTCATTTCCATTATACCAATTCTCCTGTCGCATAATGTCCCATACTTCAATTTATATCTGTAGACTTCAATTGCCAGTCACTAAAATTCCTGATCATTCCAAACTCTCCTTAGGCGCGTAGTCATCCTACTACCAAGCCCATATGCAACATCCGCCACTATCCCAATTTGAGCAAACTCGCTTTTTTAATCTACTACTTGACCTTTGCTTCATATACCTGGCCTTCTAGGAAATTTTGACACCGCCTGATACTTCCCACATGTCTTTCCTCAAACTTTGCTGCTCATTTGCTGCCTTAAATAAACTCTATCTTTGTGGCACTTGAACCCACAATAGCTGCTAACTTTTAAATCTTTCCAAAGGTCATCTTTATCGAACCGTCAACACTAGAAATTTTGATTCGTTCCTAAACCACCACACCATGCGATATCTGACAGCTGTATCTCCAATACTATTTGACAATATCTTGGCTTAAAGGTGAATTGTAGCAGATTATAACATCGACCAACTTGGTATGTTCTGTTAGGGCTACAATGCCCCATCATAGAAGAAAGCTCCATCATTCTTTAAAATACCAGGACTCATTACTTCCACCAGCTTATATCTGACCATCCTTTGTCTGACTCCCTTTCCCTTGCCAGGAACAAAATACTGAATTCCTTAATTATACACTGAGTAAACCTCCATTCAAGTCATTCAGTGCCCCAACATCTTATCATCATAACAATAGCGTGGAATAATCGCTCATAAGCATCATGGCAACATGTGCCTAGCTTCAGGCTCTAAGAAGTTTTGTTACTGAGTTCAAACAATAGAATATCCTTACATAAGGCGACTATAATAGTCCAATCAACTATACGGGGAGAATCATCTCTCACCACATTTGTGGTGTCATTACAATCCTTCAATTTTTTATTTATAACAAGCGCTCGCGTAAGATTGAATAGGAAGAAATGAAAGGCATAGGCCTTAGAGGAATTGAACCGCATGATAAGGAAATCAAGAAGGGAAGTACTCCTAATAGCCATGTAGCCTCCCTAGGATAAGTACAGACGTCTCCGTAGCGATCCGCGAGACTCTACTAGACTTGCTTATGACTGGTGAGACCGAAGGAAACCTAGTGCTCTGATACCGTATTTTCACGACCCAAAATCCACTAAGGATCATGGTGGCGCCGGACGCTGCTGTCAGGCCAGCCAACTAAAATACTTAATTCAATTCTTGTGTTAATAATTGCGAAAACACTTCTATATTATGATTAAAACAATACTCAATATATTCCTCCAAATAAATAATGAAATTTTTAACCAACTTCCAAAATTTGTGAATAAACCCAAATACATCCCAGAACCCGGTGTCACAAGTACATGAGCATTTTCTAAGATAAATGAATAAGTACAGTAACTGTCTGGAACACAATTGGACAACAAATAAAGAAAATCTAGAGAAAGACTATACTAGCTGCATCGCCTCGAGAAAATATAGCTCATATGATCCCGCCATGCCGCTATGCCGCTAAGCCACAAGCCACACAATAAACTTGTGCAACAAAATTACACAGCAAGTGTAGTATGAGTAGGAAAATAACGTGTACCCAATGAGTATCCCGCCTAATCTTTGAGAAGTAGAGACGAGATGGTCAACTTTGACACTTACTAATGGTCCAATAATAATATTCTAGAATGTGATAAAATCATTGATTTTATATAGCATGCTCTAATTCACAAGGCTGTAAAAATAGGTAAACACATTTAATAATTAACAAAGGGTTTTCAAGATTTCATTTCATTTATCTTCAGCAATTTATGTCAGGTCAAAAGGCAATATCAACATCAAGTATTTCAAGTAAGCAATATAAACATTTGCATATCATGTCGAGGTGATGGCCCAATCCAACAAAAATATAAATTGTGCACTGCCTAGGGTCGAACGGCCCGAACCAATAGATACATCTCTTTCCCCCGCTCATGAATCATTTATGTGATGCGGTCTAACTTAAAGTAAACAAATACCCTGCTCGTGAATCATCCATGTGATATAGTCAACATAAAGTAAACAAATACCTTACTCATGAATCATCCATGCGACGTAGGTACACGCAGGAATACATGCTCAAACAATCAATCAAGAATTATCGGGGAACATTTTATCAAATAAAAACTAAATCCTCTTTTAAAAATTTAAGAAAAGTATTTTAATCCTTTTTGAAATTAATTTACTAGTCCAATTTTATTCTAATAATCCAAATGTCAATAAAATTGCAAATATCCCAAGTATAGCATGCTTTTGGGTCCTAGACTACCAGCACAATAGCATAATAGTAGCTACATTCTTCCGAAGGATTGAACCAACGCACAATGCACCAAAACTAACCAATGGTCATATAAATCCATTAATATATTCTAAGGTACTCAATAGAATCCAATTTATAGTAATTCCTAACCCCGATAGGAAAGTTGATAAAAATTCCCTTGGGACCACGTGCCCGGAATCCAAAAATTTCGAAGATAAAGCTTACCCATGAACTCATGAACTCAAATATATAACTTTCTCTTAATGCCATACTTAAAATTGTGATTCAAAATTCAACAATACTAATTGTTTTGGTCTTCCCTCCCCAAGTTTTTCAACAGTTTTCATGCTCAAATCCATACATAATGGATGTATTTAACTCAAAATAGGTGGGGATAACTTACCTTGTCATTGATGATGAAAATCCTCTCTAAAAATTCTCCAAGAATCGCCCCAAGTCAAGAAAATATGATGAGAAATGGCCAAAAGTGGATTTTAAAACAACATTCTACCCCAGCTCTTTCCGATTCTGCGGAGTTATTTTCGCTAATGCGGTTCCGCTTTTGTGGTCATACGCCGCTTCTGCGGTCCTGGGCTCTAGCCCAATTTCTGCTTCTGCGCTTCCTTTTTCCGCAAGTGCGGTCCCGCATCTGCACCTCCCTAACCGCAGCTGCGGTCCCAACTCCCCTCATGAAAATTCCCATCTGCTGTCTTCCTGACTTCTTCTGCGGCTCCACACCTGCAGCCAAATCTTGGCAGGTGCAAAAATACCATATAACAGCTGCTTCAGCTTTTCTTCAACTCCAAATTTGATCCGCTAACCACCCGAAATCCACCCGAGGCCCCCCGGACCTCAACCAAACCTACCAACCAATCCCAAAATACATTACGAACTTGCATCTTCAAATCCTATCAAACAGTGCTAAAACCATGAATTACACCTTGATTCAAGCTTTATGAACTTCGAAATTTAAAACTTCTACTTCCGATGTTTTAACCTATAAAATCACGTCCGATTGAACTCAAATTTTGTACACAAGTCATATTTGACATTACGGGCCTACTCCAACTTCTGGAATCAAGTTCTGACCATGATATCAAAAAGTCCACTTCCGGTAAAACTTTTCAAAAACCTTCAAATTTCTATCTTTAGCCAAATGACTTCAAAATGACCTACGGACCTCCGAATTCACTTTCGATTGCACTTCCAACTCCAGAATCACAATACGAAGCTACCCCTAGTCTCCAAAATCCCATACAGACATAAGATTGAAATACACTTCAAGCCAAACTTAAGAAATTTCTTCCGAAATGCTAACTTCCACAATAGGCGCCAAAATGCTCTCGGGTTATCCAAAACCAAAACTGGGCATATGCTCAAGTCTAAAATCATCATACAAACCTATTGGAACCTTCAGATCCTGATTCCAAGGTCATTTATTCAAAATTGTAATCCCAGTTCATTCCTTAAACTTTAAGCTTTTGAAATGAGAATTGTCTTTCCAAATCAACTCTGAACTCCCCGAAATTCAATTCCGACCATGCTACAAGTCATAAAACCTGAAATGAAATTGATCATGGCCTCAGACTAATGAACGACGTGCTAGGGATCAAAACAACCGGTCAGATCGTTACAGCTTGAAAAGAAATACAAAGTTGAAGATGTCGGGTTAAAGAAATTCATTGTCGCCATGTTTTTGGACTACAAAATGGTAGATATCTAGTATGTTATTACCCAAGTTCAGGAATTACAAGTGATTATTCATGATCTTTTTGCTGAAGGTATAGATCAAATCAATACTGATGTTGAAAGTAGTAATCTTAGATTTTTACTAACAGAACTTTCATTGAAGGTCTTGTCATCAATGAAGCACTCCAAGTAGCAGCGATGATTGAGAAGCTGCTTATTTTTTGGAAGAACTTCAAAAACTACTTAAAACACAAATGCAAGGAGGTGTCCCTTAAAGATCTAATTGTTAGGTTGAGAATCGAAGAGGACAACAAAGCTGCTGAAAAGAGAGACCGTGGAAACTCAACAATAATGGGAGCAAACATTGTTGAGGATACTTCTCAAAATAAAAGAAAGACGAAGCAGGCTTCTAGACCAAAAAACAACTCAAGCAAGAAGCGGCTCAAAAAAAATTTGTAAAACTGTGGGAAAGCTGGGCACAAATCTACAGAGTGCCATGCTCCGAAGAAAGACAAGAAGAAGGTTCAAGCAAACATGGTTGAAAAGCATGAATATGCTGATGACTTGTGTGCTATGTTTTCTGTATGCAACTTTGTGGGAAATCCTAAGGAGCGGTGGACTGATTCTGGAACCACTCGCCAAGTTTGTGCTGTTAGGGAAGCCTTTGCAACATATGCTGTTGTTGGACCCAAAGAGACTCTTTTTTGGGAAATGCTGCAACAGCTAATATTGAAGGATGTGGGAAGATCTTTCTAAAGATAACTTATGGCAAGGTGGTGACTTTAAACAACGTCCTTCATATTTCCGAGATTAGGAAGAATTTAGTCTCTGCTAGACTTCTTATTAAGAATGGCTTTAAATATGTTTTGTATTAGATAAGGTTGTAATAAATAAGAACAAAATATTTGTAGGAAAAGGTTACCTCACTAAGGGCCTTTTTAAGCTGAAAGTTGAATTATACATATTTTATGTCGCTTCTTACCTTAGCTTTGTGCGTAAATAGCCATTGATTAGTCCTGAATTACTTACAAGTTGTGCTTGATTGCAGGATTTTAGCGACAAGATGATGAAATCACAAATCGGCTCAAGAAGGAGTGAAATCTGGAGAGTGTCAAGAAGATGACATAAAATGGGAATTAAGAGACCTACGCAGACCGCACTATTCTGGTATGCAGCCGTATTGGAAGGTTCAGAGACTGATCAATCACCAATGCCACCTACTCGGACCGCCTGATTTTGTGGTGTTGTCGCATGGAAATAGTTCAGATACTTGACGACTTTGAGGGAAAACAACGCAGGTCACATCCATTTCAATGCGGTCTGCATTGATGAAGATTCATAGGCTAACATATTCAAGGCACAAGACCCACGCTCCGCACAGCAAAAGTAGAAGGTCCGCGTGGGCACAATCATAGAACCAGCTATTTGGCAAGTCGTTCTGTGCGACCGTGCATCATTTCCATGTGTTCCGTCTGACTCGACCTACGCGGCCACGTTGTATTTTTATACGGTCCGCATCCCTTATACAGAGGTGACTAAGTGAAGACAGATTGCCTTACGCGGTCGCACGCCATTTCTGTGCGGACCGCACCAGACTCTCAGGGGTATTTTTGTCTGGTTTTTTCTGTGTAGTATAAATAGAACACTTTACTCTTTTTTAGATTAAGTTGGATGTTCTGAACAGTAGCTGCGCTCGTGATATTATATATTAGCCTATTTTAAGCAACTTTCTCTTGTAATTAACGTGGATTCAAGTAGATTTAGTGTATAGTTAATAATTATATTCATCTCTTCTATTATTTCTGCTTTTCCTACTTTTTCCATGTCTAGCTAAACCCATTAGCTAGGGTTATGACTCAACCCTAGTGTGGGTAATTAATGGGTGTTTTTGCCTAATACTTGGATGTTGTTGGGTGTTTGGTATTTGGGTTGTTTGTATGTTTTCACTTTGATTTGGTGGTTTCAAACACTAAGTCAAGCTTAGTGGGCCTTGACTCTTATTGAGAAAGAGAGTCTATGACCTCACATTCAACTCAACATGGATTTGGGATTGACCCGTGAGAATGGTAGTCCCAAGTAACAGGTTAAATCTCGAGAGAGTACTTACCCCACTTGAACCTTGTGTTGCTTGGGAAAATTGGCCTACCCAATTGGTCTCGAGAGATTCAGTTGGGAAAAGTTGTTCTCTCTACCGAGAGGTGTGAGAGCGAGTGTTAAAAGTGCAACGGTTATTCATATTCCCCATAATTAGCATCCTTGTGTTAGAATTCTACACCCATTGATTAGCCACCTAGGTGAGTGTCACGACCCTAATGCTCTTCTCTTATTTCTTAAATCTAGCATCAATCATCTTAGCATACTTTAGATCAAATTTGTAGTTGATAATTATAGTTGATAACTATATAAAAACCTAAAAATGATAGAAGATCAATTTGAAGCTAGAACACATCTCTAGGCCATACAATTACTCATCTCCAACTTAAAGCTCCTTGAGGAATTATTAACCCCGATACACTATTGGGTTATTAGTATTCGTGCCCACTCATACTTAGGTGTAAGTTCGCATCGATCACTTTTTGGCGCCGTCACCGGGGAGCTTTACGGTGTTTGACTATTTGTTTGCTAGTGTTGTGTTTTTGATTCTCTTTCCTTCTTTTTACATATTTTTTTTGATAAATTCACTCAGGTACCAATGGCTTTAAATGCAAATGAGCCTCTTAATGTTGGAGTGGAGGAGGTGGAAGATGTGGAACAATATAAAATTTTACCCCAAGCTCAAAGAAAGGGTAGAAATGCTAATGTGAATGCTAATGACAACATACCAACCCTTCTCCACCTCCACCAAGGGTTTCTCCACGAGTTCTACCCAATCAAGGGTACTTAAGTCAATAGTCCCTCCCCGAATCCGGGCGGGGAACTTCCAAATCACCAATGTCATGCTTACTTTTCTCGAACAATGAGGGTATTTTACAAGCGCTTCGGACCAAAACGCCTACAAGCATTTGAAAGGGTTTATGGATACATGTTGGGGGAGAAAATAGATGAATGTTTCGGAAGATGTACTGAGGCTAAGGCTTTTCCCCTTCTCACTTCGGGGGAAGGCACTAGATTGGTTGCAGAGGTTGCCAAATCATTCCATCACTACTTGAGATGAGTTAGCGGATAAATTCATTGTGAAGTTCTTCTCGCCTAGTCATATGGTGACTCTTGGAGATGAGATCCTAGCTTTCAAGCAAGAGCCGACGGATCCTTTACATGAGATATGGGAGAGATTCCGGACAATGGTGAAAGAGTGCAACAGCAACGATATGAATTATGTGATGATCCAAAAATGTTCTATCAGGGTAATTGCAATATAGGACAGCTAGAATATCGACATATTCTGGTAAGATTTGATCTATTTTAAGATTTTGCTAATGTAGTTTGAAGATCAACTGGCTATGTTAAGTCAAAAGGTGAGGAGTACTTCTTTAGGACTTTCCCATGGAAAAGGGATTTTAATCCGCGAGAAGAAACATCGAAAGCTGTCGTTTGGATTTCTTTTCCAGATCTGCCAGCAAACTTCTTCGCAAAGAAATCTTTAATGTCTCTCGCTGGTGCAGTAGGAAAGCCTTTAGCAGTAGATAAAGCTACTAATATCGAACTAGACCTAGTACAGCTCGAGTAAAAGTCTTGATCAATTTGTTATACAAGCGTCCAAAGAATGTAAAGATCAAAATAGTTGATGCCAAATCTGGAAAAAATGTCGAATTCGACCAGCGGATAGTTTTCGATAACCTTCCTAAATACTGCACGTATTGCAATCATCAAGGTCATGATGTAATATCGTGTCGCTGGAACACAGAAGAAGAGAATAAACAAGCAGTTTATGATCATCACTCAGAAGACAGGGACAGTTTGAAGAAATTAAGAACCGATGCCAGAAAGTACTTAAATGTTAATCTTGTGGCAAGAAGTATTCCTAATATAAATGCTGATGCAGGACAGACTAAAATCTCTGATCCAGTTGTTACAATTGCAGAATGTAAGTCACTGCCGATTGCTGATAATGCACAGATGTGTATTCAACCATCGACCTCCCAATCCAATCTGTCAACTTTGGCTGGGACTCTTAATACTGATCCATTAATTCCAACTGCACTAATCATCCAATGCTGAATGCAGAGTTAACACAGCAGTGTAACCATTCAATTGTGGATGAGCAGCAGATGGATCATGATGGAAAGAAATCCAGCAGTAATATGCAGCAGCTAGGAACTACCAAAACAGTGGCTATTCCAAATGCTACATCTCTAGAAGATATTCCTAAATTGTCACAGAGTTGTTTGAATGCAGTATGTGAACAACATTCAGAACAAAAGGTGTCAAAATAGAAACAGAATGTTGCAGATATTACACAGCTGGGCAATCAATCAGCTCAAGACTCTGAATTGAGTGTTCCGACAAAGCTCGATAGTGGTGCTGTTGCTGGAACTATTGGGCAGACATCTCTTGCTTCTGTTCCAGCAACTCCAACTGCACAAACTCTCTCAATTTTGAATGCTGATATAACACAGTTATGCAAAAACAAAGGAACTGGTCCTTCCAATCTTAAGGTACATGCTTAACAGGTGGTGACAAAATTTCCTGCTGCATCTGCTGAGGCTGCCAATCACCAATCAATCAAGAAGGAGCAACTGATGTATGAGCAGCATCAACTGGTACAAAATAACAGTAAGAAAGCTTCAATGCTTAGTCACAGAAATGATTTTAATTTGGAGGCTCTAGACTCTGCCACAGTTTCATCCCAGTTAAATGCTCAATGCAAAAAGGTGGTATTAAATTCGAATGGTCTTATCACTGCTCCATTCAATTGTAATGCTACCACACAATAGCCAAACTCAAAATTGACTGATGCATCAGTGGAGGCTGCACTTAATAATAACAATATGAAACCTATTGAGGATTGTAAAACAGTGACAAATCATGTTGTTTCAGCAGTTCTAATAGGGGAGAACTTGACACTGCCAAGAATGAATGCTGATCAAAACAACTCTGCAGGCTACAAAAATAAAACACTGTCGAAAATAGCTCAGCATCATAGTTCAAAAGAGTTAAGCAAACAGCAGCACAACTACACAGTATCAGTTAAATAGGATATAAACAATTCCAAAGGTACAAATACTGCTGTTGTATCTACTGCTGCGCTAACTCAACAACCAGCTAATACTCGACAACATCCAAGGGAAGATGGACAATGGATGATGACTAACAAAACAGTAACTCCAAAAGTAAAAAATCCCATTCCAGGAAACAATCCAGCCGTACCTGCAATTTCCAATTCTTTTTCCACACTTGCCAATACCAACAATCGAGAATGAGAATTCTTGGAAGATTTGCAACTTATTGATAGTACATCACAGAATACAGACATTTTTGCAGCATATAATGCACAATCAATCCAATTGTGGGATCAAATTTCAGCGGGTCATCAAAACAAGTCTGTTCTAACAATTCATGTACAGAATCAGAAAACAAGGAAGCTCCCAATGAGAGTTGCAAAGCAAAAACAGGTGGCTCCACCACCTGTTTCAAAATCCAATCGAGCAAAAATCACACCATGAATTCTGAAGTCTTTGTGACAAAATTGTGATCGAAGGAAATAAATTACAATCTGGAGAAAGAAGATGGTTTCTTCAATTTCTAGATTCCCATCACATTTGTTTCCAATCTCTTAAGTCAACTTGCTATACACATCATAGAGTTTACTACAACACTCTGTGATGTGCATAGATTTTAGTCCTTTCAGGGCGTGTTTGTAATGAGGTTATAGATGCCTCAATAGGAGGAATATGATAAGGTTAGGCCGGTTGTTGGATAACAACTCCGGCGAGATCGACTCTCTTATCTGTATTTTGCCTATTTGCTGTTGTAATTTTCTTTTTAAATTCAATAAAAATCTAGCCCTAGGCTCTGCCTAGTGGATTGCTTAAAAAAAATGCAACAAACCAATGCATTGCTAATCAATTGACCGGTGGGAATTTTATGAAGCTTCCATAAAATGAAGCTTGTGATGTTCTTGATGAAATAGCTGACACGTCTTCTGCATGGCAAAGCCGGGCTAATGTTCCTCATGGTGATCCCAATGTTATACACTTGCATAAGGAGTTGCATGATCACGGCCAATCCATCGCCAAACTTACAACAACAATGAACCAATTGGCTAAGGTGCAACTTCAACAAGTTCAAAATCTGTGGCAAGGAAATGCCATGGAGGGAGTGAGTATGATGAAAAGATGGCAAAGAGGGCGGCAACAAAAACCTCCAAAAAATTTTGACAACTTTGATGATGGGAATGGTGGTTATTCAAGTAAGTGTTATGATGACCAAGTGAAGAGGTCCAATGTGTGAATAACTACCAAGGTAATAGAGGAAATCAAGGGAATCAATAATGGCACTCTCAAGGCAACCAAGGAAATTGGGGGAACCAACAAAATAGTGGAAATTGGAACAACAATTGGGGTAATCAAGGCAACCAAGGCAATTGGGGGAACCAACAAAATAGTGGAAATTGGAACAACAAATGGGGTAATCAAGGAAATGAAGGCAACTTGGGCGGAAACAACAATAATTGGAACAACAACAACAATGGTGGGTGGAATAATAGTCAAGGAGGCAATCAAGGCAATTGGGGGCAAGGCTTTCAAAGGCCCCCGATGTTTCAACAACCGAACAATCCTCCCCCATTCCAATCTCAAGGGTTAAGTTCTTTGGGTCAAGATATGGGTAGAATTGAGAACATTTTTGAACAAATGATGAAGAGGAATCATGACTCGGATGCCCAATTAGCATCCCATAACACTTCTATCCGGAACTTAGAGTTGGAGATTTGACAAATATCACAATCTCTCAACACTCGCCCGAAGGGTGCACTACTAGCTGATACGGTGGTAAACCCCAATGGTGGGCACAACAACCATGTCATGGCGGCGAAAACGCGTAGCGGGAGAGGGGGTAATGTGCCAAGTCAAGCTAGGGTCGATGATGATGAGTTGCAGGAAGATGATGTCCCATTAGTTGTCGAAGATATTGATGAACCAATTGTCAGGAATAAAGTGAGAATAGATATTGATGAGGGTGAGGAGGAGACCCAAGAGGCCGTGATCCCATCTAGGGAACACGTCATTGACATGAAGGAACCTACGATGCCAAAAGCCAAGTCACCTTTACCTAGGCCTCCTCTGCCAGATCCTCAAAGATTGGCCAAGCAAAAGGGTGACAATCAATTTAAAAAGTTTATTGAGATGATGAAGAGTTTGACTATCAATGTGCCTTTGGTGGAGGCACTTGAACAAATGTCGGGATATGCAAAGTTCATGAAGGACTTGGTTACCAAGAAGAGATCTATGGAGTGTGAAACTATCAAGATGACACATCAAGTGAGATCCATTGTGCACTCCATGGCTCTGAAGCTAGAGGATCCTGGTGCCTTCACAATACCGTGCACCGTTGGAAGAGCAGATATTGCAAAGGCCCTATGTTACTTGGGGCAAGTATCAATCTCATGCCTTATTCAGTGTTCAAAACATTGGGGATCAGGCAACCTCGCCCGACTTCTATGAGGCTTCAAATGGCGGACTGATCTATGAAGCGGCCCTTGGGTATTATTGATGATGTCTTCATTCGTGTTGACAAATTTATATTGCCGGCGAACTTCATGATCTTGGATTGCGAGGTGGATTTCGAGGTGCCTATTATTCTTGGAAGGCCTTTCCTAGCTACATGGAAGGCCTTGGTTGATGTAGAGGCAGGAGAATTGACTTTCCGCGTTGGTGATGAAAAAGTGTTCTTCCATGTATGCAAGTCTATGCGCCAACCAAATAGCACCGAAGTCTGTTCGTTTGTTGACATTTTCATGGCGGTAATAGTGGATGACACAAGAGCAATAGAAAATTTTGAGGACCCACTCGAGGCCATGATCTTAAACATAGAGGTTAATGATATTCCGGAGAGGGTGGAGTGTGTGAATGCACTTCATGGCGTGTGTGTATATTCCTATGAGCCGAAGAAGCTATCTCTTGATCTTGAAAATCGCAAGACTCCACCCACAAAACTATCCATTGAGGACCCACCGTTGTTGGAGTTGAAACCACTTCCTCCTCACCTCAGGTATGCATTTCTTGGTCCTAATTTCACTTTGCTGGTTATTCTTTCTTCTTGCTTGATTAACATGCAGGTGGACACCACTTTGGTGGTTCTTCAAAAGCGTAAGCAGGCGATTGTATGGACCTTAGTAGATATTCGGGGTATTAGCCCTGCATTCTGCAGGCACAAGATAATATTGGAGGAGGATGCTAGGCCGTCTCTTGAACATCAAAAGAGACTTGATGAGGCCATGCAAGAGGTGGTTAAAAAGGAAATCATCAAGTGGCTTGATGCCGATGTGGTATATCCAATTTATGATAGTTAATGGACCTCTCCGTTGAGTGTGTGCCAAAGAAGGGAGGAATGACGGTAGTGACCGATTATAATAAAGAGCTAATTCCGACTCGTACTGTCACGGGTTGAGGGTATGCATGGACTACAAAAAACTAAACAAGGTTACAAGAAAAGACCATTTTTCCCTTGCCACTCTTGGATCAGATGCTTGACTGTTTAGCAGGCTGGGCGTTCTATTGTTTTCTAGATAGGTACTCCGGTTATATCCAGATTCTCATTGCCCTAGAGGACCAGGAAAAGACAACCTTCACATGTCTGTATGGCACATTTGCATTCTCGCGTATGACATTTGGACTATGTAATGCTCCAGCGGCCTTTTAGAGATGTATGATGGCAATCTTCACCGATATGGTGGAGGACATATTCGAGGTCTTCATGGGCGATTTTACTGTGGTCGGGGAATCATTTGGTGAACGTTTGCAAAATCTTGATCATGTGTTGGCCTGTTGTGAAGACACAAATTTGGTGCTCAATTGGGAGAAATTCCACTTCATGGTGGAAGAAGTAATTTTGTTGGGTCACAAAATTTTGAAAAGGGGAATCGAGGTCGACAAAACAAAAATCGAGGTGATCTCAGGACTTCCTCCCCCTATCTATGTCAAAGGGGTGAGGAGTTTTCTAGGACATGCATGTTGGAAACACTTTCTCAAAGCATTATACTAAAACGTGTGTTCATATGTGTAGGTTTTGATGAATGACAAACGATGCGCAAATTGATATATGACGAAGTTCAAGCGCACAATTGATATATAACGAGATTCAAGCACAAGACCAAGTTTTATAGTTTTACATGAGTCGTTCTTAACTGTGATCTTGATCCGACAACTTGGCTCATGACATGGCTTCTCTCGTAAAATTACTTTTACAAAATCATGCATATTTAATTTAATGCTAAATGACTTTAAATCATGCATATTTACTTTAGTCAAAATGATTTTTAAACATGCCTCTAAAATCTGGACTAAGATAATCGATTATGTACTTATGATAATCGATTATGTTAAGCCAAGACTGCATGACAATCGATTGTGAACTAATGACAATCGATTGTGTTAAGGCGGTGAGCATCAGAATTTTCAAATCTGCATGACAATCGATTGTGAACCTTATGACAATCGATTGTGATGAGGCAGTGTCCATCAAAGTTTTTCAACGCTCAAAATAATCGATTGTGAACCTTATGACAATCGATTGTGATGAGGCAGTATCCATCAAAGTTTTTCACCGCTCAAAATAATCGATTGTGAAGTTGATGACAATCGATTGTGAAGAGACAGTGCCCATCAGATTTTTCAAAGTCACAAAATAATCGATTATGAACATATGACAATCGATTGTGTTGAGGCAGTGTCTTCCAGACTTTTTCAAAGTTATTAAATAATCGATTGTGAGTATATAACAATCGATTGTCACGAGGCAGTGTCTAAATTGATTTTTCAAGACTGATAAATAATCGATTGTTAACATTGCACAATCGATTGTGAAGCTGACCGTTGTCGTAAAATTTTCAAATACCGTCAGGTAATCGATTATTGATTTTCTATAATCGATTGTTGAAATTAAAATCTGGAAAGGATGTTTTGAACGTTGCTGAATAATCGATTATTGATTTTGTATAATCGATTGTTTTACGTAAAATCTGGAAATGATTTTTTGAACGTTGCCAATAATCGATTGTTGATCTTGAATAATCGATTGTTAAGCGTAAAATCTGGGATTGATTTTTGGAACGATTGGCAAACAATCGATTGTGGATTCTTGACAATCGATTGTCACACAGTAAAATCAGCAACTCTTAATTGGAAATTAGGCAACGGTAATGCCAAGTTTTTCAACTATAAATACAGCTTCATTTCAGTGTTTTGAACAGAACAACACATAACAACTGATTATATAATTACTATAAGCTTGCATACTCTATTGATTATCATTTTATATTCATTACATAAGTTTTTGAGAGCCAAACTCTTGTCGAAAGTTGTTGCGATCTTGAGCGTATTCTTTTACTCATATCTACTCATTAAGGAGTGTCTTGTTTGAGTGCTTAGTGTTTTGTATACTTGAAGAGAATTGTTATTCTCTTGTTGTAAGAAGGAACTTGTGTTTCCTTGGTTGAAGTCTTGGAGTGTTGTATCTCCGAGCAAAGGTAGTTGAGGCTTGTGTCCTCAAGTTGTGAAGGAACTTGTGTTTCCTTTGGTTGAAGTCTTGGAGTGTTGTATCTCCGAGCAAAGGTGTTGAGGCTTGTGTCCTCAAGTTGTAAAGGTTTGTTAAGCACCCGGAAGCTTGACAAGTTAGTGGAAATCTCGAGAGAGTCTCTCGGGGACTGGACTAGCCACGGGTTGTGGTGAACCAGAATACTTCGGTGTGTTCTTTCTTATTTATCGCACTTATTTATTTCCTGCAAATTTTTAAATTCCGCAAGTTTACGCTAATGTTTTATTATAACGCTATTCACCCCCCCCCCCTAGAGTTAAGCATATTATCTAACAATTGGTATCAGAGCCCAACTCTCTGAAGACTTAACAGTTTGAGAGAAACTTCCATGGCTTCTACTCGTGACTCTTTTGCAGGAATAGAGGAAGGACAGTGCTCCACCCGACCACCACTATTCAACGGTACAAACTATACGTACTGGAAGGAGAGGATGAAAATCTTCATTCAAGCAAACAATTTTCATCTTTGGAAGGTGATAACAAAGGGAAATCAAATTCCAACCAAAAAGGTTGAAAACGAATGGGTTCCCAAGTCCGAAGAAGAATATGACGCGGATGATGTCCGAAAGGTGCAAAATAATGCTAAAGCAATTAATTTATTATATTGTGCTGTAAATGCTGACGATTACAGGAAAATATCGTGTTGCACAACGGCGAAGGAAATGTGGGACAAGCTGGAAATTACGTACGAAGGTACGGACCAGGTAAGGGAAGCCAAAATTGATTTCCTAACCCATGCTTATGAATTATTTCACATGAATGAAGGTGAAAAGGTAGATGAAATGTTTGAACGATTTTTAATAATCGTAAATGACCTACATGCTCTCAAGAAGACTTTCACGGATAAGGAACTTGTCCGAAAAATCCTTAGAAGTCTCACTCCGGCATGGCGATCAAAGGCCGACGCGATTCAAGAGTCAATTGGCGTCTCAAATGTTACCATCGACGCATTAAGAGGTAATCTTAAGACTTATGAATCTACTATACTTAACCCTCTTGTTGATGATCAAAGGAGGCAAAGAATTGCTCTAAAGGCAAGCACAAGCCAACCACAAGTTGATGAGGACGGAGCCAACGAGTTTGGACTCGTTATCAAAAGATTTCAAAAGTTCATGCGAAAAGAGTATGAACGAAAGGGCAAAAAGCAAGGAGAACAAATAAAGTGCTATGAATGCGGAGAAACCGGGCACATCAAATCAAATTGCCCAAACATCAAAAAGGAAAAGAAACCTTTCAAAAAGCAACGTGCATATATATCTTGGGGAGGAGACTCCGGAGATGAGTCAAGCGAAGGAGAAGAAGAGGAAAGCGCAAACCTTTGTCTTATGGCACAAGAAGACAAGCAAGATGAGGTATGTCAAATCTCTTCTAAAAATTTCTTTTCCCTTGAAGAAATGCAAAATGCTTTTGATGAGTTATATAGTGAATTTATTAAAGCTTCAAAAACTGTTAAATGCATAAAGGAAAATGCTTCTTCAAAAGAAAAAGATTTTCAAAAACAACTCTCATTGAAAGAAAAGGATTTGGAAAAACTGGTTTTAGAAAATGAGAAGTTGAAAGAGGAAAACAAGTTTTTTGGAAAAAGAAGCGCCGACAAGCCCGAAAGCTCTATTAGAAATTGTACTTCTTGCATGCATCTCAAAAATGAAGTAGAAAGGCTTAAGGGCACCTTAGATAAGTTTAATTCTTCTCACAAAAATTTGAATGAGCTCCTTGTTAGTTTGAAGTCAACCAAGCATGGCATAGGTTTTAAGAATGAGCCTAAAGAAAAGGTTGATGCCAAACCCCAACCACCTAAGGCTCAACCTAGGATTAATAAAACAAATGCTCATCCTAGAAATAACAACCCTAGAACCAATATGCATGCTAGACCAAATGTTGAACACTTTAGAAGACCTAGAAATGACTTACCACCTAGAAATAACTACTCTAGAAATGATGCATATTCTAGGCCACACACTAGAAGGAAGTTTGAACCTTTTAGAACACCTAGAAATGGCCCTCAACCTAGAAACAATTGTTCTAGAAATGCTGCTCATAATAGTAGGAATGACTTTCATGAAATGCGCAATAGCCATAGTGTCGAAAATAGAGTGAATAATTTTCGCCTGTCTAATTACTATGAACCTAGAAGGATGCATAATCCCAACGTGACTTGTCATTATTGTAGACGAATTGGTCATATTGCTCCTGCATGTTTTACACGACATAGACATATCACTCAATCGCATCATTATGATATGCCTAACCCCCAAGGACCCAAAATGGCATGGGTACCAAAAGATCATTAATCTCTTTTGCAGGTGTGCTTGAAGGCTACAATATTGTAGTAGATGCACCAAGCACAATACCTTATCGCATCAAGGGGGAATTTCGGTTAGTTATCTTTTTTGACAAAAACCGAATTGATAATATATGCAAGCAACCGATATTAACATATGTGTTGTTAATTTGGCCTTATATTGTTAAAAATTTTGATGTGCTTAATCATAATAGTTGATATGTGTTGAGATACCCTTGTTAATAATTAATATCAATTATCCTTGATGCATATGTTGAAAATTCGTTGTTAAACAACAATTGGTATTTTAGCTTGCTTCTAATAAAAACATTTCATTTATGATTTGATAACTGTTATTTGTGGTTTAAATAAATGTTAGTATATATCAGAAAAATAAATTATTTCCTCTGGTGTGTATTAACTGTTAGCATATTTTTGGCAAAAACTTCTTACTTATGCTTTTGATAAATGCTATTTTTGGTTTGAAAAAGAATTGATATATTCCTGAAATAAATGATTCATAAAAGTATTTCTGTTAAAAATCGACTCTTGATGAATGTATATTTTGGCCTGAATAATGGTCGGTATATTCGACTTTTGGTTGACTTGTTATATATTAATGTTTGATATTTTTTAAAAATAACATTTAGTATCACTGTTAATAAAATAACATTTGATACATTTGTTATGTTTGCCAACAAATAATTTTATCACTATTTTATAACAATTGGTATATCTATGGTTTGTTGGTATGTTTTGATAAACTTCTCATTAAGGAGGAATAGATTGCATGAATTTTATCTTGATGACATTATTGTTGTATTTCAAAACAACTTTCCATATTGGTAATATCATTCTTCAAAATTATGTTGATAACTTTTATGCTATTAATATTTTGCATTCCAAAACATGTTGAAAATGATATTGTATTATTCTTGAGCAACTAATGAGTTTTATGAAAGGAGTCTCTAAAATTTCATTTGAGATGTCCATGATGGACAAGCGAAATTTCCTCTCGGAGCTGCAAGTTAAGCAAATGAAAGTGGAAACTTTCACTTGTCAAACTAACTATTGCAAGAAATTGCTGAAACGATTTGAAATGAACAATGCAAAAGCAATGGAGACTCCCATGAGCACATCCGATCATCTAGACAAAGATGAGAAAGGTAAGGAAGTCGACACTAAGAAGTATCGAGGTATGATTGGCTCTCTTCTTTATCTTACTGCTAGTCGTCCGGACATCATGTTTAGCGTGTGCTTATGCGCCCGTTATCAATCGTGTCCGAAGGAGTCTCACCTTGCTGCGGTGAAACGGATTTTGAAGTACCTTGTTGGTACTACAAATGTGGGTCTATGGTACCCCAAAGGTTCTTCATGCCAACTCGTTGGCTATTCCGACTCCGATTTTGCTGGATGCAAATTAGACCGCAAGAGCACTAGTGGCACTTGCCATTTGCTCGGTAGCTCTCTCGTTTCTTGGTTTAGCAAGAAACAAGTAAGTGTTGCATTGTCCACAACCGAGGCTGAATATGTAGCCGCGGGGAGTTGTTGCGCTCAAATCCTATGGATGAAACAACAACTCTTGGACTATGGCCTAAGTCTTGATCATATCCCTCTTAGAAGTGATAATACTAGTGCCATATGCTTGACGAAGAACCCCGTTCTTCATTCGCGAACAAAACACATTGAAATTAGACATCATTTTATAAGAGATCATGTTCTCAAGGGCGATGTCGAAATCGAATTTGTTAAAACCAAAGATCAATTGGCCGACATCTTTACAAAGCCCTTAGAGAAAGAGTCCTTCTTCCGAATTCATAGTGAACTCAGGATTCTTGACTCCACGTTGATCTAAGTCATGCATTGCATTTTTTTATATACATGATTTCTAACTTGAGCGTCGGAGACGTCTAACGAATTTTTGCAGGTATCGCCCTAAAGGTAGGGGGAATTATAAAGCATGACGCGCAATAATCGAGTCTTCTTCAGAAAAATCGGTTTCTGTCGTCTAATAATCGATTATCTCGTATCAATAATCGATTGTACCGCTATTATTTGAGTTACTGTACTTTCTTTAAGAAATCACGCTTTATTTTCAATAAATAAACAAGTTTTTTTTTCCTTGCCATCTTATTACATTTTTTTGCTAATGGCAAAAGGGGGAAGATAACGGGTATGCACTCTCAATACTTATCAGCATAAATTGAGGGGGAATTCATATATTGAGGGGGAACAAATTGCATATCCATATACTTGTTGCATATCTTTACTTGTCTTGAATCGTCATTATGAATTGTTTAATTTGCATATCCCGCTTAAAGTTTGCCATTATCAAAAAGGGGGAAATTGTTGGAAACACGTTCTCAAAGCATTATACTAAAACGTGTGTTCATATGTGTAGGTTTTGATGAATGACAAACGATGCGCAAATTGATATATGACGAAGTTCAAGCGCACAATTGATATATAACGAGATTCAAGCACAAGACCAAGTTTTATAGTTATACATGAGTCGTTCTTAACTGTGATCTTGATCCATGACATGGCTTCTCTCGTAAATACTTTTACAAAATCATGCATATTTAATTTAATGCTAAATGATTTTAAATCATGCATATTTACTTTAGTCAAAATGATTTTTAAACATGCCTCTAAAATCTGGACTAAGATAATCGATTATGTACTTATGATAATTGATTATGTTAAGCCAAGACTGCATGACAATCGATTGTGAACTAATGACAATCGATTGTGTTAAGGCAGTGAGCATCATAATTTTCAAATCTGCATGACAATCGATTGTGAACCTTATGACAATCGATTGTGATGAGGCAGTGTCCATCAAAGTTTTTCAACGCTCAAAATAATCGATTGTGAACCTTATGACAATCGATTGTGATGAGGCAGTGTCCATCAAAGTTTTTCAACTCTCAAAATAATCGATTGTGAAGTTGATGACAATCGATTGTGAAGAGACAGTGTCCATAAGATTTTTCAAAGTCACAAAATAATATATTGTGAACATATGACAATCGATTGTGTTGAGGCAGCGTCTTCCAGACTTTTTCAAAGTTATTAAATAATCGATTGTGAGTATATAACAATCGATTGTCACGAGGCAGTGTCTAAATTGATTTTTCAAGATTGATAAATAATCGATTGTTAACATTGCACAATCGATTGTGAAGCTGACCGTTGTCGTAAAATTTTCAAATACCGTTAGGTAATCGATTATTGATTTTCTATAATCGATTGTTGAAATTAAAATCTGGAAAGGATTTTTTGAACGTTGCTGAATAATCGATTATTGATTTTGTATAATCGATTGTTTTACGTAAAATCTGGAAATGATTTTTTGAACGTTGCCAATAATCGATTGTTGATCTTGAATAATCGATTGTTAAACGTAAAATCTGGGATTGATTTTTGGAACGATTGGCAAACAATCGATTGTGGATTCTTGACAATCGATTGTCACACCGTAAAATCAGCAACTCTTAATTGGCAATGAGGCAATGGTAATGCCAAGTTTTTCAACTATAAATACAGCTTCATTTCAGTGTCACAACAACACACAACAACTGATCATATAATTGCTATAAGCTTGCATACTCTATTGATTATCACTTTATATTCATTACATAAGTTTTTGAGAGCCAAACTCTTGTCGAAAGTTGTTGCGATCTTGAGCGTATTCTTTTACTCATATCTACTCATTAAGGAGTGTCTTGTTTGAGTGCTTAGTGTTTTGTATACTTGAAGAGAATTGTTATTCTCTTGTTGTAAGAAGGAACTTGTGTTTCCTTGGTTGAAGTCTTGGAGTGTTGTATCTCCGAGCAAAGGTAGTTGAGGCTTGTGTCCTCAAGTTGTGAAGGAACTTGTGTTTCCTTTGGTTGAAGTCTTGGAGTGTTGTATCTCCGAGCAAAGGTGTTGAGGCTTGTGTCCTCAAGTTGAAAAGGTTTGTTAAGCACCCGGAAGCTTGACAAGTTAGTGGAAATCTCGAGAGAGTCTCTCGGGGACTGGACTAGCCATGGGTTGTGGTGAACCAGAATACTTCGGTGTGTTCTTTCTTATTTATCGCACTTATTTATTTCCTGCAAATTTTTAAATTCCGCAAGTTTACGCTAATTTTTTATTATAACGCTATTCACCCCCGCTCTAGCGTTAAGCGTATTATCTAACAATGCAGGCTTCTACCGGAGATTCATCAAGGATTTTTCTAAGATGGTGAACCCGTTGTGTAAGTTCTTGGAGAAGGATACAAAATATATGTTTGATGACAAGTTTATGGAGGCCTTCAAGCTTCTAAAAAAGAAGTTGACGACTACCCCTATCATAACCGCACCCAATTGGAGCTTACCCTTTGAGCTCATGTGTGACGTTACTGATGTTGCGGTGGGGGCGGTCTTGGGCCAGAAAATCAACAAATTATTCCATCTGGTGTATTATGCTAGCAAAACAATAAATGAGGCGTAAAGAAATTACACAGTCACCGAGAAGGAATTGTTTGCCATTGTATTTGCCATGGAGAAGTTTTGCCCGTACCATATAGGATCCAAAGTGATTATTCATACAGATCACGCCGCCCTTAGGTACTTGATGACTAGAAAGGACTCAAAAGCAAGATTGATGAGATGGGTGCTTCTTCTACAAGAGTTAGACTTGGAGATAGTGGATAGAAAGGGTAGTGAAAACCAAGTGGCGAACCACTTGTCTCGTTTGGAAGAGGGAGGAAGGCCTTTAGATGGCCTTGAGATAAATGATTCTTTTCTGGATGAGCAACTCCTCTCAGTTTCTATGCTTGATATGTCGTGGTTTGCCAACATTGCAAATTATTTGTTGTCGGTATGGTCCCGTGTGAGCTCTCTTCTAACCAAAGGAAGAAGCTCAAACGGGATTCTTTGGACTTCTATTGGGATGATCCTTATCTCTTCAAAATTTTCACTGATGGTGTAATTCGCCAGTGTGTTCCCGAATAAGAACAACTAAGTATTGTGGAAGCTTGTCATTCTTCGACTTATGGTGGCCATCATGGCGGGGCAAGGACGGCGTCTAAAGTGTTGAGTTGTGGGTTCTATTGTCCTTCATTCTTAAAAGGATAACAGTGACTTTGTGAAAATATGTGATGAGTGTCAACGTGCGGGAGGAATTTACAAGAAAGATGAGATGCCCCTTAACACGATTCTTGAGGTCGGAATATTTTACGTTTGGGGGAAAGACTTCATGGGACCTTTTGTGAGTTCTTGTGGCAACACCTATATTTTGGTAGCGCTTGACTATGTGTCAAAATGGGTTGAGGTTGTCGCCTTGTCCAACAATCAAGCTTGTAGTGTGGTGGCTTTCTTGAAGAAGAGCATTTTTACTAGATTTGGCACACCCTGTGCCATAATTAGTGATGGCGGCTCTCATTTTTGCAACCGGTCTTTCGATTTTTTGCTCACAAAGTATGGGGTAAACCACAAAGTGACCACTCCTTATCATCCTCAAGCGAGTTTCCAAGTTGAGGTTTCGAACCGGGAAAGCAAGAGTATCCTTTCCAAAACTGTCAATGCAAATAGGACCGACTGGTCAAAGAAATTGGATGATGCTCGGTGGGCTTATCGTACTTCTTTCAAGACTCCAATTGGTATGTCGCCATATCGGTTGGTTTTTGGTAAGGCATGTCATCTTTCGGTGGAGTTGGAACATAAATCAATGTGGACCTTGAGAAAGTTGAACTTAGAGTGGGATGTAGCAGCCAATCTCCGAGTTGAACAATTGAATGAGCTTGATGAGTTCCGGTTTCATGCATATTCTAGCTCATCTTTATACAAGGATAAAAATGAAGTATCTCCATGACAAGTATGCCCGGGGAAAAGAGTTCAAGGTTGGTGATATGGTTCTTCTCTTCATTTCTCGGTTAAGATTGTTTCTGGGAAAGTTTAAATCCAAGTGTAGCGGTCCTTTTGAAGTGGTTGGTGTTACTCCTTTTTGTGCTATTGACCTTAAGAACAAGAATGGCGAAGTGTTCCGGGTAAATGGGCATAGGGTCAAGCACTATTTAGGAAAATTTGATGATAGCCAAATGGTGGATGTTCTTCACTTGAAATGATAATGATGGTAACACGAGTCGTGCCGCGACGTTAAATCAAGCACTTCTTGGGAGGCAACCCATATCCTTTTATTTTATTTGTTTTTCCTTTGTAGAGTAGGATTTTTAAGCTGATGGTTTGTGGAGTGTTGCAGGGATAGTCTTTAATCAGTGCAAGAAGTGAAGATAAAAAACAAAGAAACTGCAGAACCTCTACCCAGTGCCCACAGCGGCAGCATGGCACTTTTGTGCGGTCCGCATGGGCGAGGTAAAAAATGGTCGTTCTCTAAAAAAAAATTCACGCAGCCACAGACAAAACCAGGCGGTCCGCGTGAAAGTGGCCAGAAATGTCATGTCTCTGAAGATTACCCACGCGGCCACGGACAAAACCAGGCGGTCCGCGTGAAAATGGCCAGAAATTTCACGTCTCTGAAGATTACCCACGCAGCCGCGGACAAAACCAGGCAGTCCGCGTGAAAATGGTCAGAAATTTCATGTCTCTGAAGATTACCCATGCGGCCGCAGACAAAACCAGGCGGTCTGCATGAGTAGTGTGCATCAAGTGTAAGGAGGAAACCTTTCGCGGTCGGCATGCCACTTTTCTGTGGCCGCCCAGGCAGGTGAGTACAGGGCCCCACGGTTGTCTATAAATAGATGCCTAAGGCCTCCTTCAATCCTTTTACCAAATTTTCCATCTGAAGCTAATATTCTACTGTTCATCCACTCAATTGCGCACTTTATCTCCTTCTCATTATTTCCTGGTAACACTCCATGATTCTTGTTGATTCTTAGTTAATTTCTTAATTAATTTCATTACATTTTGCTAGCTTAGCTTCTTAATTTCTATTAGTTAATCGATTAGGGTAGTTCTTCTTGTTTTTATTGTTATATCTTGGGCATAAGCCGGTATTGACCACCTGAGTAGGGACAAACTAGGATACCTCATGTTAAAGTTTGAACTTAAGTGCAAAAACGTCCTACCCAGTCCGACTGGCCTATGTGGCCGCACTGCAATTTTGTGCGGTCCGCGTGTGTTTACTTAACTTATGAGACACCCTCTGCCACGCCCATGTGAACACTTTTGTGCGGTCCATGTGGTGCCTTGTGCGGCCGCGGTCCAATTCAGGTGGACCGCATGGCTGGCTTATCTGAGAGGTTGAAATTCTTGAAAATGTCTTGTGCGGCTGCGGTCCAAAATTAGGCGAACCGCGTGGCCAGAGAGCATGAATATTTTAATCTGACCTGTGCGGATCACGACCAATTCTGTGCGGTCCTTGTACATCCTGTGTGGCCGCAAGCCCTAATAATGCGGTCCGCGTGAATTGTTCTGGATACTGAATACTGAGGCTATTTTGCATGTGCGGACCGCGTGACCTTTTTGTGTGGTCCGCCTCAGCCATGTTTGCAACACAGTGTATGCCAATTGTTTTGATATTTCAACTATGTAATTCTTCTATGCTTTCACTAACAATGTTAGATGTGACTCTTTTGCAGACAATACCTCTAAAGGGTAAGCAAACACAATGTGGGGGTAAGGACAAATAACCAAAGTGGGGTGGGACCTCCAAAGTAAAGACAGTTCGAAGAGTAATCAGACTCATTTCCAAGGATAAGGAGGACATCAAGATGACCAGAAAGATTATACGGAAGGCAAACACAGCTGCCTCGCAGTCTACTGGAAGTGAGTATGCCCCCTCTCGGAGTTTGGCTCTAGAGTCTATGCCCTCAGGGATGTCCATTGAGGTCCCAGTGCTAGTATCATCATCTTCTGAGCATGAGCAAACAAATGTGGCTACTTCTAAGAGGCCAATAAATAGGATAGTATCGGATTAGTCTGATGAGTTCGGGGCTAAAAAAGAAGCTGATAAAGAATATTCTACCTCCCCCGTAATATCATCATCAGGGGAGGGTGAAGGTGGTGAGCCACAGATTGGGGATCTCGAGAGAACTAGAAAAAGGAAGTGTGGAAAGACATATTTGTAAATGAGGTCGCCTTCCACATGTACAGAACTTGGTGGCCCAAAAGGAAGCTTATAGTAGAACGGAGATTCATTGTGGATGATTTGCTCCCTCACAACCCTCACGTACAAGCTCAATTCCACATGAGAGAGGGTTGGGGATTCTTCACAGAGAGAGTGGATATGGATAACGAGCACATGGTGAAAGAATTCTACAACAACGTTCACCATATGGTTAAGGGTTCCACGGCTACGAAGGTCAGGGACAAGGTGATACTGTTTGATGGGAAGACTCTAAATGACTTTTTGGGGTTTGTTGAGGAGGACGGCTCTCAGTACCTAGAGAAACTAGCACTTAAAGAAGAAGTTTGCTCATGGTTAGACGGGATTATTACAGCTCCAGGTATAGTTCCTGAATGGTTAAATGCACCGGCGAGAATTTTCAGAAACACCCTGAACTTTGAAGCAAAATGGTGGTTATCATTTGTGTGCAGCAAACTCGACCCGTCCACTCATGACAACTCTGTTCCAATTGAGCATGATGTTCTCGTTGCCTCCATTATGGCAGGTTTCCCGTTAAACATGGGTAACATCATGCAGAGAGTGATTTCCAAAGTGGGGCACGGTACTCAGCAAAACTATCCATTCCCCAACACACTGACCATGTACTTCAATGATACGAAAGTGAAGAAGAAGAAGAATTATGATATTGAGGTGCCTCTAGTGGGTTCCTACTCACGGTATGATCAAAAGGGCCCGGACAACCCTAAGGGCACCAGGAAGGGTCAAGCCTTAACCTCTACTACAGCTGGCGAGTCTAAAGAGACAGCTGCAACTGAGCAGCCATTAGAGCCCACCGTTGAGGCATTTCAGCCAGGATCATCTTCATCCCATCCTTCTACTTCTGCGGAACCAGTGATCCCGGTGTCCAAGACTCATAGATTCACAGTTTATTAGCTGTCTCAGTCTTTGTTAGTTTGAACAACTAGGTGTCGGCTGCGATATCCATGTTGTCAATATTGACTATGGTTGTTGAGGCTCAGAGTGCACCAGTGACGGTTGAGGTCCCTGCTTTGACCGAGGAGACTTTGAAGAAAATCCTGGAAAACCAGGTAGCTATGATGAAGAAGCAGGATAAGATGGAGAAAGCAGTCGAGGAGCACAGCAAGGCACTGAAATAATTGGCCAATGAGCATAGAAATATTAGAAAAGATGAGCCTCAAAGGATTCAGTGAAGGAGCTGTGGAAAGATGTTGACAAGCTCCTTGCCGATCAGATGCCCATAGATTTGCTATTTGGGGATCCCATTGTTGAGCTAGCAGTAGCACAGCCAAAGGTGGAGGAGAGCAGACCTAGGAAGAAGAGGAAGCTCCCGAGCACGGAGGGAGTGGTGATTTAGGTAGCACCAGCTCCGGAGGGCCCATCCGGTATTGCAAACATTGAGCTTTCTACAGCACCAGAAGGAGATGAGCCACCCCCGGAGCATACATCTGATGTCCCAGTAGCATAGCACCAGCAGGCTAGGGACCGGTCTGAGCTCCCTGCCAGTATAGAGGACATAGGAGCTATTGACCAACAGAGGCCTGCTGATGAGTCTTGAGGGGCCACTTCTATATCTTTTACCCCTATTTTTATTCTTTAGTTGATAGTTAGCATTGGGGACAATGCTAGATTTTATTCATGGGGGTGTGGCCCTACTTTTTGGATTTGGATGACTGTATACATACTATTTACTGTTTACTTTCAGCACATTCGTAGTTTATATGGTTTGTATATAATTTTGGATTTTGAAATCTCTTAGTAGCATATTCTACACCCCTTATGTATATATTTATTTGGTGCTCATTTGAGCTTTCTTGTTATTTTCTTTTTCATAAAATTTTTTGTTTTAGCGCAAAGTTAGGCTCGTAGCTTCCTTTTTTGTTTTGGTTGATGTTGCAATAAGCCCTTGGTTTTCTTAATGCCACCGTTCTTTCCAAGGGTAGAATTTTTTGTGACCGGGTGACTCTTCCCAATGATAGATAGCGTGACAACTTTCTTATGGGTTGAGTTACTTTTTTTTCGTGTCTTTTCGATTTTCAAGCTCTTTTGTAGTTAAGGGTACCTCAGGCAAAGTTTCACTTGGGCCTAGCACATTTGCCTTCGATCTTATGGTCAAAGATATCAAGCTATGATTAGGAGGGTGAAAGTCGTGGCCTTGAGACTCTTGTGTTGACCAAGCAATCATCATATGGTCGTGTGGGGCAATTGTGTGTTTTAATCGTATCTAAGGTCGTTGTGGGCCCTCGACTCCGTCTTTGGAAATCCCTAAGTGTATGTATGGTGAGAACTTGATTTGTGAGCCCAAGTGCCGTGCCGATGGTCTAGAACATGCCCTGAATGTTTGTTGAGGCGAAATCATGGGTGAAACTTGATTTGAGATATGATTGAAGGCTCTCCTTGATCCCAAAATGATATCTTGATTAATCTAATGACCTACCAATAGAATGATCCCTAGTTCACTCTTTTGAGCCTAAATCCTTGTTTCTTTCATAAACCAAGTAATAAACCTATACCCGTTCTCAATTATACCTTCTCTTGGCACCAAAAATCTTCCCTTAGTTATTGGCAATTGCATAAGTTTGGGGGGAGACAAGAAAGGAAATAATTTGGTATAAGGTGAAAAAAGGAAAAGAAAAGGAAGGCAATGAAAAAGAGAAAAAAACAAAAAAAAGGAATTCAAAAAGAGAATAAGAATCAAAAAGGGAATCAAAGTACAACAAAAAGGTTGAAAAACTAGAAAAAAGGAGAAAAAGGCTTGATTTGCAAAAGAAAGAGTCACAATGCAGTGTGCCAAAACGAAACTGAAGAAGCGCTTAAGGGAAGATTGAACCCATATGAACAAATGCATATCCTACCTTTACCTAAAAGCCTTCACAATGAATCCTCTAAAGCGCTACATGATTTTGAATTAAGGAAAAACCTACATTAGTGGATACTTACATGAAGGGCAAGCATACGGTACTTAGAGCCGAACTTAGGGTCTCTTTCTACTTTGTGAGTGTTGAGTGAGAGAGCCTTCCACCTAGATTTGTGTGCATATATTCAACCTCAATTTGTGATTGAGATTCACTTAGGGAGAGTCGAGGATGTGCGAGTTTGGTTTCCACAATAACCAAAGTACTTGAGAAAAGGCTTCATGATGAAATGTGTCAACTCTTAAGGCTATTGTGTCACACTTGATCCTAAAGTTTGCAAAGTTTTAAATGTGTTATTGATGAATTTGCATTGGAGAAAATTGCTAGCCACAATTGAGACTTGTTGAGGTTACTTTATGGCAAACAGAAATTACTGGATTGATTTCTATTGAGGGGTGTGTTTCATTTTAGTTGCTTGAGGACAAGCAAAGGTTTAAGTTTGGGGGAGTTGATAACTGTGAATTATACATGTTTTATGCCCCTTCTTACCTTAAATTTGTACATAAATTGCCATTGATTAGTCCTGAATTACTTACAAGTTGCGCTTGATTGGAGGTTTTAGCAACAAGATGATGAAAATCACAAATCAGCTCAAGAAGGAGTGAAATCTTGCAAGTGTCAAGAAGATAACATAAAATGGGAATTAAGAGACCTATGCAGACTGCACTATTCTGGTATGCGGCCGCGTAGGAAGGTTCAGATACTGATCAATCACCAATACCACCTGCACGGACCGCCTGATTTTGTGGTGCAGCCGCATAGAAATAGTTCAGAGACTTGACAACTTTGAGGGAAACCCACGCGGGTCGCATCAACTTCTACATGGTCCACATTGATGAAGATTCAGAGGCTAACATATTCCAGGCACAAGACCCACGTGGCCATGCACCAAAAGCAGGTGGTCCGCGTGAGCACAATCAGAGAACCAGCTATTTGGCAAGTCTTTCTGTGCGGCATGCATCATTTCCATGCGGTCCGCCTGACTCGACCTACGTGACCGCAATGCATTTCTATGCAGTCTGAATCCCTTATCCAGAGGCGAGTGAAGTGAAGACACATTGCCTTAAGCGGCGGCACGCCATTTCTGTGCGGACCACACCAGACCCTCGGGGGTATTTTTGTTCGGTTTTTCCTGTGTAGTATAAATAGAAGACTTTACTTTTTTAGGTTAAGTTGGATCTTTTGAACAGTATCTAAGCTCGTGATATTTTATATTAGCCTATTTTAGGAAACTTTCTCTTGTAATTAATGTGGATTCAAGTAGATTTAGCATATAGTTAATTATTATGTTCATCTCTTCTATTATTTCTGCTTTTCCTACTTCTTCCACGTCTAGCTAAACCCATTAGCTAGGGTTGTGACTCAACACTAGTGTGGGTAATTAATGGGTGTTTTTGCCTAATACTTGAATATTGTTGGGTGTTTGGTATTTGGGTTCTTTGTATGTTTTCTCTTTGATTTAGTGGTTGCAAACGCTAAGTCAAGCTTACTGGGTCTTGACTCTTCTTGAGAAAGAGATTCTATGACCTCACGTTCAACTCAACAAGGATTTGGGATGGACCCATGAGAATGGTAATCCCAAGTAACGGGTTAAATCTCGAGAGAGTAATTACCCCACTTGAACCTTGTGTTGCTTGGTCAAATTGGCCAACCCAATTGGTCTCGAGAGAGTCAATTGGGCTAAATCGTTCTCTTTACCGAGAGGTGTGAGAGCGAGTGCTAAAAGTTAAATGGTTATCCATATTCCCCATAATTAGCATCCTTGTGTTAGAATTCTACACCCATTGATTAGCCACCTAGGTGAGTGTCACGACCTAGTGCTCTTCTCTTATTGCTTAAATCTAGCATCATGAAAACCAAATACTAAATCGAGAACCCTTAGCAAAACACAATTCATTCCTTATGAAAAATAGAAATGAAGGAATACCAACTTGAATTATTTTAAAGTGGGGGTGTTTAGAAAAATTGCAAGTTCCTAAACCTAAAAGGGTAAAATTAGGATAGAAAACTGTTGATTGTATTTCATAGGATATGTGACCAATAGTAAAGCATATCGATTTCTAGTTCATAAATAGAAAAATCCCGACATTCATAATAATACGGTTATAGAATCAGATAATGCTAAGTTTTTTGAAAATATATATCAGTATAAAAAGGAATGTGAGTCGATTGGTGAAGGACCTAAACAACCTCGGGAAGAAATAAAAGAAAGTACATGTAATCAGGAGGATCCAAGATGTAGTAAACGTCAAATATTGTCTACTTCATTTGGACTAGATTTTATGACTTTCTTGTTGGAAAATGAGCCTAGAACATTTATAGAAGCTATGTCTTCTTATAAATCATTATTTTGGAAAGAGGCAGTCAATAGTGAAATAGAATCCATATTGAACAACCATACATAGGAATTGGTTCATCTTCCTCCTGAAAATAAACCTTTGGGTTCTAAATGGATCTTTAAGAGGAAAATGAAAGATGATAGCACTATTGATAAATTTAAAGCAAGACTTATAGTCAAAGGGTATAAAAAAACGAGAAGGTCTTGACTACTTTGATACATACTCTCCAGTTACAATAATTATGTCCATACGGATGTTAGTAGAGCATTAACTACAGTGTACGCTCTTAAAATTCATCAAATGGGCGCTAAGACAGCCTTCTTGAATGGAGACTTGGAGGAAGAAATCTAATGGAACAACATGAAGGGTTTGTGGTTCCAAGTAAAGAAAATAAGGTTTGTAGACTTGTGAAGTCCCTTTATGGATTAAAACAAGCAGCCAAACAATGGCATGCGAAATTTGACCAAACAATGTTGTCAAATGGTTGTAAACTAAATAAATGCGTGTACATTAAAAATATTCCAAATCACATATTCATTACTTGCTTATATGTGGATGATTTGCTGATAATGAGTAATGGAATTGCCAACATAAATGCGACTAAGCGTATGCTAACTGGAAAGTTTGATATGAAAGACTTGGGAGTTACTGATTTAATTCTGGGAATTAAGATCCATAAGACTTCTCAAGGTTCATAATTGTCACAATCTCATTATATTAAGACAGTACTTGAAAAATTCAAGTACTGTCACGACCCATATTTTTCACCATCGGAAGTCGTGATGGCATCTACTAATGAGAGTTAGGCAAGCCAAACCTTACTACTTACTTCATTTTAATATTACCTCATTTTAGCAAACAAAAGGCAATAACCTAATAACAGTGGAACTTAAATAATTAAGCGGAAGTTAAAATTAAATATCTGAAGTCTACAACAATTACAACTTTTAAAACCTTAAATACCCAAAACCTGGTGTCATAGTGTAACAGACTATCTAAGATTTACTACATACAAGGTCTAAAGAAATAATAGTACATTGTTTTTTAATAGAGGGAAATGAAAGAGGATATAGAGATAGAGGGAGACGCCAGGGCCTATGGTCGCCTATAGGTCTACCTTGGGCCTCCGAGTGGACTGAAGGAAGCACTCCAACTACTGTCCGAAACCTGCTCGGGGATCTACACACAGTGCAGAGTTTAGTATCAGTACAACCGACCCCATGTGCTGGTAAGTGCTTAGCCTAACTTCGGCAAAGTAGTGAGGAGGCTAGGACCAGACCACCAAATAAACTTGTGCAATCATATGATGTACAGCGAAAAGTAAAGCAGATATAAACAAGTAAAGATGGGAGGGGAAAACATGCTTCGGGGAATAACATGTAAGAATAGACTACCAAAAGAACTATAAAGGAATCAAAATCCAACCACTAACAAGAGTAAGGAAAATAAAGGCAGATTTCACTTTCTTTTCACATCTTGTGGTAGGCGTACCACTTGCTCACTTTCTGTTATATCTTGTCCCATTTTATTATATCTTGTGGTAGGTGTACTACGCGCTTCGATTACATTATATCTTGTGGCAAGCATACCACCCGCTCCCATTTTATTATATTTTGTTGTGGCGTGCAACCCGATCCACATATAATATTATTGCGGCGTGCAATCCGATCCATATATAATATTGTTGCGGCATAAAATCTGATCCATATATATTATTATTGCGACGTGCATCCTGATCCATATATAATAGTGTTGTGGTGTGCAACCCGATCTATATATAATATTGTTGCGGCGTGCAACCCGATCCTTATATAATACTATTGTGGTGTGCAACCTGATCCTTATATAATACTGTTGCGGTTTAAAATCCCATCCATATATAATACTTGTAACTATAACGAGAGTCCCGACAAGGAATCAATAAGGTCTACATTATCCCGGCCATGGAGAAGCATCTATAACCAACTTTGTTCCAACACCTATCTACCTCAAATGTAACCAAACTTGCTCCAACACCTATCTACCTCAACTGTAACCAAACTTGTTCCAACATCTAACTACCTCAACTATAATCAAACTCGTTCCGACACCCAACTACCTAAGCTATAATCAAACTTGTCTCGATACCTAATGTCACACCTTATTTTTACACACCATACCCCGAAGGATAAATGTATAAGGGAGTTTTTCCATTTTAAGTGTCATTATTCGGATCGGGATTATTTATTCGTTCAGAGTCGCCACTTGGGATAGGACTGGCTTTTGGTGTCCCAAGTCACCAATTTATCTTGAATCACGAACCGAGGAAAACTTAGACTTTCGAATGGAGTCTGCGAACCAGAAATTCTGAATAAAGAATTATGTTGACCCGAGGGAAGGTATTAGGCACCCTCAGATCCCGTGGTTCTAGCACGGTCGCTTAAATTTCTATGAATGGCTAAAATCTGATTTTAATACATGAAATGCTTATGTGACATTTTTATCTTTAACAGTTTTTAGTTAATATATATTTATTTTGATAAAGTGAACGTTGTTTAAAGAATATTTTCGGATTGCGCCGCATCAAATGAACCTGCAACCCTAGACACACTCTATTCAATGTTTTAGGATTTAAATTTGGGCCGCATAAAATGCCCACCCGTATTTAAGAAAGTAAATTATTAGAGTCGCGCCTAATAGAGTCTAACGCGTTGTAACCTTTTGGGAGAGCCGTGAAATTCGCTAAACGACCCTTCCCGATTTTTCTAAATATATCAAAACCTATATTGAGGGCCCCGAAATTTGTAATTTATGAGGCTCGTCTCATTTTTATTTAAAAGGATAAGCCTAAAAGCGATTATATTTTCTCTTTTTGATTTTTGTCTCTAAAAGAAAAAGAAAATCCTAATTAACTATTATTAGAAAATTTGGGTTTCAAGTTCAAGTTCGGATCCAAACAAAAGGACGGACCTTTTAGCTTAGACCTGCCACCTAACCAAAAACCCAATTCCAATTTTTTAGCACAACTAGATGATAATTACGAGCTAGCTTGGTGTCCCCAAAAAGCAATGTTGAGACACATGAACTAACAACCAATGGAGACCGTCAGAACAGCCTTGACCCATGCCCAAAATTGACAGAGAATGGCATTGGGCCTACGTGACCAAACGAAGCCTAATGGCTTTAGAAGTGGACCACGTTGTTTGTTCAAGGGTCTGGGCTTCGATTCCCGAGACCTACAAGTTAGCCACAAAACTGGCTGAGGGGCCAAACAATTTGTGGAAGATCAGATCCACATTAATGACCTTCCTCTTCATGAATCGATGCAAACTTAGAATTAGAAAGCAGTAGGGGGAACCTCTTGAAATTTCTTTTATAGCTACTGGAAAAAATATCAAGTGCTTAGGAATTGACATTAGGACACCATTCATTAACAATTAGGAGTTAAAATTACTTACTAGCATGATACAGTGCCACTCAAACTGATCTTATTGACATAAATGACTCATGATTTCAGAACTAGACATATTGAACTAAGATACTGACTTTCTCTCGAATCATCTGAACCTATTTTTTTACATATAAAACTATTTGAATAATCCAAACTACACGACACTACACTATATTAACACCAACTATGCGGAATTATTAAACTATACTAGTAATACTAGACCAACTAGTGAAATAAATGGACATGTGCTCATGAGCAACAGTTCACCAATTTGAAAACAGTCTAGAATAGTCTAAGCTTAATTACAACACTTAACTACCAAACATGAGTAGGCTAAGAATCAATTTTACAGTCCAGTTCAAGCGAAACTAAAACAAGGAAATAAATGATAACAATAAAGTTAGGCTTCCATTTCATATAGATTCAATCTGCACACGTTCCATTTACAGTCATTAGAGATTGTGTACCTGGATTTCAAACAGAATGAGGAACAAGAAAAGGTCAACAGCAGTGAAAACACGTAACAGTAGAGCAGCAATTAGCAGCAACCCACAGGACCAATTCAGGGATAAACCACTATCAGAATATCCAAATAGAATGAGAATCGATCCAAAATGATACTGTACTTAATCAAAATTGGATTTGGAACATTATAATTCACTCTGAGTCACCAGATTTAACTAACAATCAACTCAAATCCATTCACACAGACTCGAAACTGAAACCAAGTGAACCAATACCCCTTCAGCTACTAGAAATGTGCAGTGATGATTTGACAAAGTCTCTAAACTACTTTCAATGGCCATGAATATAAAGATCACCCATGGGAAGCAATGGAACAGTAAACTGCTTTTCTGATTTTTTTGTTTTTTCTTTATTTTCTATTTTTTTGGATTTTTCTTTTGAAGATATTAAGTTTGGATCTTCAAGTTCAGATTTGAATTTGAAAAAAAAGAAAAGGAATTTTGTGAGGTTTCCAAACTTGTCCCCAAAAAAGAATTAGAGGTGCCTTTTATAGGCTAATATGAGGGCAGCCCTTTAAACTTCAGTTTTCACTTCAGTCCCTATTGTATTTCAGATTAGTCCTTTTTTAATTTTTATTTTTGCTCAGCTATCCCTCTTTTGTTTCCAGTTTTTGACTTGGTTCCCAAGATAAACAAAAAATTCCCTAGAAATCCGTACTAGAAGCCTCTAAAATCAGTAATAAAGAGATTCCCTGAATTGAATTCCCTAGATTTCCCTTTGAAAACCCTAATATTACTACCAATCAGATCATTTTTACACTAGTCAGCAAAATAAACCATGATTAAAAGAAAGTTAACTTTTCAGCTATATCCAACCTTAACCCTAATTACATTGCGAATGAGCACTAAATTGATTGAACAATTAAAACTAAACTAAAATCAAGCTAAAACCAAACTGAATCAAGGTAAACTAAAGAAATTTCGACCAAACTGATCGTTCAAACTAATTGGAATTAAGCTAGCATTTAATAATTAAAATAACAAAGACAAAAACAAAAATCAAAATTACACCAATAAGTACCCAGTAATGTATAAGCCATTTTCTTGAACGATACAAATTTAAATATTCAAATTAAACCAACAGACAAACTTGCAAAGAAAACTTGATCCTAGGAAAATGATCCTAAGTGAAGAATTGTAGTCAAAAAAAAGAAATAAACAAAAATTAAAAATCAGAGAACTTACTATTTTCAAAATCCTTGTCTAAGTGTCTAAATTGATTTTCAATTAATGTTATTTATCTATTTTGTCCAAAATAGACACATAACATTAAGCAATAATCAATTTACTCCGAGCGTCTCAGAACAGACCCGCCTTCATAAAACCTAGATTTGAATTTCGTCAAGCTTCAGTGATATTGGAGGGGTTTTGACCAAAGAATCGAGGTGAGGAAAGGCCGGAGACTATCTGGTATGAATTTTAACCGGTTTGGATGAGTTTATATTTTGACCAAGGTTTTTCAATATTCGACCAGCTGAGTTATGATTCGAAGAAAACGGTTGGTATGGTTGTAAAGAGGAGATTGAGGAGAGCCAACGGTGTTCGTGGGGTGGGGTTTGGCCACCGGAGCCGCCATTATCGGCGAAGGAATTTCAGGGCGGCTAGTTTAGGGTTTTCGACGAAGGGGTGTGAGGGAGACGATGGGGGTAGGGGGTCTGTTAGGACAGTTATATAGTTAGTGGTTTTTGTTCCTGGCCGTTTGATCTGATGAACCTCGATGGCCAGGATTGAGAGACGACGAAACGACGTCGTTTGGTTAATAGGGTGGGCATGCCGGGTCGTGGGGGTTGGGCTTGGGCAGCCTGGGCTCAATTTGTGCATTTTGGGCTGGGGAATTTGACCCAATTGACCCTCTTCTCTTTCTTTTAAATTAACCTCTTTTATTTCTACTTTATATATTTTTTTTCAAATTCTCTAATTTTTATAAACAATACACAAAATAAGGAGAAAGATCTAGTTATTTCCCAAAATTAAACTAATTAATTCCTCAAATTGTTTAAAAATCTATTTCACGACAAACTAAACAATTAACAACTAAAACGCAAAAATGACAATTTTTTGTATTTTTCATGTTTAGTTCTAAAACAAACTAACCCTAATTAACCCTGAAATATGAAATTAAATTCTAAATGCAAAAATTCATAATTTTGCGTTTTTTATGAATTAACATGCACACATAAAATGCAACAATTATCAGAAAATGACATGAAAATGCGCAAAATTATAAAAAATAAAGGAAAATTATTTTGTTTGAACTTTATGGGAATAATTCATATATAGGAAAAAAATCACGTGCTCACAGCTGCCCCTCTTTTCTCAGAGACACGAAGGGTTTTCGGGCAAATGTAATATGCGCAATTGCCAGGGATTTTTGCCTGTTTGAAATTCCATTGTGAAGCGTTTTGAAAATTTTGACCGCACCCTGCTTCAGAGGTTGCCTACATATCCTAGGCTAAACAGGAATCAGGTCAGTGTAGTGTTTGGTAGCTGGGATAACCAGAAGCTGTGATGTCATTGCTGTTGTTGCTGCTACGCCTTGCTGACCTTCTTATTACACCAAAGGAAAATCAAAGCTAAGCTAACTAAGCCTATCAACTATGAGTTACAAGATTCCTATCTATAATTCTCTTGGAACTTGGTCTTGAGTCTTAGCTGATTTTGCTGTAGACTTCAATCAGAATATTTATGCTCATCAGTTGTAGGTGATGGTTCTTTCTTCAGCTTTTGGATTAAGGCAGAATATGCAAAACTTGTGACTTCAATAATATCTTGAGCAGTCCGCATCTTTCTCCGCTTCAACTTTTGAATTTATTTCTTTTTGTTCTTTTTCTTCTTACATTTATCCTGGACTGAGACTCATTCTATTGGCCATCTTGAACCCTGTGTTTTAAGGTCAACCTGCTTAGATAGAAAAAGCTCCACGGTTTTTTGGCCGGGAGATCCTCAGTTTTTTAGGCGGGATTTTGGAAAGCAATAGCTCCACGATTTTTTAGCGGGGAGATCCTCGGTTTTTTGGCCGGGATATCCTTGGTTTTTTTACCAGGATTTTGGAAAGCAAAAGCTCAACGGTTTTTTGGCCGGGAGATCCTCAGTTTTTTGGTCGGGATTTTCGAAAGCAAAAGCTCCACGGTTTTTTGGCCGAGAGATCCTCGGTTTTTTAACCGGGATTTTGGAAAGTAAAAGTTGCACGGTTCTTTGGCCGGGAGATCCTCGGTTTTTTTTGCCGGGATTTTGGAAAGCAAATGCTCCACGATTTTTTAGCCGAGAGATCCTCGGTTTTTTGGCCGGGATTTGGATAGAAAAGGCTCCACGGTTTTTTTGCCGGGATTTGGATTGAAAAAGGTCCGTGGTTTTTTGGCCGGGAAATCCTCGATTTTTTGGCCGGGATGTGGATAGAAAAAGCTCCACAGTTTTTTGGCCGGGATTTGGATACAAAAAGCTCCACGATTTTTTGGCTGGGAGAACCTCATTTTTTTGGCCGGGATTTTGGAAAGCAAAAGCTCCACGATTTTTTGGTTGGGAGATCCTCAGTTTTTTTTTCAAGATTTGGATAGAAAAAGCTCCATGGTTTTTTGGATGGGAGATCCTCGGTATTTTTGGCCGGGATTGGATAGAAAAAGCTCCACGGTTTTTGGCCGGGAGATCCTCGATTTTTTGGCATGGATAGAAAAGTCTCCACGGTTTTTTTGTTCGGGAGATTCTCAGTTTTGGCCGGGATATTTTGAAAGAACAAGCTAAGCTACCATGATTTGATTCTCTTTTTGGGGATTTTCATTTTCCAATTCCTTTCTTCTTCCTTTTTTGGGTTTTCTTTTTAGATGTTATTCCTTTTTTATTTATCAGAATGCATGAAAGAGTATCTGAGAAAACTTCCTTTTTGGTCGTTTCTCCTGCTGCAACGCTATTTCAACGCTTGCGCATTTCATTTCTTTTGGGCTGCACCTGCTTTTGGCACAGGTGTTTTGAATAAGACCTACTTTCAACAAAGAGCAATTCGTTAGATGAAATAGTAGTTGGTTTTGTGGCCTTGACCATCTTCATCGCCTGATCCCGACCCCATTTCTATTGAGAATTCTGCTGCTTATTAGCCTTGAGGGTGACTTTTTTTCACATTGACCGGGTTCAGCCTTAGGATTTCCTGATGACTCACCCATGTGAGCTCCTATTTTCCACCTCATTTTCCTTTCCAGACCTTTGCCTTTGGCTTTCTTTCTTTCTAATATCTTTCACTTTGGAGGAAATCAATTACCATGGTCAGTCGGTATTGGACTGGCGCACCACTGAAGCTGAGTATTTTCTTTGACTCTTGCCGGGCGGAGCCCTGTGAAACTGGTCCTGCCACCTTTTCTTTGTAATTACTACGGAAACAAAGTTAAACCGAAAGAGATTCAAAGAAAAGTATGCAAAAAGGCAAGTATATAAGTTTAAAGAGAAGCATCCCTTTCGGGGGAAAAGAAGGACTTATTTGGGTTGCATGCCGACTCCAAATGAACGTGACATTCTTCTTGAATTGGACACCTGACCCGCACCAGCTTCCAACTTCTTATGAACCCATTGACCCATATTTCCAAACTTGGGAACCTTGCCAGGACTTTTAGTGATGAAGTATCCTTTTTTCGGCCGACAACGCCCTTTGCGGGTTTTCGCTAATCGACCTCTCTCATTTCTTTTCTTACCATCGCCCGATAGTGCTTTTTACAAGTTTTCACCAAACAGACTCTCTCATTTTGATTTCTCTACTCACCGTCGCCTTATGGTGCCATAAGGTTTTCACCGATAAGACTCTCTCATTTTATTTGAATTGTATCAGATTCGAACAATGACATTTCCACTTTCCTGTCTTTGCCAATTGACAGAAGGACTTTGGCAAGGTATTCAGGGTAAAAGTATTTTGGGCGGTACTATAACTTTGGAACCATTTTGGCGGTCTCATGGCCAAACCATTATATCATCTGTCCCAGTTTTACTTTTTAGGGGAATTGGGATTTTTGTTTTCGTGTGACTGAACCTCAGGGAGAGGCTGCCTACGTATCCTTTCGGAATCAAGTCAGACGTAGTTCAGGGAAATAATTTTTTTCTTTTTGTTTTTGTTTCGGTTTTGTTTTTCTTTTCTTTTATTTTTTTCCTTTTCTTTTCTTTTTCACTTCATTTTCTTTTCTGTTTCTTTTCTTTTTCTTTTTCTTTTTCTTTTTCTTTTTATTTTTCTTTTTCTTTTCTTTTTCTTCTTCCTTTCCTTTTTCTTTTCTTTCCTTTCTTTTTTTCTTTTTGTACTTTTGGGTTCCAAAGAGGGTAATCAACGAAAAATAATCTGCTCAAAGGGTTTGCGAAGGATAGGTAGTGTTTGGATAGCGGGAATGAAAGCCTTCGCCATCTCAACTGCACAAAGACATCACCGGAGCAAGTTTAGACATAGTACCTTTTTGCTGCATCCGCATTCACAACTGCTTTGGGATCATTTCCTGTGATATCACCCAAATATAATGCTCCCCTCGGCAGTATTTTTCCAATGATATATGGACCCTTCCAATTAGGAGTAAACTTTCTTTTTGCTTCCTGGTGATGAGGAAGATTGCACCTCAACACCAATTGTCCTACTTCAAAATTCCTTGGTCGTGTTTTCTTATTTAAGCGCGGGCCATGCTTTGTTGATACAACTACCTGTGACACACTGCAGTCATCCATTTCAATTAAGACTAACATCCCATACGAGTCTAGACCCACTTACTGTCCTCAAACTCTTCTTCAGTGACGGACCCTTACCAAACCACAAACCAATTGTCCTCTGTTGTTCCGATTCTTTTCTTTTATTTTCTCAAATTTAACTTCTTTGTATTTCAACTTTTGATTCATTATTTAAAGTCTGAAAGAGTTCTTGGGATCTGGGCATGAAGTCCGCGAGCATGTCATGTTATTTAAAGCTGCATTACTAGAGAAAGAGAAAAAGCAAAGCTAACTCTGAAAAAATAAAGAAAATGAACGATGAAATATTGATTTCATTTCTTGGAATTTGGGAAGATAACAGGGTTGACATTCAGGAATTTAAAGACAGGAAACTAAACAAAACATCCGAGTTACACCCTGGATAACTCGCGATGCAGAAAAAGGTGCAGGACAAGTCTACCTGGACTCCTGCCTGACTGGAAACGGCGTAGCCTTCCAATTTTGAAGTTTTAACATCTGGTCCTATGTATAGCACCTCAGCGGTGCTAGTACCTTCTCCCAGCTAAATCATGTTGGTTACATAAAGCATTTGCCTCATAGCTCCACATATTTCCTCACTTTCTTCAACCTTGAAAATCTCATCATCTTCCTCTTCGTTGTACTTAGGCCTCTGTGGTATGCGTCCAATAACCACTGGCTCATTCAGCCGACGTGGTTTGATTGTCCCCTATACCATATAGGCTTGCTTGGGTAGATCAGTTTTCTTTTCCGGTTCTGTCTCGGTGTTTTTACTCTTCTTTTCCCCTTTCTCTTGTTTTGGGATTGCCTTGGGCTTCCTTTTGCATATCAGCTAGCAATTATGGCCATTAAGAGCCGGATCAAATTCTGTGTCTTCACAAATCATCCCAATTACTGGCCCGTTGTTTTGGCCTGGCAATGGATTGTTGGTCACATTTGGAACATCCTCATCCTTCAACACAATTTTACCTTGCTCTATTAAATTCTCCACCGTTTGTTGCAGGCTATCCTAGCAGGACGTTCGGGTGGCTGATGGGAAGGTTAAAGTTACTCGTTGGTCTTGGGAACAACTCAGGAAATCCATTGATGACACTCGGGGGTTCTTTTCCATTTTTCCATGCGTCCCACATCTCTATTACCCTCAGACATAAGATTCAATTTTCTTTGGCCACTACGGACTCTGAGGCTGGGACGCCCGAGAGTAGTCTATCTTCCGAAATAGGGATTGTTGGCAGGGTCATTTCTGACGACATCTCTGTACTACCTTTAGATATGGTAAAGTAGTGGTATGAAGCCAGTTTACCACAAAACCAACCACCTGTTTCTCTAAACCTGGGCTCTGGAAATGACAGCAGCGAACGGTTAGTTTTGAGACAAATAGGTAATCACACATCAACGGCTGCATGTGTCATCCCGGCTTTTCTTTTGTTTTCCCTTCTTGTTTTTTTTATTTTCTTTATTTACTCTCACTTTGTTTTTTCTCTATATTTCTCATTTTCTGCTTTTCGATTTTTTTTCCATGATTTTTTTTTGTTTTTCTTCCGCTTTTCTTTTCTTTTGTTTTTCCTCTCTTTTTATTTTCCTCTTATGGCTACGGTCGAATCCGATAAGGATTGCCTACGTATCGCGACCCCGCACGAATCAAACCAAACATACTTCGTGCAAATAAGGTAAATAAGCTACCTTTTTTTGGAATTTTGAAAGAAATGTTTAAGGAAAATATTTTTGACTTTGATTTTTATTTTTGAAAGAAAGACTTCAAAATTTCCTTTTCAAAATTTACATATTTTCTTTTATTTTCTATTTACAAAAGACACCTAAGGAGATTTCAGTGATTTATTTGACCTAAAAGGAAGAGTGGCCATTCTTCCAAAATTGCTTTATTTAGAAAACAGGCACTTGGTTTCGCAGATACGGTCTTTCAGCACTTCTGGGAGGGAGATTATAAGGTTGTGCCCGCAAACCATTTAAAAATTGACTCAGGGTGGCTGTTCTTGCAAAAGCAGCCTTCCAGGGCCCTTTTGGGGACATTCGGCATATTTTTTACAAGAATGGCGTCACCCGACTTATTCCTGACAAAATTATAAAATTTGACATTTTTGGCTATTTTTGCAAAGGGGAGGTTGGACCCGATGAGAGTTGCCTACGTATCTCACGGCCGGTGAGAATCAAACCAGCGTAGTTCGGTCAGATTGAGAATGGAGTAAATAAGCCAACTCTTTTCTTTTCTTTTTTGTTGTTGGATTTTTGAAAGGAATACTTTTAAAAGAAGAAGGAAATATATTTTGTTTTTGATTTTTGATTTTAATTTTTGTTTTTTTGTTTGCTTTTGAAAGAAAAACTTCTAAGAATTCATTTGCTTTTGCTTTGAACTTGGGAATTTCAACAGTAAAAGGAAAATATATATTTTTTCAATTTTCATTTATTTACCTTTTTCTAAGGAATAAATAAATTATTTTTGGATTTTGAATATTGCCTTTTAATTTTTGAAAGAGAGACTTTTAAGAAAATATTTTGGACTTCTGAGTTTTTATTTATTTACAAAAGTACTTCTAAATAAAAGCAAAAATATTTTTGGACTTCAATTTTTCAATAATTCTTTTTGCCATTAACAGAAAAAAAAATTTAAACAAGGAAAAGAATTTTTTTTTAATTTTTTTTATTTCTGATTTATTTTTTGAATTTTCTAAAGAAGGAACAGAGGAAAAAATTCTTTTGGATTTTTTGAAAATTGGGGTCTTAAAGAAAGACTTTTCTAAAGAATGAAGTAATGAAAATATCTTTTGGGGTTTTTTGAAAATTGGGGTCAGAACCGATGAGGTTTGCCCGTATCTCACATCCGGTGAGAATCAGACTCGCGTAGTTCGGACAAATAAACTAACTAATTTTGAGTCAAAAATCTTTTTCAAACCATTTTTTACTAAAAAACATTTTTCCTTTCTTCCAATTTTCAAATTTCGGCAGAGTTCGGACAACATTTGGGCATTGGGTTTTCTAAACTAATCAGTTAACTCCCCGACTTGCTATTTTTTTCTTTTTCTCATTTTTCTAACATCCCCGAGATTCAAAAAGTCGGTCAACATGCAAACCCGAGCAGATAAATGCACAGAAAACCAGTAGGATGCATCAGGATGGTCTTTTTATTTCAGGTTGCTAGTCCTAGACGGACCCAATCCCTGTGTTGAGTCCCCTAAGTCAAAATGCACATGATGCAAATAATCGTTCCTACTAGGGATCTGGCATGAGGCTTAGTTATTCTAGGATTAAAACCTGGGTGTTTGTTCTAGACCTGGCTTACCCGAGCGGACAACTCGAGCCAAGGGGGAGGCGGAAATCCGGGAATACATAAGCTTTGCCGGCTTTGCGACTTATCCAAACCTCGTTCCAAATTAGGATTTGACACTAGACAGAAAAGAAGTCGTACACCGTACACCCTTCTTCACAATTCAGAAGACTCAGAGAGGAAATTTGGTTCGGCACAGTTTATATACAGTTCACGTAATATCAAAGCGGTAAAAGCAATCGATTAGCACATTAAGCACATATCATGTAACAAAATCATATATAGCCAAATGCAACAATTATTCTAAGCTCGAATTCTGAACACTGAATAAGACGTTCTGGGTTCTTATCCCCAGCAGAGTAACCAGAGCTATCACACCTCCTTTTTACACACCTTACCCCGAAGGATAAATGTATAAGGGAGTTTTTCCATTTTAAGTAACATTATTCGGATCGGGATTTTTATTCGTTTTGAGTCGCCACTTGGGATATGGCTGGATTTTGGTGTCCCAAGTCACCAATTTATCTTGAATCCCGAATCGAGGAAAACTTCGACTTTCGAATAGAATCTGTGAACCAAAAATTCTGAATAAGGAATTCTATTGACCCGAGGGAAGGTGTTAGGAACCCTCGAATCTCGTGGTTCTAGCACGGTCGCTTAAATTGCTATGAATGGCTAAAATATGATTTTAATACATGAAATGCCTATGTTCCATTTTTATCTTTAACCGCTTTTATTTAATATATATTTATTTTGAGAAAGTGGACGTCATTTAAAGTATATTTTCGGATTGCGCCGCATCAAATGAACCCACAACCCTAGACACACTCTATTCAACGTTTTAGGATTTGGATTTGGGCCGCATAAAATGCCCACCCGTATTCAAGAAAGTAAATTATTAAAGTCGCGCCTAATAGAGTCTAACGCGTTGTAATCTTTTGGGAGGGCCGTGAAATTCGCTAAACGGTCCTTCCCGATTTTTCTAAATATTCTAAAACCTTTATTGAGGGCCCCGCAATTTGTATTTTATGTGGCTCATCTCATTTTTATTTAAAAGGATAGGCCTAAAAACGACTATGTTTTCTCTTTTTGATTTTTGTCTCTAACAGAAAAAGAAAATTCTAATTAATTATTATTCAAATTCGGGTTTCAAGTTCAAGTTCAGATCCAAACAAAAGGACGGACCTTTTAGCTTGGACCCGCTACCTAACCCAAAACCCATATTCCAATTGTTTGGCACAACTAGATGATAATTACGAGCTAGCTTGGAGTCCCTAAAAAAGCAATGTTGAGACACATGAACAAACAACCAATGGAGACCGTCAGAACAGCCTTGACCCAGGCCCAAAATTGATAGAGAATGGCATTGAGCATACGTGACCAAACGAAGCCCAATGGCTTTAGCAGTGGACCATGTTGTTTGTTCAAGGGCCTGGGCTTCGATTCCCCAGACCTGCAAGTTAGCCACAAAACTGGCTGAGGGGCCAAACAATTTATGGAAGATTAGATCCACGTTAATGACATTCCTTTTCATGAATCAATGCAAACTTAGAATTAGAAAGCAGTAGGGAGAACCTCTTGAAATTTCTTTTATAGCTACTGAAAAATAGATCAAGTGCTTAGGAATTGACATTAGGAACTAACACCATTCATTAACAATTAGGAGTTAACATTATTTACTAGCATGATTCAGTGCCACTCAAACTAATGTTATTGACATAAATGACTCGTGATTTCAGAACTAGGCATATTGAACTAACATACTGACTTCCACTCGAATCATTTGAACCTATTTTATTTTTACATGTAAAACTATTTGAATAATTCAAACTACACTACACTATATTAACACCAATTATGCGAAATTATTAAACTATACTAGTAATACTAGACCAACTAGTGAAATAAATGGACATGTGCTCATGAGCAACAATTCACCAATTTGAAAACAGTCCAAAATAGTCTAAGCTTAATTACAACACTTAACTACCAAACATGAGTTCAGGCTAAGATTCAATTTTACAGTCCAGTTCAAGCGAAACTAAAACAAGGAAAACAATGATAACAGTAAAGTTAGGCTTCCCTTTCATATAGATTCAATCTTCACACGTTCAATTTACAGTCAACAGGGATTGTGTACCTGGATGTCAAACAGAATGAGGAACAAGAAAGAGTCGGCAGCAGTTAAAACACGTAACAGTATAGCAGCAATCAGCAACAACCCACAAGACCAATTCAAGGATAAACCATGATCAGAATATCTAGATAGAATGAGAATCAATCCAAAACCATAGTGAACTTAATCAAAACTGGACTGGGAACATTATAAATCACTCTGATTCACCAGATTTAACTAACAATCAACTCAAATCCATTCACACACACTCGAAACTGAAACCAAGTGATCCAATGGCCCCTTCAGCTACTAGAAATGTGCAGTGATGATTTGACAAAGTCTCTAAACTACTTTCAATGTCCATGAATATAAAGATCACCTATGGGAACCAATGGAACAGTAAACTGCTTTTCTGATTTTTTTTTTCTTTTTGGATTTTTCATTTGAGGATTTGAAGTTTAGATCTTCATATTTCAGATCTGAATTTGAAAAGAAAAGCAAGAAATTTTGTAAGGCTTCCAAACTTGTCCTAAAAAAAGGCATTAGAGGTGCCTTTTATAGGCTAAAATGAGGGCAGCCCTTTAAACTTTATTTTTCACTTTAGTCCCTGTTTTATTTCAGATTAGCGCTTTTTTAAATTTTATTTTTGATCAGCTATCCCTCTTTTGTTTCCAGTTTTTGAATTGGTGCCCAAGCTAGACTAAAAATTCCCTAGAAACCCCTACTAGAAGCCTCTAAAATTAGTTACAAAGATATTCCTTGAACTGAATTCCCTAGATTGCCCTTTAAAGACCCTATTGCAAACCAGTCAGATCCTTTTACCCTAGTCAGCAAAATAAACGATGATTAAAAGTAAGCTAACTTTTCCGCTATATCCAACCTTAACCCTAATTACATTGCGAATAAGCACTAAATTGATTGAACAATTAAAACTAAACTAAAATCAAGCTAAAACCAAACTGAATCAAGGTAAACTAAAGAAATTTTGACCAAACTGATAATTCAAACTAATTGGAATTAAGCTAGCATTTAATAATTAAACTAACAAAGACAAAAACAAAAATCAAAATTACATCAATAAGTACCCAGTAATGTATAAGCTATTTTCTTGAACGATACTAATTTAAATCGTCAAACTAAACCAACAGACAAACTTGCAAAGAAAACTTGATCATAAGAAAACGATCCTAAGTGAAGAATTGTAGTCAAATGAAAAGAAATACACAAAAATTAAAAATCAGAGAACTTACTATTTTCAAAATCCTTGTCTAAGTGTCTAAATTGATTTTCAATTAATGTTATTTATCTATTTTGTCAAGAATAGACACATAACATTAAGCAAAAATCAACTGACTCCGAGTGTCTGAAAATAGACCCGCCTTCTTAAACCCTAGATTTGAATTTCTTCAAGCTTCAGTGATATTTGAGGGGTTTTGACCAAAGAATCGAGGTGAGGAAAGGCCGGACGCTATGTAGTATGAATTTGAATCGGTTTGGATGAGTTTGTATTTTGACCGAGGTTTTTCAAATTAAGATTTGACTAGTGGAGTTATGATTCAAAGAAAACGGTTGGTATGGTTATAAAGAGGAGATTTAGGAGAGCCAACGATGTTCGTGGAGTGGGGTTTGGTCACCGGCGCTGCCATTTCAGCGAAGGAATTTCAGGACGGCTAGTCTACGGTTTCTGAAGAAGGGGTGTGAGGGAGACAATGGGGGTAGGGGGTCTGATAGAACAGTTATATAGTCAGTGGGTTTTAGTTCCTGGCCGTTCGATCTGATGAACCTCGACGGCCAGGATTGAGAGACGATGAAACGACCTCGTTTGGTTAATAGGGTGGGCAAGCCGGGTTGTGGGGGTTGGGCTTGGACAACCTAGGCTTAATTTGTGCATTTTGGGCTGGGGAAATTTGACCCAATTGACCCTCTTCTCTTTCTTTTAAATTAACCTCTTTTATTTCTACTTTATATATTTTTTTTCAAATTTTCTAATTTTTATAAACAATACACAAAATAAGGAAAAAGATATAGTTATTTCCCAAAATTAAACTAATTGATTCCTAAAATTGTTTAAAAATTTATTTCATTACAAACTAGACAATTAACAACTAAAACGCAAAAATGAATATTTTTTGTAATTTTCATGTTTTGTTCTAAAACAAACTAACCCCTAATTAACCCTGAAATATGAAATTAAATTCTATATGCAAAAATGCATATTTTGTTTTTATGAATTAACATGCACACATAAAATACAACAATTATCAGAAAATGACACGAAAATGCGAAAAATTGTAAAAAATAAAGGAAAATTATTTTTTTTGAACTTTATGGGAATAATTCAAATATAGGCAAAAATCACGTGCTCACACCTAACTACCTCAACGATAATTACACTTGTTACAACACCTAATTACCTCAGTTATAACTAGATTTGTTACAACACCTAACTACTTTTGCTATAACTAATCTTATTACAATGCCTAATACAAGGAATAATCAACTAAGCATCTGTAATATCAACTAAGAACACAATGCACGGGAACCACAACTCAACAATTGCCCAGCAAGGGAGAAACATAATGATCTCTTCTCTTTCTCACTTTTTGTGACAACCCGGCCCGTTGTCACGTGATTTACCGCCCCGTTTTCCCTATTTTATGCTTCTATATGCTACATTTTATGTGTTTGTAGAGTTGAAGTGATTCAGTCAGAGTTTGGATGGAATTGAGACAATTAGTCTCTTTAAGAGAAGGCTAGTTTGGAAAAGTCAACTGGATGTTAACTTATGAGTTATAGGGCTCGGAATAGATTTCCGATGGTTCGACCAGTTTCGGGTTGTGATTTATGACTTAGAGGTGAAATCGAATCTGAATTTGAAGGTCCGATGTAGAATTAGGCTTGAATTGGCTAAGTTTGAAGTTTGGCGAATTCCAGTTAATAGGTGAGATTTTGATCTGGAGGTAGAAATGGAATTTTCAGAGTTGTTGTAGCATTGTTAGATGATTTTGGATATGTCTGCAAATTTTCAGGTCAATCGGACGTCGTTTGGTCGGATTTTTGATCGAATGTGAGTTTTGGAAGTAATAGTTGAACTTAGGCCTGAATCCATCGTGATTTGATGATTTTTGTGTTAAAGGTTGTGCTCTTATGATTGGAACATGTTAGTATGATGTTTTGGAATAGGTTGGTGGTTTTGGTTGGGGTCCCGGGGGCCTCGGGGTAATTCCGGATAGTTGATAGGTTGTAGGAGTTGTGGCGTTTTTGGGTGAGTTGCTTCTGCTATTTCCGCGTCTGCGGCGGGTGAGCCGCAAAATCGAAAAATGAAGAGATGGATTGGATCGTGGAAGCAGAAAGGAGACTGCATAGGCGGTGAACGCGTAAGCGGGAGTAGACCGCAAAAGCGATCCCAGGGGTAATTAGTTGGACAGCAAAAGCAGTCAAGAAGCCGCAGAAGCAAGAGCTGCGTAAGCGGAGGTAAGATAGCAAAAGCGGAAATCGTGCTGGGTTAAATGAACAGTGATTTTCACAAGTTTGAAATGAGAAGAATATTTGGACCTCAGACAAAGGGAAGTTTGGGAGAGATTTTGAAGAGGATTTTGGGGGGAAATCATCATGTATGGATTCTTGGACCTAGAATATGTCATTATTGTGTGAAAACATGGATTAAATACTAAGAATTCAAGGTTTTTAAGGTTTACCTTGAAACCCAAGTGAGCTTAAAGTATTAATTTGAGGCCAAATGGACTCCGATTCTTGTAAATTTGATATGTACGGACTCGTGGCGAGACGAGAATTCTGGTGATGTGAATTTTGTAATTTTTCGAGAAGTGGGCCCGGGGCTCAGGTTTTGCCAACTTCATATTTTTGGGTATTTTTCGAGTTCTTTCAATTGGGTTATGTCCCATTAACTTATTATAACATATTCCTTGTGGTTTTCGTCAGATTTTTCACCCGAGGAGGCCGATTTGCGAGGAAAGCGCAAGGCGAGATAGGATTTTAGCCGGTTCGAGGTGAGTAATGGTTATGAAGGATATACTAAGGGTTTGAAACCCCGTATTTGCACTATGCAACCTATGTTGAGATAAAGCACGCGTCTTGTGATTAGAGTGGTGATGTATCTGCTAGGGACTCGCACTTGGTCCACCCGATTGATGATTTACTGTACTTTTTGACTGAGAGTGAGATTGTACCTATATATTTTGGGCTAGTTTCCATGTTTGGGGCCTTGTGTCGATCTGTAAGAACTCTAAGGAGCATGTTGACCCGATTGACCTCACTTTACCTATTGAACACATACCATATGTCGTGACTTTGACTGTAAATCATGAAATAAACTTGACGTTGTAACTTGCACCCTAAATGAGCAATACCTAGGGTTGAATACCATGTTTTAGGTGAGTGGGCCCGAGAGGCCAAGTCTATATTGACTGATAGGGGTCAAGGGCCCCGTTGTGAGGGTATTTGATATATACCAGATCGGGCTGCACGTCGCACCAGTATATACATATACATGTATTGGATCGGGCTGCACGCCGCAACATTAGATAATATATATTGGATCGAGCTGCACGCCGCAGCATTATATATATTATATTGGATTAGGATACACTCCGCAGCATTATATACATTATATTGGATCGGGCTGCACGCCGTAGCATTATATACATTATATGGATCGGACTGCACGCCGCAGCATTATATATATTATATGGATAGGACTGCACGCCGCAGTATTATAGCGTTTGGGCTGAAGGAGCCCCTCCGGAGTCTGCACACATCCCCAGTGAGTGTAGTGATATATTATGTGGATCGGGGTACACCGCAGCATTATATATATATATATATATATATATATATATATATATTGGATCGGGTTGACGCCGCAACATTATATATTTTATATTGGATTGGGCTGGGTGTCGCAGCGGAGTTAGTAACTGGTCGGACGGAAAGAGAAGTAATTACCCAATTGTCTCCCCTGTTTAGCATTATTCACTGTCGTTACTGTTGAAATTAGAACGGTATAGTGTTCTTACCAGATTTCTTACATTCAGTTGTTATTTATTGCTATTACTCACTGAGTTGGAAGTACTCACTCTGCTCCCTGCACCTTATGTGCATATATAGGGATCCCGGAGGCTTAGCTGCGATTAGTTGCTGCTTTTCAGTTCAGTACCGAAGTTGTCAAGGTAGTTGCAGGCGTCCGCAGAACCTGATCTCTCCTCTATCTCTCTTTTGTTTCTGTATCTAGGCTATTCCTTTATATAGGATACCGTTCGGTTGTATTTAGAGGCTCAGACTTGTGATGCCAGATCTTTTGGGCTGTTATTACTGTTGATTATATTTTCCGCAGTATTTCTATTGTTATCAAACCGAGAATTTTAAGCTAAAAATGGTAATTAAGTTAAGTATTTTGGGCTAGAAATGTTTAAATGGTCGGGCTTGCCTAACAAGGTGTTTGGCACCATCATGACTGGGGTTGGGCCGTGACAAGTTGGTATCAGATCCTAGGTTACCAGGCCTCGCGAGTCATGATCCGGTTTACTAGAGTCTCGCAGATTGGTACGGAGACGTCTGTACTTATCCACAAGAGGCTGCAGAACCTTTAGGAAAACTTCATATTCTTGAACTTCTTGTCGTACGACTTTGTTGAACTGAGAACTAAACTTATGTATTCTATTCTCTCGCAGATGGCGAGAACGTGTGCTATCGGGCGAGGCGGACAACCACCATTACCACCCGCTAGAGGCCGAGGACGCGGTCGTGGTCGTGGTCGAGGCAGAGCAGCAGGGGCAACACCAGTTAACCCACCAGTTGCCCCCATTCAGGATTAGCCTCCAACTGTAGAGGTTTTAGTAGCACCTGCTATGAAACCAGCAGTGCCTATCGTGATTCCAGGTCTTCCGGAGGCCTTGGCTTAGATCTTATCGGTTTGTACTGGCCTGGCTCAGGCAGTCTCAGCTACTACCGCAGCTACATCTCAGACCGGGGGTGTTCATCAGACCCTGCAGCTTGCACTCTAGAGCAGGGTGCACAGGGTTTGCAGACCCCCAGAGGCACCATCAGTTCAGCCAGTTGCCCCCATTCAGCCAGTTGTTACAGCTCAGGGTGATGGGGTGCCTGTGATGCCAGATGATGAGTAGCATCATCTGGAGAGGTTCAGAGGGATTTTACCTCCTACTTTTAGCGGGTTCCGAGCGAGGATGCCCAGGGGTTTCTCGATAAGTGTCAAGGCATGCTTCGGACAGCAGGGATCATGGAGACTAGAGGGGTAACTTTTACCACTCTTCAGTCCTAAGGCGCAGCCTTTACCTGGTGGGAGGCATATGAGCGGCATAGGCCGGTAAGTGCAGCGCCATTATCCTGGCAAGAGTTCTCCACTTTCTTCCTGGAAAAGTGGATACCCAGGTCGCATAGGGAGGAGTTACACAGGCAGTTTGAGTGGCTTTGTCAGGGGGATATGTCTGTAATGCAGTATGAGGTGATGCTTTCAGAGTTAGCTTGTTATTCTCCGTGGATGGTTCCGACGGATCAGGAGAGGATCAGATAATTTTTGGATTGGCTTATTTATCCCATTTGTATTCTGATGACTCGTGAGAGGGTCCTGAGTCACATCTTTGAGGAGGCGGTGGATATAGCCTGTGATATTGAGACGGCTCACCGTCACGAGAGAGAGGAGAAGGAGGCTAAGAGGCCTCGAGGATCAGGTGGCTCCAGTGGTGCTCCGTCTAGGGGCCAGTTTCAGCGTAATAGGGGTCATTCTTTCAGGCCTCCATAGCCAGCTCGGTCAGAGTACCGTGGTTCATCTTCTGGTCGGGGTTATCAGGGCTCTCAGCAGAGTCAGCCATCTCTGAGTGCACTTCCATTGTAGAGTTCATCTCATGACCCATCTGTTTATGGTTCATCTCAGGCCTAGTTCTTCAGCCAGCTACTCCGGTGCGAGGGGTTCCCTTTAGTACCAGCCCCCCAGCGCGAGGGAGTTATTATGTGTTTGGCGAGTTTGGGCATACACAGAAGGATTGTCCCCGTCGTGCATCCAGTTCATCTCAGCAGAGGGGCCAACCTTCATATTCTGGCCAGTGTCTTCAGCACCCGCCCAGTCAACTAGAGGTGAGGGTCAGGCAGTTAGGGGTCGCCCTAGAGGGGGAGGTCGATCCGGTGGTGGTCAGGCCCGTTCTACGCTCTTCAGGGCAGTTCAGATGTTGTTGCTTTGGATGCAATTATTACAGGTATTATTTCAGTCTGCCATAAGGATGCCTCAGTTTTATTTCATCCCGGATCCACATATTTTTATGTATCTTCTTACTTTGCCCATCATTTGGGGACTACCCGAGGGTGACTAGCATTACATGTGCATGTATCTACCCCAATGGGTGATACTGTTATTGTGGATCACGTGTATCGGTCCTGTCTTGTTACTATTGGGGGTCTGGAGACCCGAGTTGACTTGCTACTATTGAGCGTGGTAGATTTTGATGTTATTCTGGGCATGGATTGGCTATCATCATGCCATGCTATTCTGGACTGTCACGCTAAGACAGTCACATTGGCTATGCCTGGTATTCCAAGGATCGTGTGGCGTGGCACGACTGATTATGTACCCAGCAGGGTAATCTCTTTCTTAAAGGCCCAGCGGATGGTTGGGAAGGGATGTTTATCATATCTAGCATTTGTAAGGGATGTTGGAGCTGAGGGTCCTAGTCTTGATTCGATCCCCGTGGTGAGGGAATTTCCTGATGTGTTTCCAGCAGACATGTCGGGCATGCCAGAAGACAGTTATATTGACTTCGGCATTGATTTGGTGCCGGGCACTCAGCCCATCTCTATTCCTCCCTATCATATGGCACCAGCAAAGTTAAAGGAGTTGAGAGGCAGCTGCAGAAACTCATAGGGCGCACCAGTGTTATCTGTAAAGAAAAAGGATGGCACAATGAGAATGTGCATTGATTACAGACAATTGAACAAAGTGATAATAAACAACAAGTATCCACTAACCCGTATTGAGGATTTGTTTGACTAGCTTCAGGGGGCAAAGGTATTCTCTAAGATTGATCCCCGTTCAGGCTATCACCAGCTGAAGATTAGGCATTTTGATATCATGAAGACAGCTTTCAGGAAGAGATACGGACATTATCAGTTTCTGGTTATGTCATTTAGGCTGACAAATGCCCCAGACACATTCATGCACTTGATGAACAGTGTATTTCAGCCGTATTTGGATTCTTTTGTGATCATGTTTATTGATGATATACGAGTGTACACGCGTAGCCAGGAGGAGCACGCGCAGCACTTGAGGGTGGTATTGCAGAGGTTGAGAGAGGAGAAGCTTTATGCAAAGTTCTCCAAGTGTGAGTTCTGGCTCAGTTCCATGGCTTTTCTGCGACATGTGGTGTCCAGTGAAGGTATTCAGGTTGACCCAAAGAAGATCGAGGCGGTGCAGAGTTGGCCCAGACGGTCCTCAGCTACTGAGATTCGGAGTTTCCTCAGTTTGGCGGGTTATTACTGCAGGTTCGTTCAGGGATTTTTATCTACTGCTTCACCTTTGACGAAGTTGACGCAGAAGAATGCTCTGTTTGTGTGGTCGGATGATTGTGAGGAGAGCCTCCAAAAGCTCAAGTCAGCTTTGACTACGGCTCCGGTAATAGTATTTCCATCAGCTTAAGGCTCTTACTCAGTATATTGTAATGCTTCGAGAGTTGGGATCGGATGTGTATTGATGCATGAGGGTAGAGTTATTACGTATGCTTCGCGTCAGCTTAAGCCTCATGAGAAGAACTACCCTGTTCATGACTTGGAGTTGGCTGCTATAGTTCATGCTTTGAATATTTGGAGGCAATATCTATATGGCGTATCCTGTGAGGTGTCCACGGACCATCGCAGTCTTCAGCACTTGTTTAAGCAGAAGGACCTCAATTTGAGACAGTGGAGATGGCTTGAGCTACTCAAGGATTATGAGATTACCATATTGTATCATTTGGGGAAAGCCAATGTAGTGGCCGATGCTTTGAGCCAGAAGGCGGTCAGTATGGGTAGCTTGGCGTATATTCCAGTTGGGGAGAGGCCCCTTGCAGTTGATGTTCAGGCTTTGGCTAATCGGATGGTGAGGTTGGATATTTCAGAGCCCAGCTGAGTGTTGGCTTGTGTGGTTTCCCGATCTTTTTTGTACGATCGCATCAGGGAGCGCCAATATGATGACCCGCATTTCCTTGTTCTGAAGGATAAGGTCCAGCATGATGATGCCAGAGATATGACAATTGACAGTGATGGTGTGTTACGGATGCAGGGCCGAATTTGCGTGCCCAATGTGGATGGGCTCAGAGAGTTGATATAAGAGAAGGCCCACAGCTCGCGGTATTATTCATCTAGGTGCCGCGAAGATATACCGGGACATGAGGCAGCATTATTGGCGGAGGAGAATGAAAAAGGATATTGTGAGTTATGTGGCTCAGTGTCTAAATTGTCAGCAGGTCAAATATGAACATCAGAGACCTGGTGGTATGCTTCAGCAGATGGATATTTCCGAGTGGAAATGGGAGAGGATTACTATGGACTTTGTGAGTGGTCTCCTTCGTACCTCGAGGAACTTTGATTCTATTTGGGTGATTATGGATAGGCTGACCTAGTCTACGCACTTCATTCCAGTGTGTACCACCTATTCTTCATAGCGGCTAGCAGAGATTTTCATCCGAGAGGTTGTGCGGTTGCATGGGGTTCCAGTTTCTATTGTCTCAAACATGGGTACTCAGTTTTCTTCCCAGTTCTGGAGGACTTTTCATTGGGAGTTGGGCACTCAGATACAGATTAGCACGGCTTTTCATCCTCAGACGGACGGGCAGTCCAAGCGTACTATCCATATATTGGAGGACATGTTGCGTGCTTGTGCTATTGATTTTGGAGGTTCTTGGGCTGAGTTCTTCCCACTTGTAGAGTTTCCTTATAATAACAGTTATCAGTCCAGCATTCAGATGGTACCGTATGAGTCTTTGTATAGGAGACGGTGTAGATCTCCAGTTGTCTGGTTTGAGCCCGACGAGGCTAGACTATTAGGGACAGAGTTAGTTCAGGATGCCTTAGAGAAAGTGAAAGTTATCCAGGAGAGACTTCGTACAGCTCAGTCGCGTTAGAAGAGTTATGCAGACCGGAAGGTTCGGTATGTATCTTATATGGTGGGCGAGAAGGTTTTGTTGAAGGTTTCGCCTATGAAAGGCGTCATGAGGTTTGGAAAGAAAGGGAAGCTGAGTTCGCAGTTCATTAGACCTTTTGAGATACTTAGGAGGATTGGGGAGGTGGCATATATGCTTGCCTTGCCACCCAGCTTGTTGGGGTTCACCCGGTGTTCCATATTTCTATGCTCAGGAAGTATGTTGGGGACCCATCTCATGTATTATACTTCAGCATGATCCAGTCGGATAAGAACTTGACCTATGATGTGTAGCCAGTGGCTATTTTGGGTCGACAGGTTCGAAAGTTGAGATCAAAGGACATAGCTAAAGTGAAGGTGCAGTGGAAAGGTCGGCCCGAAGAGGAGGCCACTTGGGAGACCGAGTAAGAGATGCGGAGCAGATGCCCTCGTTTTTTGAGGCTCCATGTATGTTTCTTGACCCGCTTGAGGGCGAGCGTTCATTTTGGTTGGGGAGGATGTGAAGACCCGGCCCGTCGTCACTTGAGTTACCGCCCCATTTTCCCCGTTTTATGTTTCTATATGCTTCATTATATGTGTTTGTAGAGTTTGAAGTGATTCAGTCAGAGTTTGGATGGAATTGCGATAATTAGTCTCTTTAAGAGAATACTAGTTTGGAAAAGCCAATCGGATGTTGACTTATGAGTTATAGGGCTCAAAATGGATTTTCGACGGCTCGAATAATTTTGGATGGTGATTTATGACTTAGGGGTGAAATGATCTGAATTTGGAGATCCGATGTAGAATTATGCTTGAATTGGCTAAGTTTGAATTTTGGCGAATTCCAGTTGATCGGTGAGATTTTGATACGGGGTCGGAATGGAATTTCGAGAGTTTCAATAGCTTTGTTAGGTGATTTTGGATATGTCTGCAAATTTTCAGGTCAATCGGACGCCGTTTGGTCGGGTTTTAGATCAAATGTGAGTTTCGGAAGTAATAGTTGAACTTAGGCTTGAATCCGTGATTTTTGTGTTAAAGGTTGTGTTTTTATGATTGGAACATGTTCGTATGATGTTTTGGAATAGGTTGGTGGTTTTGGTCTGGGTATCGAAGGCCTCGGAGTAATTTTGGATGGTTGATCGGAGGTTGTAGGAGTTATGGCATTTTTGGGTGAGATGCTTCAGCTATTTCCGCGTCTACGAAAAAGGAGCCGCTTAAGCGGTTCCGCAGACGCAGGGGTGATCTGCAAAAGCAGACAATGAGGAGATGGCTTGGATCGCGGAAGCGGAAAAGAGACTGCATAGGTGGTGATCGCGTAAGCAGGAGTTGACTTCAAAAGCGGTCCCATGGGGAATTAGTCGGACCGCAAAAGCCGTCAAGAAGCCGCAGAAGCGAGAGCCGCGTAAGTGGAGGTAAGACCGCATAATCGGAAATCGTGCTGGGTTAAATGAACAGTGATTTTCACAAATTTGAAAAGAGAAGAACATTTGGACCTCGGACTAAGGCAAGTTTGGGAGTGATTTTGAAGAGGATTCTGGGGGAAATCATCATGTATGGATTCTTGGACCTAGAATATGTCATATTATAGTGTGAAACATGGATTAAATACAAAGAATTCAAGGTTTCTAAGGTTAAAAATAATGGTTAGGGCTTGTAACCCAAGTGAGCTTAAAGTGTTGATTTGAGGGGTCAAATGGACTCCGATTCTTGTAAATTTTATATGTATGAACACGTGGCAAGACGAGGATTCTGGTGATGTAAATTTTGTAATTATTCGAGAAGTGGACCCAAGGCTCAGGTTTTGCCAACTTCGTACTTTTGGGTGTTTTTCGAGTTCTTTCAATTGGGTTATGTCCCATTATCTTATTATAACATATTCCTTATGGTTTTTGTTAGATTCTACACCCGAGGAGGTCGATTTGCGAGGAAAGTGCAAGGCGAACTAGGATTTTAGCCGGTTCGAGGTGAGTAATGGTTATGAATGATATACTGAGAGTTTGAAACCCCATATTTGCACTATGCGGTGCTATGTTGAGATAAAACATGCGTCTTGTGATGAGCGTGGTGATGTATCTGCTGGGGACTCGGACTTGGTCCATACTGATTGATGATTTACTGTACTTTTTGACTGAGACTGAGCTTGTACCCGTATATTTTGGGCTAGTTGCCATGTTTGGGGACTTGTGCCGATCTGTAAGAACTCATAGGGAGCATGTTGAGCCGATTGACATCACTTTATCTATTGAACACATACCATCTGTCATAACTTTGACTGTAAATCACGAAATAAACTGGACGTAGTAACTTGCACCCTAAATGAGCAATACTTAGGGTTGAATACCCTGTCTTAGCTAAGTGGGACCGAGAGGCTAAGTCTATGTTGATTGAGAGGGGTCAATGGCCCCGTTGTGAGGGTATTTGATATATACCGGATCGGGATGCACGCCGCAGCAGTATATACATATACATGTATTGGATCGGGCTGCATGCCGCAGTATTATATATATATTATATTGGATCGGGATGCATGCCGCAACATTATATATATTATATGGATCAGACTACACGCCGCAGCATTATATACATTATATTGGACCGGGCTGCACGTCGCAGCATTATATATATTATATGGATCAGATTGCACGCTGCAGTATTATAGCGCTTGGGTTGAAGGAGCCCCTTCAGAGTTTTCACACACACCCAATGAGCGCAGTGATATATTATATGGATGGGGTTGCACGCCACAGCATTATATATATGGTATTGGATTGGGCTGCGCGCCGCAACAGAGTTAGTAACTAGTCGGACGGAAAGAGAAGTAATTACCAGACTATCTCCCCTGTTTAGCATTATTCACTGTCGTTACTGTTGAAATTAGAATTGTATAGTGTTCTTACTGAATTTCTTACATTTAGTTGTTATTTATTGCTATTACTCACTGAGTTGGAAGTACACACTCTATTCCCTCCACCTTGCGTGCAGATACAGGGATCCCGGAGGCTTAGCTGCGATTAGCTACTACTTTTCAGTTCCGTACCGGAGTTTTCAAGGTAGTTGCAGGCGTTCGCAGAACCTGATCTCTCCTCTATCTATCTTTTGTTTTTGTATCTAGGCTTTTCTTTGTATAGGATACTGTTCGGTTGTATTTAGAGGCTCATACTTGTGACGCCGGATCTTTTAGGATGTTATTACTGTTGATTATGTTTTTCGCAGTATTTCTATTGTTATCAAATCGAGAATTTTAAGCTAAAAATGGTAATTAAGTTAATGATTTTGGGCTATAAATGTTTAAATAGTCGGGCTTGCCTAACAAGGTGTTTGGCGCCATCACGACCGAGGTTGAGTCGTGACACTTTTATTTCACGATTCACTTCACAACTCGAGCCAATGCTCTAGAGTTTCCATTATCACTTATACTTTCACAATTCGTTATACAACTGGAGTTATAGCTCTTCAATATTCATAAGCCACAATTCTTTCCACAGCTTTGCACAACAAATAGAAATCTTCATCAAGGCATGAATAATACAATGAAATCATGAAAAGCATAGTATAAGACTCACGGTCATGCTTGACACCAACGTATAGATACACGTCATCATGTCTATATGTCGTACTCATCAAGAAGCAAATAGAAAATAGGATACAACTTCTAATCGCTCAAGCTAAGGTTAGACCAAACATTTACCTCGAACTTCCACGGCCAACTCAAGGCTCGAACACCGCTCAAGTCTCAATTATAGCTTTATCCCTTGATTCAATTACCAATCCGCTCGAATTTAGTCACAAGTTACTTAATTATATCAATAAATGCTAAATGAATCAATCCTAATGCATGAAAATGAGTTTTCCAAAGTTTTATCCAAAAAGTGAAGAATCGCTCCCAGGCCCATGTGGTCAAAACTTGAGGTTCGGACCAAAACCCGATTATTCATTTCCCCACGCACTCAAATATATAATTTGTTTTGAAACTGGATCTCAAATTGAGGACCAAATCTCTAATTTTTGAAAAAACTTAGGTTCTACCCAAAATACCCAATCTCCCCTCATGAAAATCTTTGATTTGAAGTTGAAATTATGTTAAAAGATGTTAAGGAGTGAAGAAAATGTATTATAAATAACTGACCAATATTTTGGAGAAGGAATGTTGTTTGAAAAATCACCTCTTATGTTTTTGGTTTTTGAAAAATAAAAAATAACTGAAAATCCCGTCTATTTATACCCCTCTCAGACCCTCCTGTGCGGACCGCACAAAGTGGACTGTGGCCGCACAGCCCTTCCTGAGGTTACTGCAGCCTAGCGATCTTGTGCAAACCGCACAAAGTCGACTGCGGACACACAATCCTTCACCGCACCCCACACTAAGTCGACCGCGGATCGCGCTGGCCCCTCCGCGGTCGCACACGATTTCTCGCGGACTGCACTAGCGGGTTCAGAGAGCTGAAATTGCTCTGAACTTGCAATTTCTGAGATTTTAAACCTAAGACCTTCCGGAACCTACCTGAAACTCACATGAGCCCTCAGTGCCTCTAATCAAACATACGTACAAGCTCAACAACATTTTACGAACTTATCTGTGTGATCAAACCGCCAAAATAACATCACTAATAACAAATTAGGCCTCAAAATCCAGGCATTTTTCTCAAACTTCTTAAAACATCAACTTTAGCAATTTAGGTCTAAATCACGTCAACGACGTCCGTTTTTCACCAAATTCCACAAAAATGTCTCATATGTAAGACTTGTACCGGGCGTCGAAACCAAAATACAGGCCCAATACTATCATGTTCTAAGCAAATTTTATTTCAAATTTCTTTAAACAATTTTAGAAAATAATTTTCTTTAAAAAATTCATTTCTCATGCTTGGGACCTCGAAATCTGATTATTTTCCTACAAACCAGACCATCCGAGACCGTCAAATCACGGGTCCGGGTCCATTTACCTATAATGTTGACCAAAGTCAAATTTATTTATTTTATAATCAAATTTTATTATTTTTTGCAGAATTTCATATTTTAGCTTTCCGGTTATGCGCCCGAACTCCACATGCATATCGAGGTAACTCTAAATGAGGTTTTCAAGGCCTTGGAGACACAGAATTCAATAAAAAAATAGGTGATGACCTTTTGGATCGTCATAAGCACTTGTTTTGTTTTAAATTTGCAAAGATTCTAATTGACGTAAATCTTACATTAGCAAAGAACAAAGGCCAAAACATATCAAAGTTGGATTATGCTCATTGGGTGGCTTAATGTACCTCATGAATTGTACACGACCATATATAGCTTGTAATATAAGTAAATTGAGTTGATACACGAGCAATCCATGTCAATCTCATTGGATGGTAATGAAACGAGTTTTGGGATATTTAGAACATACCCAGGACTTTGCTTTGCACTACAGCAAAAATCCTGCAGTCATCACCAGATCAACTGATTTCAAGTCCACAAAGTGGATATGTATTCACTATTGGTGGAGGAGCGGTATCTTGGAAGTCATCCAAACAAACTTGTATTGCCCGCTCTACAATGAAGGCTAAGTTCATAGCCTTAGACAAAGCCGGTGAAGAAGCTGAATGGCTCTGGAATATCTTGGAAGACATTCCATTTTGGCCCAACCGTTAGCACCAATATACATATATTGCTATAGTCAAGCGGCAATTGGAAGGTCTGGGAGCGTTATGCATATATTGTGATAGTCAAACGACAATTGGAAGGTCTGGGAGCGTTATGTATAATGGTAAATCTTGTCATAAGACATAAAATCGTTAGGCAATTATTCTCTAGAGGAATTATAACGATTGATCATGTAAAATCAAGTGATAATGAGTCGGATTCACTTAAAAAAGGCCTAACTAGAGATGTAGTTGAGAAATAATCAAAGGGAATCAGAATATGGCCGAAAATAAGTCATAGTGGCGGTAACTCTACCTAAAAGACTGGAGATCCTAAGATCTAGCTTTAAGGAGATAAAGCAAAGTCATTAATGATGGTTCAATATTGTCAACTAAACTTTTGGTCCATTTTCGGGATGAGACAATGTTCAGTACTAAAGATAAAGCATTAAGGCTTTTTAATGATTTCTAAATTTGATACGGGGTATATCAAATAGTGTATCTACAGGATGACACGTTTAGAATCATTGTGTGAAGTGTTAGCCGCTTCAAGGAGAATTTTGCAAGATTAGTTCTCTATGCACTTATGAAACTAGGTGGTGTTCATGACTGAAACGAACACAATAATGAAAGCCAAAGACAGTTAAGGATTGGTTGTATGACTTATGGTTGTCTAGGTATACACTAAAGTACAATGGTTAAAATATATCAAATCTGACGATTGGTCGAGTATATCCGACATAAGTTCATTATGGAAAGTTCAAAGAGAAACCTACTTATCCACGTGCAATTAATTCTTGCTTGCGAATCACACCGTTTTTCATGCATATTTCCGTGATATAGCCATTCCCATTAATTTGGGAGATTGTTAGGTTTTTAAGTATATTAATGCTTAAAAGAGGGTGAATGATAAATGGAGGAAAAATGAAATATTTGAGTTTCATTTGAGATTCCCTCCTTGACGAAGGAACATTCTCCTATATTGGAAGGGGAAGGGGGTTTTAATGGGTATATAAGCAATTGATCTTCTTCTAGCTCTTAAAGAGTTGAGAAGAAGGCAAGCCTCGCGCCGTCGTCGTCGCTCGTTCAGCTCAGCTTCGGCTTCAGCTTTGAATTTGGATTTGGTCAAATGATCGATTGATTAATTAATTTTTTGGATAACACTTATTTGTTATATAATAGAAATGTTATTAGATATCCGTTTTAATAACAAAATATTAATATTATATCCAAGAATATTAATATTAAAATTCAATCGTTTTTGTTTTTCTATTTTTTTGTTTTGGTAACAGAAAATAAGTAAACACAATTTAACAATGAATCTCATAAAACACCTTCTTAAGCACTTAAACAATATATAGGGAAAACAACTAGGAATAGTAAACACATAAGAACTGCCCCTTGGGCACAATAATAATCAGTATCAGCCCCTCGGGAAATATCACATAACAATACCAGCCTATCGGGCTATATCTTATATCACAATGGGTACTCGCACTCACTGGGGGTGTGCAGACTCCTGGAGGGGCCCTTATTGCCCAAGAGCAATATCAAGTCATCTCGTGGCTTCATAAACATGCTCTCGGCCTCATATCAATATCATGCCACCTCGTGGCATACAATCTCAGGCCCTCGGCATCATTATCATAATCAGTATATCACTGCTGCGGCGTGTAGCCCGACCCAAAAGCATCCTCACAATACAGGCCCACGACCTTACTGAGTGGGAATCTCATAAGCCCCCCGTGCAACAGTAAAATATGTAGCTCAACTCAAAATATCTTTAAAACATCATTTAAGATTTCTAAAACAGATTTACATAGCTAAGTTTTGAAAACATTGAAAGATATGGCATGACTGAGCACAAGTATGAAATCAAATAGTGAAAAAAATATCATTAGATCCCTTAAGGGTTCAAGTAGTTGGCACGAAGCCCAAATATGTCATTTAGCCCAAAGAATAAAAATATCAAATAATTAGCTACCAAATATACAGAAAAATAGTCATTCAGAAAGGACTAAGTCACAATCCCCAACGGTGCACAACCCCACGCTCGTCATCTAGCCTGTACGTCACCTCAACACAGCCAAACATTGTGTAATCCGGGGTTTCATACCCTCAGAACAATATTTAAAATCATTATTCACCTCGAACTAGCCCGAAAAGCTACTATGCAACAGGCTTGCCTCTAGAACCAACTTCTGAGTTCTCCAAATCTACCAAGTTCATATTTTTATCATCAAATTATGCTAAGCGAATGAATTCCAATCGAAAAATATTGATTTTAAGCATAAAATATGAAATCAGTCAAAACTCGACATCATCTCACAAGACCGTATATAAAAACTCGAAAATCGGAATTCGTTTGACCCCTCAAATCATCCTTAGAATGTCTCATTATCTCAAGCCCTAACTCCACTTTTTTCTACTTATTTTCATAAATTAAACACTAATATTTTGTTCCTTAATCACAAATAATTGAATTTTAGGGTCCGAAATCCTTACCTCAATGAAGAACAATGGTTTTATCTCTTCAAAATCACCTCAAAGCTCTTTTCTCGTTCAAAAATGGTGGAAATTAGGTTCAAAGTCGCGGAATAGCCTTTTTAAAACATTCTGCTCAGCCTTCATCGAGTTGTACCCTGTGTTGTGCAGGTTGTACATCCTATTACAATTTTCCCTAGTTGTACACCTTCAGCTAAAATGCCCATAACTCCTTGTGACAAACGGTTTGAAGATTTAGAAACTAGACTCGAAGATCTTTTAAAACTGCTCCAAAAAATTCTGTCAAAACTGCTCCACCAGTCTTTTTCAATTGATCATAACTTTCTGATAAAATGTCCAAATTATGAATGGTTTAACTTTCTTGAAACTAGAATGTAAGGGCAATAATTTTACATTTTGCAAAGTTTCAAATTCCTTATAGATTTCAAGATATAAGCTTCCAAATTCAACTATGTGATTGCACTAGTTGCTATCAAAACAGCTTTCTGTAGAAAATTTCAGCAACTCTTTGGTCCGAATTCATTCCGTTAACCTTCCGAAATTCACCCGAGGCCCTCGAGACCTTAACCAATTATACCAACATATTCCAAAACATGATACGAACTCTCTCGATGCCTCAAATCACATCAAACAACGTCGAAATCATGAATCGCATTTCAATCCAAACTTTATGAACTTTGAAATTTCAAACTTCTATATCCCATCAAATCATGTCCGATTGACCTCAAATTTTGCTCACAAGTAATATTCGACATTACATACCTGATCTAACTATCGGAATTGGAATCCGACCCCGATGTCAAAAAGAAAAATTCTCGATCAAATTTCTATCTTTAGCCAAATGACTTCAAAATAACCTACGGACCTCCGAATTCACTTGTGATTGCGCTCCCAATCCAGAATCACCATATAGAGCAATTCCCAGACTCGAAATCCCAAACGGACATCGATAACACTGAAATGCACTTCAACCCAAACTTATAAAATTTCTTCCAAAATGCTAACTTCCACAATAGGCGCTAAAACGCTCCCGGGTCATCCAAAACCCAATCTGGGCATACGCCCAAGTCCAAAACCATCATACGAACCTATTGGAACCTTCAGATTCCGATTCTGAGGTCATTTACTCTGAAATCCAATCTTAGTCAGTTCTTTCAACTTAAAGCTTCCGAAATGAGAATTCGCTTTCCAAATCAACTCTGAATTTTCCGGAATTCAATTCCGACCATGCCTACAAGTCATAATACCTAAAGTGAAGCTGCTCATGTCTTCAATTTGCTTAACGATGTGTTAGAGCTCAAAACGACTGGTAGGATCATTACAATATTATACTATTACATTAAAATGGTATATTATTATGGTATATTATATACTATTATAGCATAATATTGCAGTATATTTCATATACTTATAATATACTGTTACAATATATTATATACTATAATAGTATGAAATTGCATTATAGTTATATACTCCTAAGTATATTGTATACCGTAATGATATACTGTTAGGTAACTATGTTCTTCTTCGATTTTTACAATGCACCATTGCAGTATATTATATACTATAATAGTATATTATTGCAATATAGCTATATACTTCTACAACATATTGTTACTGTAGCAGTACTATTAGGTAATTGTGTTCTTCTTCAATTTTCAGCTGAAAGATTCGATCTCAAAAACCTCAAGTCAACTTCAAATGTGATAAAATATCAGTATGAACTTTCAGAATGTACTATAAGTAATATTTAATGATGCCCACTTTGAATCAAACAAGAATATTCAAAAATAAAATTGAGCTTCAAGCCAACAATGGTAGATATTCAAACACACATAAAATTCAAATTTGAGAAATTTACTCAAAGGTACTATAAGCAATATTTTATAGCACTCACACTGAATCAAACAATAAATCTTCAAAATAAAATTTCAAATTTAGGAGCTTCAAATTCAACAATGGTGGGTCTTCATACACACGCAAAAATCATAAGGAAAGGAGGTAGAGAAATAGCTTGGGTTGACCCTCTTAATAAAGATCGATTTGGCAGAGAAGAAGTAGATCCATTCAAGTCCACTACTAGGTAAGCTTGCAAAAATAAAGCCGAATAACTTTAACATTTTGTACTTCAAATGAGGAGACAAATAGTTAATGGTTGGGCCGAATAAATAGTTTGGGCTGCATAGGTAGGAAAATAAATAGTTTAGGCTTGGGTATTAAAGGGTAAATAGTTTGGTCTTAATGGGTATAAAGTGAAATCTTCTCAAAAATAAATAGTTTAGGCTTGGGTATTAAATGGTAAATAATTTGGGCTTAATGGGTATAAAGTGAGATTTTCCCTCAAAATACGCAGTAATATGAGATTTAGGACCCGTTTGTCCATAGATTTTTTTCTTTTTCTTTTTCTATTTTTTATAAAAACGTGTTTGTTCATGAAATTTTGTACATTTTTGGAGTTATTTCTAAAATGAGTTTTTTCAAAAATTAAAAAGTGATTTTGACCACTTTTCAAAATTTTCGGAATTTTTTCTCTCTCACAAAATTACAACGATTTTTCAAGTGAAATGCATGTCCAAACATAATTTTAAATATCAAATACTATTTTTAACTTTATTCTAAATACTATGTTTTTCAAAAATTATAGTTTTTTATGTCCAAAAGCCTACTTAGTATGAAGTTTATTAAAACTGACTAAATTTTAAATAGTTTATTTTGTAGGAGTGTTGAGACAGAAAAAAGGTTAAAATAGCACAAGCTAGCCAGTTTTTGGACTGGTTATTTAAAAATAGCCAGCATTTAATTTATTAAAAAATAGTCACTATTTTGGTGCAACAGGGACCTGTCCAGCATAATATACTGGAGATCGGTTGAACTTCCAGTATATTATGCTGGAACTCCAACGCGGGAAGTTCCGACATAATATACTGGAGATTGGAGTACTTGTGTATGAACTTCTAAAAAATCATACTAGACCGATATATTATAGTGGAACTCCATTATAATATGTTGGAGTTCCAGTATACTTATGCTGCAACTCCATTATAATATGCTGGAGTTACAAGATAACTTATGCTGGAACTCCAGTATATTATGCTAGAGTATTTTTTGAATTTTACATAGTGTTTTTATTCAAATTTATTTTTATATAAAGATTGACTAAATTTTTATTACTTTTGAAATTGTGGCTATATTTGAATGACCACTTGTAAATTTGGCTATTTGAATTTCTCCCCAAAAAAAAAAGGCATGCTACAAGTGGCTACTTGGTTTCAACCTCCAGCAGCTCCAAAGTCCAAACCCTTAATCCATTGAAGCTACCCGTTTAAAACCGCCATAGAACGAAACCTACACAACCACCGGTTGCCGTCCATACAAACCACCTCTTTCTTTCACGTTCCCCAGTTTCTGTTATATGTGAAATTTGTTCATAAAAGTGAGCAGCAGATCCGGAGGTAAAATTTTAAAGGTGAAACATTGGCGGAAACTTTACTAAACTCACCAAAAGGCAAGTAATTTCGTTGCTTTTGAATTTATTCATCAATTTCTAAAGTTATATGATCTATATTTCTTTTGTATTTTTCAACGGTACAAAAAAAACGTTAATGTTGATGTTAACAAAAATGAGGTTCTGGTATGTGTTTATTTGTTGCAAATTAAGTGTAGAGCTAGTAGCTAGAGAAGGGAGTGTGTAGTTGAAGCCACAGGAGCCTATGTGTTAGTTGGAAAAGAAACTCAAACTGAATCATCTAATCGTCTCAATTTTCCTATTATCGCCACACACACAACCTGTTTGATGGAACTCCCAATGTTTCTCTGAACAAGCTAACTTTTTGAGTACTCTGCGAACAGTTCCAATAAAGTGCTTTGAATTTTTTTTCTGGTTATTCATTGTACTGGAATTCTCATTGAGGGCGCTATTCGTTCTTGTATATTGAGGTCTGTGTCTGTCTGATCTAATTTTTTGTAAACAAGTGCATACCCTTAGTATTATCCGGTTATTTTGGCAATGTTAGTGTTGGGACTTCACTTCTAGACCTGCACATGAAAATAGTGAACGTCGGAGATGAGCAGAGAGTGTTTGATGAGATGGAGCACGAGAAAGTTGCAACCTTGGACTTCTTTGCTTTCAGGTTGTTCGTGCAATGAGCTGGTTGATTGAGCTTTACAACTGTTCCATATGATGTTAGTTGGAAGATTTAAGCCTAACACGTTTACTCTCGCTCCAGTTTCCGGAGTTTGACCGATAAAACTTGCATTTGGATAAAGGAATTCCAGTGCATACTGTGGTCAACAGACGTGCTTTTGAGGTGTATAACATCCCTGGGAAATTCTTGATCAGATTGTATTTGAAGTCCGGGATGGTCAATGAGGCCACAACTTTATTTCAAAGTATGGCAATAGGAATGAAATGGCCTGGTAAGTGATAGCTGGTCTTGTGGTTAATGGGCTTTATGCTGAAGCACTTAAGTTGTTCCACATGACGAGACTTGCAGCTTTAAGGTCACATTACAAAGATTGGGTAATGTTTCGACCGTAACATTAGAATGTCACTCATGGTCTCTTATACTTAGAGTGGGGAAATTGATGATGTCTTCATGTTGTTCTCTACTATGTATAGATTTAGGTGATTTCTTCCTATCTGTCTAAGCTTTGATGAACAAAGTTAGTAGATACCTGTGATGGTGGAAGGTAGCAGGTATCTAGTATAGTCGAGGTGCACAAAAGCTTAACCAGACACCACAATTATCAAAATATGTGGAATAAATTCTGGGCTTAAGTGAGCAATGGTCTATTTTGTCAAATGAAAAAAGGGATGGTATTATGGTTTCACTTATTCAACTATTTTTGCAGCTCATCCCTCTATTTCGTTGTTCCAACTTCCAAGTACATGAAGAAGTCATAAAAACCAAGTACCAGGGCTCACCTACAGTAGGAAATGCTTTATTAGCCGTGTATATGAAAACAGGAAATACTGGTGAGGCTGCAACAATTTTTGATGGGTAGAATACATAGTTTACCCATCGATCTTGTACTCAAATTCCTATTACACACGTGTCGATCACAAAAAAATATTTTACACACTCAACCTTTTAAAAGCAGTGTTTTGGAAAGCGCAAAGCAAAAAAGCGACAAGGGCTCGCCTCGCTTCAAAGCGCAAAGCGCAAAAAAGCGCACGCTTTTTTGAAGCGAAGCGCGATTTTTTTAAAAAATAATGTAAAATTATGAATAATCAAAAATATCAATTTATAAACATAATAATACAATTAAACTGAAATTAAAAATAATAATACAATAATTACATATATTTATATATAAACATCAATTTATAAACATAATAATGCAATTAAACATTAATTTATAAACATAATAATACAATTAAACTGATATTAAAAATAATAATACAATAATTAAATATATTTATATATAAACATCAATTTATAAACATAGTAATACAATTAAACATCAATTTATAAACATAATAATACAATTAAACTGAAATTAAAAATAATAATACAATAATTAAATATATTTATATATAAACATCAATTTATAAACATAATAATACAATTAAACATCAATTTATAAACATAATAATACAATTAAACTGATATTAAACTGAAATTAAAAATAATAATACAATAATTAAATATATTTATATATAAACATCAATTTATAAACATAATAATACAATTAAACATCAATTTATAAACATAATAATACAATTAAACTGATATTAAACTGAAATTAAAAATAATAATACAATAATTAAATATATATATATATATATATATATATATATATATATATATATATATATATATATATATATATATATATGTGCTACAGTAACTTTATAAAAAATTGAAAAGAACTGGGCCAAAAACAAATGAAAAAGAAAACAGTGAAACAGAGACAGAGTCGCCGACGTTGATGCTGATCGTAGATGAAAAAAAATGAAAAAACGACGGGAATCCTCGTCGCCGACGTCGGCAGAGAGAAAGAAGAAGAAGATGAAGGAGAAAGAAAAAACAAGAACATAGGAGAAGAAAACATACCTGGGTTTTGTCGTCGTCGTCGGTCGCCGGTCGTCTTCACCGATGGAAACCCTAATTTCCGTCACTGGAGAAGAAGAGGGGTAGTTGGTCGAGCTCTTTTTTTAATTTCCGCAACTGGTCGAGGCTGTCCAACTTTTTTTTTAATACCGGTCGATCGATTTTTCAAGAAATCGATCGCTTCAATCGCTATGCTCGCTTTGACTCGCGTCGCTTTTCCCAGTTAAGCGAGCGCTTCTTTTGTTCGCGTCGTCTGAAGGAGAAAAAGGCGATGGGGTATCGCGTCGCGTCGCTTCTCGCTTTATGCTATGAAGCGGTCGCTTTTCATAACCCTGTTTAGAAGTGTGTCTAAGGCACACCTCTTCACTGTTTAACCACTTTTTTCTCAGCAAGTATAGTCACGCACCAATAATAACGTGCCATGTGTTATTGACTCAAAACAAAATACTTGAAATTACAATTACATTCATCTTCTTCATTTTCCCCAAGTTGTACCACCATGGCTGCCTTTCCTCCCCCAAGCCGAGTAATTCTATACTAGCATCAAATCTTTAATTAACAATGATAGATTGATGCAAAAGATCAAAGATCCATTACTTCATGTTTGACGCTTTCAAGACTCACCACCCCACCCATATAAAAAAATCATTAATTTTCATCTTCTTTTTCACATACTTTACCATTTTTTTGTTGTCACATTAAATATTCCACCCTTATAATTAAAAATCCTAAATTTGCTAATAAAAAGTTTTCAGAAATTGTTGGTGCTATAAAAGATGGAATTAAACAAAAGCTTAATATGAAACCCTCCCAATCTTGAAACAAATGACAAATTGAAGAATTTGGAAAATAAATCATCACCAATATCAATTGCCAATGAGTGCTCAAATACGGGAACACTGATTTTTTCGTTTACTCTCCTCCTTTAGACCTTGGCAAAAATGTCTGGTGGTGTGATAGTAGAAGGAGATGGTGCAGTAAAGGAAGAAGGCGCAGAGCAATTTGTGGATTTTTTTTCTGAAGAATGAAGAAAATATTTGGAAAAATAAAAATGAAAAAGCAGGACAAGTGGCGTCAAAATGAGGCTTTAGATGCAAAATTTTAACGCTCCACTCGCCTCTTATGTGTGTAAAATACTCGAGCAACGCGTCATCAAAATGGAAAAGGTTTCCCGTGATCGACAGGTGTGTAATAGGGATTTGAGTACAAGGTCGATGGGTAAACTATGTATTTTGCCTTTTTGATGAGATTGATGAGGACATTATTTCATGGTCTGCTATGTTATCCTGGTTATGGGCAAAGAGGACACACACAAGCCTCATATGTTTGCACTTAATTGAGGTCTGGATCTTAATTATTCATATCTCATACATTAAGTGCATTTATTTTTAAAGTTTGAATCTTAATCATTTTGATCTTAATCATTAAATGGGTCTATTTTTTTACTTTACAACCACTTAATGGGTCTGAATAGGTCTGTATGATTAAGATCTATAACAGAGATTTAATTCCATTAAGATGCTACCATTCACATTCATTACTCCCACCGCCTACCATTATCAACTGCCACCAGCACCATCTTTAACCATAGTCGTCACCATTACCACCACCCACCACTACTACCCTCAACCATAATCGCTATTGCTACCAAACACCACTAACTACCACACAAAACCACCACCAACCACGTCTTTAGTCAGCATTCACAAGCACCTATATATATTATGTATTAAAAGCATGAAGGCCCTTAGCTAAATGTCGTTCGCCTTTTTTGCCCTTTAAAAATAAATTTCACATTAGACAAAACTGTAATTTGATAATTTTTTCTAAAATTTAGGAGCTAAAAAGCAACTAAAATTTTAAGCATTAAATCTTACTTTATTTGAATTATGCAGAAAGTTCTAAAATTTAGGACCTTAAAATTTGTTAAAGATTTCAACTTATGTGTATCCTTTCCTTATATGGACCCTTCCACGTTAACTTTTTTTGTATTATAACTTTAGAAATTAACTTATTTCCTTTATTAAAAGATGAAATTAGTTGAATTAGCAGGAATTTAACGATGAAATTAGTTAGGAACTACTAGAAGGAATTAAAAGCACTCGAACATATTATTGAGAAAGAAACAATCAAGTGTTTAAATTAAGTTACCTTTATAATTGAAAGAAATAACTAAATCTTTTCATTAACTAATTAGCAAAAAAAATTAAATCCAGTTCTTTTTCTAATTCATCACATGAGTAAAATTAGTTTTCAATTAACTAAATTCTTAGCATCTGAGAACTTTGTGGTGCAAGATTTTTCTTCTTCTTTTGTGTGATCAAATATGTTATTAAATAATCTATTCATTCCGAAAAAAATAAAACTATTTCTTTTTTTGTTCATTTATAAAATTAATAATACTTTTAAGTTATAAAATAATTAAACATGAATATTTTATTTTATGCTTAATGACAAACTTTTATAGCCAATCAAATTTTATGGTACGTGCAAGATCACAAGTTTCAAAAGTCTTCCTTTCCTATTGACTTACTGTATCCAGTTAAACTAAATTAAAGCAGATCTGCAGATGGATAATATTAATCTAATTCTTTAACACTTTGTATTCATTGATACGGTTACACGCGCAAAGCACGTACCTTAAGACACACACACTCTCTCTCTCTTTATATATATATATATATATATATATATATATATATATATATATATATATATATATATATATTTGATAAAATATTAGATTAATTTGTATTTTATTTGAATTTTATATTTATTATTTTTAAATAAAGATAAATTTTATATATTCAGATGCTAAAAACAAACAGTATTAATCATTTAGTATTCAGATCTTAATACATATCTTAATATTCAGATGCATATTCAGCTTCAGTTGTCTTAATCTTAATACATATTTTGATATTCAGATATGTATTCAGATTCGGACGCCTTAATCTTAAAAAAAAAAATAAACGAATGAGGCCTCAAGGTGCCGTTAGAGTTTTCCGGAATTAGCCAAAAGTGGGTTCAGGCCAAATCACTTTGCCTTCCATGGCATCAGTGGAGCAAGGAAATCAATATCATGCAAGCTCAATAAATCAGGTTGATAATGCCTTATGCGGAAGCAGTACCCTTCTGACTATATACAATAAAAGAGGGAACATAGAAAGTGCAAATGAAATTTTCAAGAGACAACAAAAAAGAGACTTATGCAAATGAAATTTTCAAGAGACAACAAAAAAGAGACTTAGTGTCATGGAACTCAATGCTATCAGGATATGCGTAACGTGGTTATGGCAGAAAATCACTACTGATATTTGAGGAAATGCAGAAAGAAATGGACAATGTAACATTCATCGAAGTTATTTTGCCTGTACTCATGCAGGACAGCAGTGAAGGTCAAAATATTTTGACATGGGGGTTAACGACTTTTATATTTCACCAACAATAGAGATCTACTCTTGCATGGTAGACTTGTATAGGCGAGCTGGTATGCTGGATTTAGCGATGGCTCTCATCAACGGAATGCCGTTTCCTGCTGGTACAATTGTATGGCATACTCTCCTCGCAGCAAGCAGAGTTCACAGCAATGTAGAGCTTGGGAAACTTGCAGCAGAGAATCTCATTTCCCTTCAGCCTCATGACTCAACAACATATGTCCTAGTAACTGGAAACTGAAAACTGGAAAGAGAGAGCAAAAGTATGAAAGCTAATGGATGTGGAACAGTTAAAAAAGAAATTGGATGTAGCTGGATTGAGATTAAGAAGAAGACACAATCATTCATCGAGCCTGATGTTTCACATCTCTTAGCTGATGAGATATGCATTAACTTGAAAAATTATGAGTTCGATTGAAGGACACAGGATATCAACCGGCAAATTATGTTCTTCATGATCTGGAAGAACTCTGGATATAAGCCACTTCCACCATTTATATTGTTTGTTCTCCTTGTTAAGCACACTTTGACCTTACGATATGTTTGTGGTTTGAACTTAGGAAAACCTGGAACTTTCAACTGTATTGTAACGTGTAACGTTGAAAGATATGTAGTTTTTTTTAATAAGTTATGATTTAAAAGAAAAGATTCATAATTTTCTTTTTCTTTTTGAACTGGTAAAGTAGTGAAAGATTCATAACTTTCTGTTGTCAGTTGTTGATGAATTTATCTAAATACCATGAAAGTTGCAACTTCAGTGAGTTCTAATCTCAGCTCTTGGGAGGAGAAATTTTTGATGAGGGGCTCAATTTTTTTCATAAACTAATTGCACATCTTTTTATCAGAGCTGATATGAGTGATCCGGCAAGTGAATCAAATGACACGCATTCAAGCTCTCAAGAAGCTCAGAAGCCCCAGATTGAGCCTATTCGGATGCCTACCGTGGAGGAAATAAGGGGCCAAGACATTTGGAATAACTGTGCAGTTCGCAGTGTTGTTAGCGGAGTCATGGGTATGTTTCTATACAACGCATGGTGGATCTGTCTCCTAGTTGAATTGATTTTTTGTGTCTTATTGTTGAGTATTTTTTTCTTAATGGATGAATGTCCAGAATGTCATTCTTGCATTACCTTAATATAATGGATGACAATAGTTCTGCTTATCGAAAACAATGGATGGCTATAATTCTATGTTTGATGTAATAGTTATGTTACAAGACTCCAGAGGTAATCCAAGAGACATTTTAAACTTCATCCCGTTGCTATCGCTGATAGTCTCTTTTACTCCTTTAGTTGGAATAGAGAATGAGAGAGCCCGATTCCAGCTAGATTACAGCTCCTATCAACCGATTTTTTTAATAGATTACAACCTCTTGCCGAAATGTAGGGTAAGACTGTGTACAATAGACCCTTTTGGTCTGGTCCTTCCCCGTACCCCGCGCATAGCGGGAGCTTAGTGCACCGGGATGCCCCGAGTCTGTTTTAAATTCCTCTATTTGTGTCCCCAATTAGATAATATCTTTTTGGTAATTTTCTCAAAATAGTATCTTTGTGGATATTTTTGGGCTGTGCTGTGGATTACTTCTTTGTTCCATTTATTGACGCATTGTTTTTGTTTCGTAGGAGGGGGGCTTGGGTTGTTCATGGGTCTGTTTCTAGGGGCACTGGATAACCCAATAATGCAAGAGGAAATGACAACGAGGCAACAACTTGTATACCAAGCAAAGCAGATGGGTCGGAGGAGTTGGAGTTCCTGCAAGACTTTTGCTGTTATGGGTTTGGTTTTCTCTGCTGCTGAATGTGTTGTTGAGAAGGTACTTTTGATCCGTAGAGAGGATAACCAAATGAAGTTCTGCAGCTATCATTTTACAAAATCCTCTTAATTTTTTGACCCAAGGAAGTGAATTGGAAGTCATTTTCAAAAATAGAATTGGATACTTTTCAAATATTCTAAAACTCAAATATCATAAGTAATTTTTCTCTTGTACTATGTTCATAGGCACGGGCAAAGCATGACATGACAAATACAGCAGTTGCAGGGTGTGTAACAGGAGGCACATTATCAGCTAGAGGTAAGATTTGTTACTTTGACCATGAAAAACTTATACAAATAGAATCTTCAGTAAATATATTTATATATCTTGCATCCAATACTCAATTCATACATTTTTGGTCTAGATAGAGTGACATGGATAGTGAGATTCAAATAGGGACGACCAGGGGAGTAGTATTACAGCAAAGATAAAGCAAAAGAAGGGATTTCTTGGGCATTGTCATCAGAATGTAAATCATATCATGCAAAAATAAAGACGAAATCAAATGTTTAACAGAAACTTTTCCACAAAGAGGTTTCAGCCACTTAAAGTTAGAGTGTGTCCAAAAATTTGAGAACTTCAAATGATTGGACTGCATTACTTTATCATAAGCCGTATTTAGAAGGCAGATGTGCAAGGTGAGGTGTTCTTCTGAGCACGTGGCAGGCGTAAGACCCACAAATTTTTAACTTAAAATATTTTATAAAAGAAGAATAATATGTGAGGGCTCCATACAAAGTGGTATGTTTTACTTGGATAGTTTCTTATGCGGGATGCCTCACAATGGACAACTTACAGAAATGGGGAATCCAGAGCTACGACATATGTTTTTTATGTGAAAAAGAAAATGAAGGATATAGTCGTATAGTCCTACATTGTCCTGTGGTGATTCAACTATGGCACTTGTTTTTGATATCTTTGGATTTAAGTTGGTCTATGCCTAAAACACTGAAGGAACTGCTCACCTGCTGGAACAGTGGAACATCAAGGGCATCTATAAAAAAACTAAGGCCTCACCATACCTGCTTTGCATATGGTGGACTGTTTGGAAGAAAGGACTTTACAAAATTTGAGAATAGGAAAGAGCTCATTAGCAAGATCAAGTTAACTGTATTCTTTTGCTTTCGTTTTGGTGCATACAGGAGTTTAGTGAAGATGCTGATAGACAACAACAACAACAACAACAACTACCCAGTATACTCCCACCAGGTGGGGTCTGGGGAGGGTAATATGTAGACAAGCCTTACCCCTACCCGAAAGGGCAGAGAGGCTGTTTCCAATCGACCCCTGGCTCATAGAATAAAAGGAAAAACAGCAGTAAAACAGAAACAAAGACAAACGAAAACAATAAAAACAATAAAGCATTAGTAACTCCAGCAGAAATAGCGTAGATAACGTAAATACTTATCTAAACATACGAGACATAAATACAATCGCATGCAATAATATCATACAGTAGCTACCATAACTAACATTCATAGGTGGGACATAAGTTAAAACACAAATCATCTATGGGTAACCCTGCTGACCCACACCCAACCCCGGATGAGGCGTACGAAAAGCTCTAGGAGCCCCTATCCTACAACCCTGATTCTAGCCCTCCAGACTTTCCTATCAAGGGTCATGTCCTCGGAAACCTGCATTCTAGTCATGTCCTGCCTAATCACCTCTCCTCAATACTTCTTAGGCCTCCCTCTGCCTCGCCGCCCGCCAACAATCTCCAGCCGCTCGCAGCTCCTCACCGGGGCATCGGGACTTCTCCTCCGCACATGCCCGAACCACCTCAGCCTCGCTTCTCGCATCTTCTCATCTACCGGAGCCACCCCTACCTTCTCTCGAATAACTTCATTCTTAATCTTATCTAGCCTGGTGTGTCCGCACATCCACCTAAGCATCCTCATCTCCGCAACCTTCATTCTCTGAACATGAGAGTTCTTCACGGGCCAGCACTCCGCCCCATACAACATCGCAGGTCTAACCACGGCTCTATAGAATTTCCCCTTGAGTTTGTGTGGAACTTTCTTGTCACACAGGACTCCTGATGCAAGTCTCCATTTTGACCACCCCGCTCCTATACGATGAGTGACGTCCCCGTCAATCTCTCCGTCCCCCTGAATTACAGACCCAAGATATCGGACACTGTCCCTCTTGGCGATGGCCTGAGAACCAATCATCACGTCCCTGCCTACTTCGCTCGGCTCGGCACTAAACTTGCATTCTAGGTACTCTGTCTTAGATCTGCTTATTTTGAAACCTTTAGACTCGAGAGTCTGTCTCCATACCTCTAACCTTTCAATAACACCGACCCTCGTCTCATCTATCAATACTATGTCATCAGCAAATAGCATACACCAAGGCACATCCCCTTGAATATGTCGGGATAGAGCATCTATCACTAAGGCAAACAAGAGGGGGCTCAGCGCCGAACCTTGATGGAGCCCCATAACCACTGGAAAATGGTCTGATTCCCCACCCACCGTCCTAACTCTAGTCTTAGCTCCATTGTACATGTCCTTGATTACTCTGATGTAGGCTTCCGGCACGCTCTTCGCCTCCAAGCACCTCCATAGCACCTCCCTTGGGACCTTGTCATACGCCTTCTCCAAGTCGATAAGCACCATGTGTAGGTCCTTCTTCTTATCCCTGAATTGCTCCGCCAGCCGCTTGACAAGGTGGATAGCCTCTGTAGTGGAGCGGCCCGGCATGAAACCGAATTGGTTCCCAGATATAGAAGTCACCTCCCTCACCCGCGCCTCAATCACCCTCTCCCAGACCTTCATCGTATGACTTATTAATTTGATACCCCTATAGTTGTTGCATCACTGGATGTCCCCTTTGTTCTTGTACAAGGGCACCACTGTACTCCACCTCCACTCATCCGGCATCCTTTTGATCCTGAAGATCGCATTGAACAACCTGGAGAGCCACTCCCCTCCTGACTTACCCATGCACTTCCAGAACTCCACCGGGATTTCGTCAGGCCCGGTCGCTCGACCCCTACTCATCCTACGCAAAGCCCCCATGACCTTCTCCACCCTAATGCGCCTGCAGTACCCAAGGTCTCTATGTTGCTCTGAGTGCCCCAACTCCCCTAGCTCAATGTTACGATTCCTCTCCTCGTTAAGTAAGTCCCGAAAGTACGCCTGCCACCTCTGTTTGATTTGAGATTCCCCCATCAGAACTCTACCATCCTCGCCCTTGATACACCTAACTTGGTCTAGATCACGTGCCTTCCTTTCCCTTGCTTTAGCTAACCGGAATAACTTCTTATCCCCGCCTCTCACCCCTAGTTCCTCGTACATGCGACCGAACGCCGCGTTTTTAGCTTCCGTGACTGCCATCTTAGCTTCTTTCCTCGCCACCTTGTAGATCACCCTGTTCGCTCTCCGTTCTTCCTCGCTTGTGCTCCCTGCCAACCTAGCGAACGCCGCCTTCTTCCCCTCCACTTTTCCTTTGACTACATCGTTCCACCACCACTCACCCTGATGTCTGCCTGAATATCTCTTGGCTACCCCAAGCACGTCCCGTGCTACCCCCCTAACCAAGTTTGCCGTCACTGTCCACATAGCGTCCGCTTCCCCAGAACTTCTCCAAGCTCCGCCCTCAACTAACCTCCTTTCCAACTCCTGTGCTTTCTCCTTAGTCAAAGCACCCCATCTAATCCGCGGTTGTCCCCGAGCGCCCCTCCTCTTCCTCTTCACCCAGAGACCGACATCCATCACTAGGAGTCTATGAAGAGTTGAAAGTGACTCTCCCGGAATAACCTTGCAGTCCTTGCACATACCCCTATCGCTCCTTCTGATGAGGATGTAATCAATCTGAGTCCTCGCCACCGAATTATTATAGAATTTATTAGCTCCATTCAGAATTAAGGGAATGTATTCTTTTGCTTTTTGTTACAATCTTAGTGCTGCTTTATCATTAAAATCATACCTTTACATACCAAAAAAGAAGAAATATGTGTAAAATATAAATTGAACTATGTCAACGGTAGAAAATGTTAAAATATGGCAAAATCCAAATTTTGAGGAGTTTATTGCAGACCGTCGTAATTTGGTTTTAGAAGTAGACTGCATTATAATGAACCAGATGGGGCAAAGATGGTTGTCAACTTTATCCTATCCGGGTCCTTTGGGAGTCATCGTTTTCTCTTTTGTTTTCCCCGGTTATGGATTTTGACTTTTTATGATGGTGAATACAAAATTTGCTTGAGAATTGAGCCTTTCTGTTGGGCTGTATAAGTTGCTGCTTGTCTGTGACTGATGAAGCATGTATTTCGGCTGTTTGCTAGTTGACTTATTCTTTTTCCAAATTGACATTGTGGTCTCTTCTTCATTTTAGGCATTTTTCTTTTGATAACATTGCTAAACCATAAGGCTAGGATTATTGTATACTGTTTATGTATTACAACAACAACTACGCAGTATATTCCCACCAGGTGGGGTCTGGGGAGGGTAATATGTAGAGTTGTAGACGAGCCTTACCCCTACCCGAAAGGGCAGAGAGGCTGTTTCCAATCGACCCTCGGCGCATAGGATAAAATGGAAAGCAGCATTAAAACAAAAACAAAGACAAAATTAGAAACAAAAACAAAACAAAACAAAACAATAAAGCATTAGTAAATCCCGCAGAAATAACGTAAATGATTATGTAAACATAAGAAACATAAATACAATCGCATGCAATAATAACAAACAGTAACTACCATACTAACAACCATAAGGGGGACATAAGCTAAAACACAAATCATCTATGGGTAACCTTGCTGTCCCACACCCAACCCCGGGAGAGGCGTACGAAGCACTCTATGAGCCCCTAGCCTACAACACTTGTTCTAGACCTCCAGACTCCCCTATCAAGGGTCATGTCCTTGGAAACCTGCATTCTAGTCATGTCCTGCCTAATCACCTCTCCCCAATGCTTCTTAGGCCTCCCTCTGCCTCGCCGACCGCCAACAATCTCCAGCCGCTCGCAGCTCCTCACCGGGACATCGGGACCCCTCCTCCGTACATGCCCGAACTACCTCAGCCTTGCCTCCCCCATCTTCTCATCCACCGGGGCCACCCCTACCTTCTGTCGAATAACTTCATTCTTAATCTTATCTAGCCTGGTGTGCCCACACATCCACCGAAGCATCCTCATCTCCGCAACCTTCATTCTCTGAACGTGGGAGTTCTTCACGGGCCAGCACTCCGCCCATACAACATCGCAGGTCTAACCACGGCTCTGTAGAATTTCCCCTTGAGTTTGTGTGGAATTTTCTTGTCACACAGGACCCCTGAAGCAAGCCTCCACTTTGACCACCCCGCTCCTATTCGATGGGTGACGTCCCCGTCAATCTCTCCGTCCCCCTGAATCACAGACCCAAGAAATCGGACACTGTTTATGTATTCTCCCTTCAAAAATTACACTAGTTCAGGGATTAGGCTGCAATACACTAAAGATTGTTGACAGTTTTATCCTATCTAGGTCTATCTTGTAGCTGAGAAGCACATAGCTATCTTTTTCAACTCTCATGACCTCCACCACAATTAGAATTCCCGAACTAAGGAGTTAACTGCAAATAATTGCGTTCTCCTAAACTAGTTCAGGGAATAGGTTGCAGTATATTGAGCCAGGTGAGGAAAGATTGTTGACAATTTTGTCCGATCCCAAATTGAATCATCCCTCCCTCCCTCCCTCCGTGTGTGTGTGTGTGTGTGTCGCGGTTTTTCACTTTTGATGATAGTACCGTAGAACTAAGTCTGTTTTGGGCTGCTTATATAAGCCGTATGTGGCTGATGAAGCAAGTAATTCCTTTGTTTGCAATTTGACTTATAATTTCTATCAAGCATCTCTTTATTTTGTTCCACAATCCCATTTCGTTTCAGGTGGACCAAAAGCTGCATGTGCAGGTTGTGCTGGCTTTGCTACATTTTCAGTTCTGATAGAGAAGTTCTTGGATAGATATCACTAATCCAAGTAAGTAGACAATACGGATCATTCCTCAGCCTGTGACAATGGAATTTACACCAACCTACATATATTCATAATCACATTATTTTTGCCCCCAAAACCACGAGCTTAATTATGCCCCTTCCACGAGGGATGAGCAATGTTGTAAACATGTCACTAACTTTATACGTCATATTTACCCTCTGTGCACTCCTTGAATTCTTGCTGGTCCCAGAACTGGGAAAATGTAGCATTTATTTAGACACATTTAAGACATTTTTGTTTAATAAGGTAGTTAGGTTTATGCCCCATTTGTACTGTATGTATACTCTCTTTTACTCTCCAGTGAAAAATGCTAGCGTCTTAGCTAGTCAATTTAGCCATTATAAGGCGGGAAAACAATATAATGGTTGGGATTATTAGGTATGGCTAGTGTTTGGAATTTCTATTAGTCGTTAGTTCAGTTTTGACGAGAGTGGAAGTTACGTATAAGACTTATTCTTATACTCTTGAGTAACACAAGGAGCTAGTGTGCCAACTGGTTGTAGTCCTATGTGTGTTCAACTCTGCAGTCCTTATAGTTCCTACAAGTTAAAAGCTTTTAAACGAGAATACTATAGATTGATATGAACTGCCTGTGGCATTTGTATTTTCTAGTAATACCAACTGTTCTTGAGCATAAATGGTGGATAGCTCAAGGTATACGACATACCAAGGGTGTAGTGGGTACCTTCTCCAATTAGTTGAGGTGTGCGCAAAGTTCGCCTAGACACCACATTATAAACCAAAAAAAAAAAAAATTGAATGAGTGCCCCATTTATCAATGCGTTAGTACCTAAAACTTAAGCCATCGTAGTTGCCTCGGGGCATTTAGAGATTGCCACTAAATTAAGTCAAAACATAGCCGTCTAAGACTTTAGTTAAGACAGATCCTATCTTATTGATATCCACTTCTATCTCCTCGGCTTCTCAATTTTAATGTAAGAAATTCATTAAAGAAAGCTGATATGAAGAAAATCTCATAAGTATATGATGTGCTCACCCTTGACTCTGTCTAAGCAAATTTTGTTAGGCTTCAATGATCATCAATAATATATGAGCATGAATAATAGTTACCCTACCGTTTTCTGAACATTAATTGAGAGATCTGTATTCTGTAGTTCTGTACTCATTACGCGGCGTTATTCCTTTTATTTTTCTTTTCTAGCTATATGGACAAATCATGTTTTCATTGAATGCCTCCAAGCAGGGGCGGATTTAGGAGGGCGCAATGGTGTTCACCCGAACCCCCTTCACCAAAAAATTATACTATGTATATAAGGTAAAAACTGGTTTTAACCTCTATATATTATGCTTTGAATCCCCTTCAGACAGTTGAAAAGCTTGGCTTAGTGGTCAAGGGGGTTTGAAACCATTATGAGGTCATTAGTTCAATTCTCACTACAATCTCATAATTTTTTAACTTATTCCTTTTTTGATTCTCATTACCAAAAATTCTGGCTCCCCCACTGCCTCCAAGCTATATATGTAGATCTAATCACCAATGATATTCTTCAACTATCTTTTTCACCATTCGTTATATACAAATTAACTCTTGAAGTTTATGAAAGTTGTAGGTTTTGTAGTTGCAATTTTTATTTGTTAAGATGGATTAGTTTGAAATGTATTGATTGTATATATCCTATGTTTCAATGCCTGAGATGGACATCTTAATTTCTCCAACATAAAAGGTGCAAGGGGAAGAATCAAGGCGAATTTTCTCAAACACTGAAACTAGTGATTACGAAAATATGAGGAGAATTTTAAACTTGGAATGTTAGATAGTGAAAAATCAATGAATGAAGACAAAAGAGAGTTGCTCAAGTGGTGAGCACTCTCCACATCTAACCCAAAAGTTATGAGTTCGACTCACCTAGGGAGCTAAGTAGGGAGCTCCTCGGGAGAAGTTAAAAAAATATAAAATAAAACCAGTTGAGCACAACTCTTTATTGTATGTATTTATTTGTTTGTGTTAGAAAACATTCACCTAGGAGAGAAATAGCTGCTATCCATGCAAGTGCAAATACTTATTTTCTACATTTTTATCATTTTTAAGACAAGAGGGGTTGCTCTGATGGTAAGGAATCCCCACTTCCAACCGAGAGGTTGTGAGTTCGAGTCTCCCCAAGAGCAAGGTGGGTAGTTCTTGGAGGGAAGGATGCCGGGGGTCTATTTGGAAACAGCCTCTCTACCCAAGGGTAGGGGTAAGGTCTGCGTACACACTACCCTCCCCAGACCCCACTAAGTAGGATTATACTAAGTTGTTGTTGTTGAAGCTGAAGGGTTAACATTTTGGATCCACAAGTACTTATCAAGTTGCTCTATCAATTGGTAATCGGACTTTTTGCAAATTTCTTACTTATACCATTGACACCAAATCGACAAATCCATTTTATTGGTTATGTTCTTCGTCTTAGCAGTGCAAGATCCAAACTTGTCCGACCCTTCTTCTACTTGGACTATACAATGCAAGCGCAAAAGAAAAGGTAACGAGATCAAATAATAAAGGGATACATTATTTAATGGATATATTTATTTTTAGAAACAACCTCTCTACCTGCATTACGTTGTAAGGTCTGCATACAGACTATCCTCCCCAGACCCCACATATTGGGATTAAACTGAATTTGTTGTTGTTGTTGTTGGTAAATGTTTGGCTCATTGGACTAAAAAAAATGAAATATACAGGATATAATATAAATATGTGTTTGGTATATACTAGCTAAGTTGGAATAAACTTTTATTTCTAATTTTAACCTTTGAATTTTTAAAATATTTTGGGGTAAGTAAGAGCTTTGGAGAAGGGCATCTTTGTCATTTCAGCGCTTTATTAGGTAAAGTGATTCAATCTTCGACAGACCCAAATATGGTCCGTACACGTGAATATTTTTTTCTTAAAGCAGGAAAAGGATAATGGTAGGATTATGAACTGTGATGGAAAATCACTTTGCTATAATTCTTTTTATTAATTTATTTCTTACGTTAATGAAGAAGTGGGAAAAACACAAGTTTACCACAAGCTTGCAATATTCAAATGTTGGCAATGCGATTTTATTTCTTACTTTAATGAAGTGGGGAAAACTAGGGGTGTGCATTCGAATCGATTTATCGATAAATCGAATCGATTATTTGTTATCGAGAATGAAATCGAAAAAATCGAAATCTTATTGAAACGATAACGATAAGCATATGTACAAATTGATAATCAATAAGTAATTATCGATAAGGGTCAAAATCGAATTGATAAATCGAATGCACACCCTAGACTGTAGACACTTGTTAAATGAGTAATTACCTATTTGTGTAGATTAATATAACATACAGAATGTATATATATTAGCTACTATTTTGAAAGCGGCTATACAATATTATTTTCCCTAATCAATACCCTTTCCTTTACCCTAAGTCCCTTACCCTATTATTTCCTCTACCACATTTAAGGAAGATCATATTTAAAGATTAAGGGAATGAAGTTCAAATTAATGGAAAACAGAGTTAGCCGTGATGATGTGTTTTGTTTTATTTTGTTTTTTTATACCGTTGGAGTGTTGGTGGCATACATTTGATCCTATTTTAGTTTTGTTGCATGTGCTTGTTGACACAATTTTTATATTATAAATAGTGTTCGTCTTATTTTAGCTTCTTTTGTCCATATTAGTTAGGCGCGTTTATAGCGATATACTTTCCGTGGAATCTCGCAAATTTTCTTATTGGTGTAATCGATAACCGAATCGATAAGCCCCCAAAATCGATAAATCGAAATCGAGAAAATCGAAACCTTATTGAAACGATAACGATAAGCCTATGTACAAATCGATAATAGATAAGTAATTATCGATAAGGGTCAAAATCGAATCGATGTATCGAATGCACACCCCCGGAGAAAACACAAGTTTAGCACACGCTAATTAATCTACTTTGAAATGTTGGGAATGCACACTTGGGTCACTGCCCAAGTCATTTGGCACCACACAGTGAAAGTGACTTATGTAAAATAATTTGTTTGTTTCAGTTAATGATCTGATTAGACTGATAATATTAGTTTAAAGTTTTCTCCTGCGTACTATTAAAAATAAAAGAAATGCATTGCCACTTTCTTCTTCTTCTAATTGTTAAATACTTGCTTTCAATTAAAAAAGGCGATATTCTTGTCTTCTTTTGTTTTTCTGTCATATTTAATTTAACAACTATCGACATCAATGATTCTGCGGTTTATGATTCTACGAGTTTTTCACTTCCTTCTGTAGTTATGCATATTATTATAAATAGCTAATTTGTTATTTAGGATTTTGATGGAACCTCTTGAAGGATGATTTTCCTGTTAAATTAATGTAGATTTATTGTAACTTTTTCTCTATTTGTTCAACTACGTTACTATTGTGGTTGGTTAAAGAGCTCTCAATCGACTATGCCTATTTAGTGTGTATTACTCAAGAGAAAGTGCATATTTAGATAGTTGTTGAACAACATCACTTCTAACGTATATGAGGGATCAATATGGAGGGTTTAAAGGTGGGATTATGGTTAACGAAACCTTGGTGCGATCCGGGTGAGCCATATTTAACGCCAGCTAACTTAATTTGGGAGAATATGTCTAGTAAATTGTGATAGTTACTCGGGAGAGAATTACAACACTCAGAGTGCTCATGATCAGTAGAGAAGACTTACGCAAATTTATAAATAAAAAAACGTAGCGGAAAGGATTTCGACAATAGAAAATTAATTACTGTAGACCTCCTTAATCTTGTCTCAAATCATTATCCTTGTTAATTAGTAGTTTTACCGTTTTTAATATTTGTTAGTTATATAATAATCTTTATAATTAGGAAATTGTTTGGACTTGTGTTTCTTAGCAATATTGAACAAATGTTGTTAAGCCTTAGTTCTATGTGGGATTTGACTCCGAACTTGTAAACTGGATTATATTTGTAGCGATCACTTAGTCCTTTTTATAAGATATAGTTGGGTGATATCAAATTTTAGCACCGTTGCCGGAGAACTAACGGTGTAGCTGTAGGTGTACATATTTTTAGGTGGCAAGTTTGAACTTTTATTTATGTTTTCTTGTATTTGATTTTCTTTTAAATTTTTATTTTTTAACTTGAGAGACATGGCATCTTGGAATTATGAGAGTTCTGATGTTGGTAATTCTACTTTTGATCCTCATTATGTATATTGTGGAGGAAACTACCGATTGCAAAATTATCAAAATATTTCGCAGAGCGAGTTATGTGCATCAACTCAATCTTATGTATAAAATGTATATGATATGTGTGGTGGTCAAGATGGTGACTTTCATGATTGTGATTATATGTCTTATCCTCCCCCAACCCCTTATTATGATGGTTCTACTTTTTCTTATGAGGATGACAAGAATAAAGAGCCTAGGGAAGCTGACATGTGGAACAATATGATTAGAAACCACGGCAAATACAAAGGCAAGAGGCAATGATTCACCAATTGGAGGCTCAAGAGAATAAACTAATTGAACCTTGTAAAGTGCAACAAGCTTACAGAAATTGTAGATGATAACCAAGAAAGCATGAATTGGCTGCAGAAATTGCATAATGAAGGTCTTAAAAAAATACGATGGGGTGCTAGTGGAGGAGGTCAGATTACACCAACAATCTATCCAACTAAAATTTGAGGATGCCCATGTTGAAATAATATTACTAGAGTCAACCGAGAATAATGAAGACACAGTTTTAGTTTACTCTAGTTTTTGCCATGAAAAGTATGTGGATAGAATGTACATTTTCAGTTTGAGCGCAATTGTCCTTAATTTAAGAATTTTTTCACATTGTGCGCAGATGATGATATGGAAATAGAGTCACCCGAGCCAATTGAGGAGACAAGGGACGAGGAACAAGGTGCCTACATCATGGAATTCTTCTCGCCAGAAAGTCGGGAATACACATCTCATCTAAAAGCCAGGAAGTAAAAAATACTACATTATTTTATTGGGCCAGTCAGATTCGTTCTACCACCTAGGAGCATGATCATAGAGAAGAATTAAAGCTTGGGGTACACTTCAAAAGTACAAAGTGGAGGCAGAAAGTGATTCGCATCGTGCCGTAATATTAAATTCAGCACTTGTTGGGAGGCAATCCACCTTTACTGCTCTTTTTTTTTATTTTTTTAATTATATTATTTATAGTGTCGATTTTTTATTTTTTACGAGTATGAAAAGCATAGCTGTTGGAAGGATGCAACAACAAACTAGATGGTTGGAACTAAGTGTGAGGTACCCGCATGAAGGACCAAGTCTCAGAGAAGTCTGAGTACCCCATGAGCTACTAGTGCTTCGGTCTATGGCCTATCAGGGAGTTTCTTTTATCATATTATTAGTTATGGTGTATGTTGGGGACAATGTAAAATTTTAAGTGTGGGGTGAGGAGATTGTCTAGGTGACTTTCTATACTATTTTAGTTGTGTTAGTTTAAATAGTTATTTTTTCTGGAAGGATTTAAGTCTAAAAGAAAATATTTTCTTTGTAGGTAGTGTAGTAATTCTTCCTTGATTTTTCTTTCTGCCGTGGTTCTTTTTTAAGGGTTTTGTTTGAACCGAGTGTAGTTAATATTTTTTAGAGGAAGAGCCAGTATGAGATGAATTGAATGCCCCGGTGTCTCTTGACTTTGTTATGCCTTGAGAATAGTGAGTACTCTGGTTGTAATGCATAGGTTCAGTTTTGACTCTTGTATAAGTACCTTAAATTGTATAATCTTAATGGTCCTTAACTTCTTTGATTAGAGTATCTTGATGAGTCCAATCCTGAGTGAGTAGGTTTTATGTTATTCTATGCACTATATTTGATGTTTAGAACTTGCCCCGTGTGTTTGCAAAGTGAAATAGTAGTTTTGTTCAGTCTTGAAAGTGATATAGGTATTTGTTTGTCAGTCATATATGTATTTTACCCACTTAATATTATGTATTATAGTTAATCCCTTTGAGCGTGTAATTCTATTTTGTTGGCAACTACATTACAAGCATTACCCAATTGTTTAAATTAACCATCTATTTGAATTTTTCACCTCTCATGAGCAATTGGATTGTAATAAACTTTATAAAAGTTAAAGTGTAAGGTGTTGGTTTGGCTTCTGAGTGGAACTAATAAAATAAAAAGAAAAGTGCATTGATTTGAAAGAGCAAGAGTCACTTGACTTGAAAAAGAAAAGAAAACAAAAACAATAGTTGTATTATGTGCAAATATTCATTGATAAGTGGTAACTCTTAATGTAATTGTGCTTAAATAATTTGGGAGTTGATGTATATTGATGTGATGATGGAGTCATAGTTTGACATATGTGTGGAGTATTAAATATGAAAGTATATGCATTAACGTGCTTAGAGAGATGTAGTCACTCATATATCCAAAGGTATCCTACCCCACCCTCAACTTACATTATAATCTGTTAAAGTCCTACTTGATTCTAGACTGAATAAGCTCTATTAGTATAGTAGTATACTACGGGTAAACCTATGGTGCATCTTTTGTGGCATATGAATATTATTTTTGAGAGTCAGTGAATTCTTTCTATCTTGAGTTCCTAATTGTTCTTAAGTTTTATTGTGTGTGAAACTAATCTCTTTTGTTGTGTGAGGACCCATGATTCATGATGGAAAGGTAATGTCATTGACCTTTATGTTAGAGTAAGTGAGTGGTGGTGAATAATACATGGTACTCACGAGTCAAATCTTGAGTTGAAGAGGTTACACCCTTGTGCTTAGTCTATTTTAAATATTGTTGGTGTGATGAGTTAGGAGGATTGCTGAAAAAGGTCGTGTCTATAATTATAGTTTGATTGCTCGAGGACGAGCAATGTTTAAGTGTGGGGAATTAATATGTGGCTATATTTCCATAATTTCGTACATTATTTGCCTTGTATTTTATATGCTTTATTGATAAATTACACTTTATTTGCGCGTAATGGAGTCCATTTTATGTGTAGGTGAATTGAACATAAAAGTAGAGCAAAAAGGATACTTAAACGTTGAATGCGTACTCGAGAACAATGAAATAGAGAAAGCTGGCGACGAGAGACCTTAAGTAGGCTTTATACCTGGCGACGTCATGTCTTAAGCGAGCGTTAGACCTGGCGACGTCAGGACTTAAGCGAGCATTAGACCTGGCGACGCCAGGCTTGGAACCAGGTCCACCCGGCGTTATTCCTGGCGACACTAGGCCTAGGGAGAGATCCATTCCGAGTTTTGAAAACTTATTCGCTCTTTTGATTTGACTAGGACATGGCCTACACATTTAGGTCTTTTCCTACTCATATAAACAGACCTAAAAAGGCCACTTTTAAGGGGGATTCGGGAGACAGACGAGAGATCGAACAGAGAGACTGACATTAAACCGGGGATTCAACCTAAGGAGGCAAGAACACACTAGGAGCAGGGCGGAGAATATTTCTACATGTTTTTCGCTTCCTTCTTCCTATTTTCATTATTGGTTATGAATTCTAATATTGTAGTTATGCATACTATTATGAATAGCTAATTTGTTGTCTAGGGTTTTAATGGAACCTCTTGAAGTAGGGGTGGACATATATCGGGTAAAACTGATAACCCGAACCTTTAATTATTTATTGAGTTATTGGGTTAACGGTTCGGTAACGGATGAAAAGATTTTTTTATAGGGTTATCGATTTGAGCTCGGTTTAGCAATTCTATTATTGGGTAAACCGATAACCCAATAAGGGTTAACTAATTTACTAGTTTACCCTTAAGTATATACATACTAGGGTTTCATATACATGATTTAAAAAGTATATTACTAAAACTTATAAAAGCTATCTTCCTCAGAAAAAAGGAAGAGCATTAGCATGAACTTGTTTCAATGGTTTAACAAATGTGCAATTTATCAGGGGGTCTCCTTCACCTTAGAGATAGAGTTAATACTCAATATGTTACTGCCGCGGCTTTCCTGTTTAGTGTTTATAGTGATTATCTAGAGCCATAAGCAATAGTTCAATTGTGGTAACAAACAATTCAATTCAGTTGATCTCATGGACTTTGCCAAGCAACAAGTAATATATATCAACACTTTTCTGATGCTTTTCGCAACTTTAATCTTAGCAATAAGCCAAGCCTAGATAAAGATTTCTAACGCGTCATACTCATGAGATTTATTTCTACAAAAAATTTGGTCAGGCATTTCTGTGGGTATAGGACAATACTCTTAATTTTAGTTTTATCTTATCGGGTAAACTGATAACCGAACCCATTTACCGATTACCGATAACTAATATCTTATCGGGTTGGTTATCGGTTTATCATATTTATAAATCGATAACCGATAAGCAAAACCGATATTATTCATAACCGAACTGAACGAATCGATGCCCGCCCCTATCTTGAAGGATGAGTTTCCTGTTACATTAATATGGATATGGATTTGTTGTAGCTTTTTCTCTATTTATCCAACTACGTTATTATTGTGGTTGGTTGAAGAGCTTTCAATCGACTGTGCCTATTTAGTGTGTTTTACTCGGGAGAGAGTGCATATTTAGGTAGTTGTTGAACAACATCACTCCTAACGTATATGAGAGATCAATACAGAGAGTTTAAAGGTGGGATTAGGGATAACGAAACCTTGGTGCGATCCGAGTGAGCCATACTTAATGTCAGCTAGCGTAATTCGGGAGAATATGTCTAGTAAATTATGGTAGTTACTTGGGAAAGAATTACAACACTCAGAGCGCTCATGATCAGTAGAGAAGGCTTAGACAATTTTATAGCGGAAATGATTCCGACATTAGGGAAAATCATAACTCTAGACCTCCTTAATCTTGTCTTCAATCCTTATCCTTTTTAGTTGATAGTTTTACTGTTTTCTAGTATTTGTTAGTGAATTAGATAAAATAAATATTATAATCTTTATAATTAGAAAATTGTTTGGACTTGTGTTTCTTAGAGATATTGAATAACTGTAGCTAAGCCTTAATTTTCTGTGGGATTTGACTCCGGATTTGTAAATCGGATTATATTTATAAAGACGCTTAGTCCGTATTATAATGCATAGTTGGGTGTGATCACTCACGACTGAAACTATTTATATTGAATAGCTGTAAAAATATATATATATATATATATATATATATATATATATATATATATATATATATATATATATATATATATATATATATATATATATATATATATATATATATATATATATATATATATATATATATATATATTAACTACTCATTTTAAAAGCAATTATACAATATTATTTTCCTAAATGTTATTCTGTAAACAGATGTATCTCTATTGATTTAGTGGAAATACCAATGTGGATAAGTTTTGGCTCCTATCTATTTACCTTTGATTGCAAAATCACAAAGCACCTCTTTTCTTTTTTATCTTGTTTGAATACTTCACGACTTGTAAATTCCGATATATAAACACGTAATTAATAGTAAAATTATATAGAAGACAGATCAAGTTTTCTTGCTTAGATTGATCTTTGAAGACCGAAATAAAATTACTTATGTAGAGAGTTTTGGAAGAAGTAATTTTCTCCCATTCAGATACCGGAAGAGGCTCTTAACTGCACCCCAATGAGTGACAGTAGGAGCATGCATGAACTGTGAGAGTTTATTCGCAGCAAAGAAGATATCAGGACGAGTGAAGGAGAGATACTGGAGGCCCCCAAGGGCCTGTCGATAGGCCGAGCCGTCGGCCAGATGAAGGCGGGTGGATGCCGCTGTTGGCGTCTGAACAGGATTGGATTCCAGCATATTATGACGAGTCAAAAGATCAATAACATACTTACGCTGAGAAAGAAAACACCTCTTGGAGCTGCGCAGAACCTCAACACCTAGAAAGTAGCTTAGATCACCCATGTCTTTAAGAGAAAATTTAGTCCCAAGAGAGTCAATCACACGGTTTAAGAAGGCAGAGTCATTACCAGTCAATATGAGATCATCAACATATACCAAAAATAGGCTGTAATACCAGAATGCTGAAAGACGAAGAGCGAAGTGTCAGAGGTAATGTTGACGAAACCCATGGCCAAAAGGCATTGGCGGAGCTCACTGTACCATGCCCGGGGTGCTTGTTTGAGACCATAAATAGCTTTCTGTAACTCATAGACATAAGATGGATAGGCTTTGTCAACAAAACCCGGTGGTTGTGCCATATTGACATCCTCGCTAAGCCTCCCGTGAAGAAAGGCATTGTTCACATCCATTTGACGAAGTGGCAGCCCTTGGATACAGCTAGACTGAGAACCAAACGCACAGTTGCCGGCTTAATAACCGGACTAAAAGTCTCCTGGAAGTCGACACCTGGTCGCTGATGAAAGCCTTTCGCAACAAGTCGAGCTTTGAACTTATCCACAGTACCGTCAAGCTTTCGTTTGATACGATAAACCCACTTACAGCCCACAACATTCTATGAAGAATCAGGTGGAAAAAGATCCCAGGTGCCATGCTGTAGCAGAGCATCAAACTCCAATGACATAGTAGCGCGCCAGCGCTTGCCAGACATAGCACTAGACAAAGTCTGAGGTTCAGTAACAGCTGGAGAGGTGACAGCAGACACGCCAAACTTCTTGTTGAGCGTAAAGATGTTATTTTTGTTGCGAGTTTGCATATGATGACCACCCTGAGAGGATGTAGGTGGCGGCATAATGGGTGTAGCGGCGGCAGGGGCCGCTGGCGATGCCGGAAGGGGCGCTGGTGGCGCGGGCGGTGGCGCCGACAGTTCGTCTGGTGAAGGATCGCTAGTGTGAGCGGCGGCAGGTACTGGTGGCGGCAGCGGAAGGACTTCTAGGGAAATCAGAATGGGTACAGGGGGAGACTCGGGGTTAGACAATTTGGAGAACGAGAAGACATCTTCATCGGAGGTGACATGACGTGAGACGAAGATTTTAGACGTTGAGGGATCAAAGCATAGATAGGCGCTTTAAGTAGTAGAGTAGCCGAAGAGGACACAGGCACGAGATCTGGGTTCCATTTTGTGTGAGGTGTAGGGCCGAAGCTAAGGGAGCATTGACAGTCGAAGACACGTAGTTTGGCAAGGTTGGGGCGCTTATGGAAGAGAGACTCAAAGGAGGAGAGCATCGAGAGATTTGTCTTGGGAAGACGATTAATGAGATAGACTGCTGTAGCAAAGGCATAAGGCCAGTAAATTAGAGGTACAGAGGCATGATGAAGGAGAGTGAGACCAATATCGACAATATGACGGTGACGGCGTTCAGCATAGCCATTTTGCTGAGGTGTATGAGGAGGTGAGGTGAGATGTGAGATGCCATTGGAGGAAAGAAAAGAGCGTAAAGCGAGGAATTCACCCTCATTGTCAGTGTACAGATTAATGATTTTAGCAGAGAAATATTTTCCGACAATGGATTTAAAAGTGGGGAAGGTTTGTAAGACATCAGATTTACAGCTTAAAGGAAAAAACCAAACATACTTAGAAAAATGATCAACAAAGATGACATAATATTTAAAACCTTCATTAGAAATAATTGGAGAGGTCCATACATCGGAGAAAATAAGCTCCAGCGGAGCAGTAGAAGATAAACTTGACTCAGAAAAAGGTAACTTATGACACTTATGAAGTTTGCAAGAGACACAAGCAAGATCAGACACATTACTGGACGTTATACTGCTAGAAGACACTAAATGACGCATGAGTTTAGCTGAAGGGTGTCCAAACCGAAAATGCCACAATGACGCAGAGAGCTTTTGTGCCGTGAGGGCGGACGGGAGATTGGGAGCCGCCGGCCAGTAGTAGGTGTTGCCTCAAAGCGGGCCGCGAATGAGCGTTGCCCACGTGCGATGATCCTTCACCTGAAAATCAATATCAGAAAGAATAACATTAACATTATTGTGACGACATAATTGGGCAACAGAGATCAAATTTTTACACATATGTGGAACACAGAGAGCCCCAGGTAATAAAAGAAAGGAATAACTGTTAAGTTGTCCAGTATGTGTAATTGTCAAACCTTCACCGTTACCAATAACCACATTGTCGAAACCGATGTAAGGACTGTGAAGAGACATGTTGGCAAGATCAGAGGTAATGTGATGGGAGGTACCAGAGTCCAGGATCAAATCGGATGCATAGGGAATCTCCGGAGAGTGATGGGCTGTGTGAGCAGCCGGAGAAGGCGGCGAAGCATAAGCTGGCCGCGGCAGTGGTCCACCGTAAGGGGGCTGATTGGTGCCGGAGATGGGAAAGGACGGACAGCGGCGCGCAAAGTGGCCAAATTCACTGCAGAGCTGGCACTTCTCATTGTACCAGCGAGATTGGCCATTGCTGGAGTAACCACCGCGACCGAAGGCTGAACCGCGGCTGCTACGGTCGCGGCTGCTACGGCCGCGCCCGCGGCTACCGAAGCGGTCACGGCATGACTGCTGTCTGGCGACGAAGGCAGCCGACGGAGCCAAATCAGATGCGGCGGAGGTGGCCGACACACGAGCAGTGATCTGAGCCTCCATGCTTAACAGCTTGTCATGTAATTCAGCAAAAGAGATGGGAGATTCGCGGGCTTGGATGGCATGAGAGAGTTCCATATACGGATCATCAAGACCATTTAGAACCTTAATGACAAGATCCTCAGAATCAACAGTAACACCCAGGAGAGATAATTCATCCACAATCACGCGAATACCGTGCATAAAATCAGTAACAGATTTAGAACCTTTTACCGGATTATGGAGCTGTTGTTTGACAGCCATGATACGACCACGAGAAGCAGTGCCGTATGTGCGTGCAAGGATGTCTCAGGCCTCGTTAGAGGTTTCCGCAACGGAAATAAAGGAGATGATCGTCGGTATGATCGACGAGATGATGGCACTGAGAATAAGATTGTCCTGGCGAATCCAGTAAGGATATGCTGGATTGGGGGAAGTCACCTCCTTGTCGACGATAGTGGCTGGTGGGCACGGCTCCAATCCTTCCAAGAAGCCGAGGAGGTCGTAACCCGTAAGAAGGGTTCGAAATTGGAATTTCCACGCCAGGTAATTAGTGGAATCCAATTTGAGTGGGATCTCCGATGCATTGATGGCAATCGGCTGGAGAAGCTTGTTTGACGTCGGAGTGGCCATGAAGCGCGAGGCAGAGGAGAGGAGGCGTTGATCGATGTCGAGAGAGAGAAAGGGCTGCCGATTAGTGCAGCGGCGGCGGCGCGGATATGGTAGAATTAGGGTTTCATTGGCGATAAGCCACTGGCGTATGATACCATGTAGAGAGTTTTGGGAGAAGTAATTTTCTCGTGTTGCTTACAAAAGTATATATAGAGTACAGGGGTATCAAATCTTACCAACTATAGGACTGTACAATAATGAAGGAAATCAAATCCTACCATCTATAGGACTGTACAATAATGAAAGAATATTTTACCAATAATAAAAAGATACACACAATTATATTCTAATAACTTATCGTATCATAAGTAGCTAATGAGGTCTCTGCCTCGTGACTAATGTTGAAACAAAGAGGTTTTCTGATCAAAATAAATCTATCAAAAATGAGTTTGTGTCTCTTTCTATTAATAATACGGTTAAGGGTCAAAATTGTCCTTAACGTATTGACGCCGAAATAAAATTGCCCTCCGTTAACCTTTTTTGAATTCAATTTTTGGTTAACGGAGGGCAATTTTGTTCCGGCGTCAATACGTTGAGGGTAATTTTGACCCTTAACCGTTAATAATATATAGCAGATCAATTCTTTCTAAACATCTTAATCATTGATAAGCAAACCATAACCTAATGAAAGAATATTCGTGCGTTCATGGTCACTAATGACGGTGATAAGTGCTCTTTTGTATTATAGTGACATGACACAACATTCTAATTACCTGATAGTTTAACCTAAATAACATGGGCAACACTAAAGGAAAAAAATATATTTAAGACTCAAAAAGATGTTTCTTTTATTTGCAGCGTGGGTTTGTTAGTGGGAAACAGATCAGACCTTCATTTAAAGGTTCTCTTTTTCACTGTTTCCCACTTATTATATGTTATGTTGCCTATGAGACACTGGTCAAGATTTCTCAACATAGATAAGTTGACTTGCTACGACTCTTTTATATGCAATTGTTTTAATTATTTCTTATTTATTTGTTTGTTTGATTTGTTATTTTTAACTTTTCTTGGCACGACGTCTTTCTGCGGAAGGCAAATGCATTAAAGGGCCCTTTTTTTAATGGTGGTATGCTAATGGAAATTTGGTAAGAAGTCAAATTTAAGTAATTGAATTTTAAATTTAATATTTATATATATTTAGTAGATTTTAACAAATATGCCAAATATTAAATTTGGAATAAGGGCTCGGCGTTGAGAGGAATTTGACTTCAGTCATCTCAAAGTACCAAGACAAGATCTCTGACACTCTTTTGGATTAATATTTTCATCAAATATATATAACATGTTTCCATCTCAGATCATGATTTAACCATAGGAATTCATGAGTCCCGTTAATGTTAGGATTTGTCCTTAATTTCTAATCTATTAGGACTCTCTTTTTTAGAAGGAATGAAAAAAGATTTCTAAAAGAATTCAATCTCCTTAATATGCCTTATTATTTTCTTGAAAAATAAGTTTTGCATATGTCATTATTCCAAAATCTAACAATGATCGTGATGACGCCTGTTACAAGGCAAGCCTATTCCCAAAATATTACTACTAAATCGATTGTAAGAAATTAATAAAATATTTTCAACATTTGAATTTCTCATAAACTAAATCAACTCTTAATATAACAACAACAACAACAACTACCCAGTATACTCCCACCAGGGGGGTCTGGGGAGGGTAATATGTAGACGAGCCTTACCCCTACCCGAAAGGGCAGAGAGGCTGTTTCCAATCGACCCTCGGCTCATAGGATAAAAGGAAAAACAACAGTAAAACAAAAACAAAGACAAAAACAAAAACAATAGAGCATTAGTAAATCCCGCAGAAATAGCGTAAATAATCATCTAAACATAAGAAACATAAATACAATCGCATGCAATAATATCATACAGTAACTGCCATAACTAACAACCATAGGGGGGACATAAGCTAAAACACAAATCATCTATGGGTAACCCTGCTGACCCACACCAACCCCGGATGAGGCGTACGAAAAACTCTAGGAGCCCCTAACCTACAACCTTGATTCTAGACCTCCAGGCTCTCCTATCAAGGGTCATGTCCTCGGAAACCTGCATTCTAGTCATGTCCTGCCTAATCACCTCTCCCCAATGCTTCTTAAGCCTCCCTCTGCCTCGCCGACCGCTAACAATCTCCAGCCGCTCGCAGCTCCTCACCGGGGCATCGGGACCCCTCCTCCGTACATGCCCGAACCACCTCAGCCTCGCTTCTCGCATCTTCTCATCCACCGGGGCCACCCCTACCTTCTCTCGAATAACTTCATTCTTAATCATATCTAGCCTGGTGTGCCCGCACATCCACCTAAGCATCCTCATCTCCGCAACCTTCATTCTCTGAACATGAGAGTTCTTCATGGGCCAGCACTCCGTCCCATACAACATCGCAGGTCTAAACACGGCTCTATTGAATTTCCCCTTGAGTTTGTGTGGAACTTTCTTGTCACACAGGATCCCTGATGGAAGCCTTCACTTTGACCACCCCGATCCTATACGATGGGTGACGTCCCCGTCAATCTCTCCGTCCCCCTGAATCACAGACCCAGATATCGGACACTATCCCTCTTGGCGATGGCCTGAGAACCAATCATCACGTCCCTGCCTACCTCGCTCGGCTCGACGCCAAACTTGCACTCCAGGTATTCTGTCTTAGATCTGCTTATTTTGAAACCTTTAGACTCGAGAGTCTGTCTCCATACCTCTAACCTTTCAATAACACCGACCCTCGTCTCATCTATCAATACTATATCATCAGCAAATAGCATATACCAAGGCACATCTCCTTGAATATGTCGGGTTAGAGCATCTATCACTAAGGCAAACAAGAGGGGGCTCAGCGCCGATCCTTGATGGAGCCCCATAACCACTGGAAAATGGTCTGATTCGCCACCCACCATCCTAACCCTAGACTTAGCTCCATTGTACATGTCCTTGATTACTCTGATGTAGGCTTCCGGCACGCTCTTCGCCTCCAAGTACCTCCATCGCACCTCCCTTGGGACCTTGTCATACGCCTTATCCAAGTCGATAAGCACCATGTGAAGGTCCTTCTTCTTATCCCTGAATTGCTCCGCCAGGCGCCTGACAAGGTGTATAGCCTCTGTGGTGGAGCGGCCCGGCATAAAACCGAACTGGTTCCCAGATATTGATGTCACCTCCCTCACCCGCGCCTCAATCACCCTCTCCCAAATCATCATCGTGTGACTTATTAATTTGATACCCCTATAGTTGTTGCAGCACTGGATGTCCCCTTTGTTCTTGTACAAGGGCACCACTGTACTCCACCTCCACTCATCCGGCATCCTTTTGGTCCTGAAGATCGCATTGAACAACCTAGAGAGCCACTCCTCTCCTGACTTACCCATGCACTTCCAGAACTCCACCGGGATCTCGTCAGGCCCGGTCGCTCGACCCCTACTCATCCTACGCCAAAGCCCCCATGAACTCCTCCACCCTAATGCGCCTGCAGTACCCAAGGTCTCTATGTTGCTCTGAATGCCCCAACTCCCCTAGCTCTATGTTACGATCCCCCTCCTCGTTAAGTAGGTCCCGAAAGTACGCCTGCCACCTCTGTTTGATTTGAGATTCCCCCATCAGAACTCTACCATACTCGCCCTTGATACACCTAACTTGGTCTAGATCACGTGCCTTCCTTTCCCTTGCTTTAGCTAACCGGAATAACTTCTTATCCCCGCTCTCTCCCCTAGTTCCTCATACATGCGACCGAACGCCGCGTTTTTAGCTTCTGTGACTGCCATCTTTGCTTCTCTCCTCGCCTCCTTGTAGATCACCCTGTTCGCTCTCCGTTCTTCCTCGCTTGTGCTCCCTGCCAACCTAGCGAACTCCGCCTTCTTCACCTCCACTTTTCCTTTGACTACATCGTTCCACCACCAATCACCCTGATGTCTGCCTGAATATCCCTTGGCTACCCTGAGCACGTCCCGTGCTACCCCCTAACCAAGTTCGCCGTCACTGTCCACAGAGCGTCCGCTTCCCCAAAACTTCTCCAAGCTCTGCCCTCAACTAACCTCCTTTCCAACTCCTGTGCTTTCTCCTTAGTCAAAGCACCCCATCTAATCCGCGGTTGACCCCGAGCTCTCCTCCTCTTCCTCTTCACCCAGAGACCGACATCCATCACTAGTAGTCTATGAAGAGTTGAAAGAGACTCTCCCGGAAAAACCTTGCAGTCCTTGCACATACCCCTATCGCTCCTTTTGATGAGGATGTAATCAATCTGAGTCCTCGCCGCCGAACTCTTGAAGGTGACCAAATGCTCCTCCCTCTTCTGGAATGTCGAGTTCGCAATAAGAAGCTCGGAAGCCCTGGCGAAATCAAGCAGCGAAGTGCCTCCTCCATTCCTGACCCCAAAGCCGAAGCCACCGTGCACCTCATCATAGCCACCAGCATCAGCCCCAATATGACCATTAAAGTCCCCTCCAATAACTAACTTCTCAGATTGGGGAATACTACCCACCAGATCATCCAAGTCCTCCCAAAAGCGCCTCTTAGCCTCCTCGTCTAAGCCCGCTTGCGGCGCGTAAGCGCTGATGACGTTGAGGACGCAACCCCCAATAACCAGCTTAATAGACATTAACATATCATTCACTCGCCTAACCTCGACCACGGACTCCCGTAGGTCCCTATCCACCAAGATGCCCACTCCATTCTTACCTCTCACGACCCCAGAATACCACAGCTTAAACCCATCTACATTCCTCGTCTTCGACCCTTTCCACCTAGTCTCCTGGACACACGCTATGTTAACCCTCTTCTTCTGAAGAACCTTCGCCAACTCTATGGACTTACCCGTCAGAGTGCCTATGTTCCATGACTCAATCCTTAATCTATGGGCGTCCGCTACCCTCTTCCCACCCTTACCTCCCGCTCTACCCGCAGGACCACACCCTGCTCCCCTACTCACTCCCGCTACCACCCCCACCCCCCGAGGACATGACCTTACGCTATCATCCCCCACCGCGGCCACTATCCCTCCAACCGATTATGGGGTACAGTGGCGCACACACGCACTATAGCGGAATACGCAAAAAGGTGCAAACTAGATAACAACAGAATATACCACACTCGAAATGCTAGCTAAAATACGTAAAAAGGTGCACAAAGTAAACAAGAGAGCAGGAGGTACCAACTCCTGGTGGAAAAACCTGAAAGTATGCTTTGATGCGCCCAAGTTTTCCTGAAGCTTAGCAGAACGTGTATTTCTATTGCGTCCTGCCGCGAGTCTGAACGGGAGTCACCGGGAGTAGTGTGGCTTGCCGGAAATCCTCACCGGTAAAATAGGCACCTGTCCAAGATAACAGAACACACCCACACACACCCACAAAAAAGAAGAGGAGAGAATAGAAAGAAAAGAGCAGGAGTTGCCGGGAAAATTTCCGGCGAAAAGCAAGAATACCAGACCTCTAAACAACAATAGGGGCAAACTTGAATAACCAAACAGTAAAGGTAAATATCTTTTACAAGGTCTGCTATGAATAAGCAGTGAGAAGAAGAAGAAGATGAGGTGGCTAAGTGAAAAGTAGAGAATGAAAGTGACCAGAGGAATATTCCGGGAGTACCAAGTTGGTCGGAATAGCGGAGGGATAAAACTGTATAAAAGGAGCCGGAGGAAAAAGTGACGGGAAGTGGTGTCACGCGCGCGGCGCGTGGCTGACTGTGGCGGTACGTGGGTGAGCAGTGGGGGCGCGTGTGGAAGATTCCGGCGACGGAATTTGCAGGGGATGTGCGCCTGACGCTGTGTGTCTCGATGGTGTGGGAGGTGACAAAGAGAGACCACCGTGAGAGACCATTGTGGGGCTGTTGGCCGAACAGTGTCGGAACAGTGTTCCGAGCAGCGGGAGGGAGAGAGAGAGAGGTACTTACCTGTGACTCGCCAGAAGGTGGTGGTGCCGAGGGTGTTAGCCTGAGGGAGAAGTCGAAGAGAGAGAGAGAGAGGGGGGAGAGAAGAGAGAGAAAGAGCCGTTCAATAACTCTAAAGCAATGATAAATTAATTTTATGGCCCAACTCTTAATATAATTAATATAAAATACGGAAGCTCGCCCCAAACATCAGGGTGTCACTAAGTCATGAGCGACTAAAACTATAAACTAAGATATATAAACTATCTAACTGTCCAAAAGAAGAAATGACAAAAGGAGTAACAAGGCTCTGCGAACGCTAGCAGCTACCTTGCAGTCTCCAAAGATAGACGGTTTGAACTCAACGATCGCCGTACTCTAACTCACCTGGGTCTACACATAAAGTGCAGGGTTTACTATGAGTACTACCACCTCAGTAGGACTCTTTTTTTAGAAGGAATGGAAAAAGATTCTTAAAAGGATTAAATCTCCTTAATATGCCTTATTATTTTCTTGGAAAACAAGTTTTGCACACCTATAAATTAAGGTTATCTACTTCTCATAAGAGCACAAGAAAAATATCTACAATGTAGTTTTGCTAAAGAAGAGATTTTTTTCTCGATAGTTTTTCTTCTTTTATATTAGTTTTATCATATGTAGATAAATTGACCAAACTATTATAAACTATTACGCTTAGCTTAGTGTATTTTTCTTTTATCGTTTAATTTATCATTCATCAAACTTTGTATTGTTATTTTCTGTAAAAACCATATTATCCTGATCCCAACGGTTGAAACTATTATTTTTAAGTATTGAGCTAGTTTGCGTATTTTGTTGAAATTTCATTCCTTGTCAGAAGTTAATTGAGATATTTTAGAAAGGGTGAAGATTGTCATTCCATATAAGGTGAGGTAATTACAGCTGTTAGCTTCATCAATATAAAGAAAAGAGGCTATTATAAGATTCTTTATTTTTTATTTAAAAAAATAAAACAAAAGGACACGTGGACTAGTGCGTAGATAAATAATGTTTGAACAACAAGTTGCCTTCACCGTAAGTGGAGTTGTTATTTGTTAGAAGGAAAATTTATTTGCAAGTGGTTGATGATCAGTCCCATACATGTAAAAGATTCTGATATTGGTGACAGCCCATGTATATGAGTTTCACTTCCTATGTTTTTGGCACATCTGACTAAATATATATGACTTTTTTAATTATTGAGAAGTTTTGAAGGGTTACTAGTGCTCGATTCAAAAATTTATACTGTAAATCTACTCTTCTCCATTTAACTATTAAGTTTTTATCTGTAGTACGGTACAAACTCGTAATAACTTATCAATACATACAAAGTAATATATTATGTGTTGCACTTACGATGACAATTTGAGCTCAAACTTATATAACTCGTCAAATTAGTCCAAAAACTAATGGTTGGGCTACAAACATTTTAGTTTATGGGTCAATTTAAGTTGAATCCAAGTTAACTCATTATTTTTTATAGTTCATTCTGACTCATTTAGTAATCCAAATACAAATCATGAAACTCATCCAAAATAAAAGATCTCAACCCAACTTATCTAAAAATTTACTTAGTTGCCCCAATTTTTTTTTTGTACTTTTAATTTTCTGTTATTTTATTTTTCTACACCACCCACCCATCCACCCTACCCTTACCCCCTCCCCTCGCGAAACCCTAAAAAATTTCACTTTTTTTAATTTTTTATTTTTTATTTTTTTATTTGTCTGCACCACCCACCCACCCTACCTCCTATCCTCCCCACCCCTGGCGCAAACCCCCTAAAAAAAGTTTCTTTTTTTTTTTGTATTTTCAATTTTTTTTTTCTGCACCACACACAGCCCCTCCCCCCCCCCCCAAAAAAAAACCCTCCATATTTTTTACTTTTCTTTATAATTTCAGTTTTCTATTTTATATTTTTTCGTTTTTCTGCACCATCCACCCACCCCAACCCCCCTCCCCCGCACCCTCACCCCCACCCATAAAATATTTGTTAACTTAAATATTTTAAGGTAAAAAGTTTTTTTTATGCAAAATGAGCATGGTTCTAAAATATGGGTCAAGTTGGGCAGGTTGGGTTATAACCTATTGTTTAGCCCATCTTGTCCCGCCCATTTGCCACACCTAGTTCCACTCTTATTTATGCATATGACAACTTTTATGATTCATGATTAGGTACACTTAAAAAGAAGTGGCTTCCGTAAAGAAGGAAACTTCTATTCTAAACAACAACAACAACAACCCACTGAGATCCCACATGTGAGGTCTGGGAAGGGTAGTGTGTACACAGACCTTACACCTAATCTGGAGGAGTAGAGAGACTGTTTCCGGTAGACCATCGGCTTAAGAAAGAAAGAGACAATGTATTAGTAGAAGCAAAGGAATCGTAACATATAACACCAGCAACGCAATAACCAGAAAATAGAGAGCCAAGTATTAATATTAAGCATCAACAAAGACATAGTACTACATATGCAAGGGAATAATATGTACATACAGGGCCACTGAACCTACTATAGCCTAACTTTTCAACCCAAAAGAAGTATTAAAAACATAACTAGAGCCCCTAGCAGCCTAAAGCAAGACACTATCCTACTAGCCTCTCGTCTCCTAACCTACAACCCTAGTGCTCGACCTCCACAACTTCCTATCAAGGGCCATGTCCTTGGAAATCTACATCTTCACCATGTCCTTCCTAATCACCTCTCCCCAGTATTTCTTAGGCCGTCCTCTACCTCTCCTCATACCCGTCAAGGTCATCCGTTCACCCCTCCTCACCGGTGCATTCAGGCTTCTCCTCATCACATGCCTGAACCATCTAAGCCTAGCTTCCCGCATCCTGTATTTCATGGAAGCCATGCCCACCTTCCCCCGAATATCGTTATTCCTAATCTTATCTAGCTTAATGTGTCCGCATATCTATCTCAACATCCTTATCTCTGCAACTTTCATCTTCTGGATATGGAAATTTTTTACTGGCCAGCACTCTGCACCATAAAACATGGCCAGCCTAACCACCGTTTTATAGAACTTTCCTTTAAGTTCCGGAGGCACCTTCTTGTCACACAGAACACTAGACGCTAGCCTCCATTTCATCCGCCCCACTCCTACAGGTGCATGAAATCCTCGTCAATATCCTCATCCCCCTAAATAATCGATCCTAGGTACTTGAAGCTCCCTTTCTTGGGAATGACTTGCGAGTCAAGCCTCACGTCCGCGTCCGCTTCACCCGCCATGCTGCTGAACTTGAAATCCAGATATTCAGTCTTAGTCCTGCTCAGCTTGAAACCTTTAGACTGAAAGGTCTGTCTCCAAACTTCTAATATCTCGTTAACGCCGCTTCGCGTCTCATCAGTAAGTACTATATCATCAGCGAATAACATACACCATGATACCTTCCCTTGGATATGGTGTATCAGTGCATCCATCGTCGGGGAAAATAAGAACGTGCTAATCGTAGATCCTTGGTGTAGCCACATTACAACTGAAAAATGCTCCGAGTCGCCCCCACTATCCTAACCCAAGTCTTAGCTACATCATACATATCCTCGATCACTCTAATATACGCCACAGGAACACCTTTCACCTCCAGACATCTCCAAAGAACTTCCCTAAGTACCTTATCATAGGTTTTCTCTAGGTCAATAAACACCATGTGCAAATCCTTCATCCTATCCCTGTACAGTTCCACCATCCTCCAAATAAGATGGATCGCTTCTGTAGTGGAACAACCAGGCATGAACCCAAATTGATTCTCGGATATCAACACGAGCCTCCTCACCCTCGCTTCCACTACCCTCTCCACACTTTCATGGTATGACTCAATAACTTGATGTCCCTATAGTTATTACATTTCTAGATATTGCCATTGTTCTTGTATAGCGAAAGCATCGTACTCCACCTCCATTCCTCTGGCATCTCCTTCATCTTGAAAATAACATTAAACAACCCAGATAGCCACTACAATCCTGCTCTACCCACAGACTTCCAAAATTCTACTGTGATTTCATCTGGCCCTGTCGCTCTGCCCCTGCTCATCTTACGCATAGCCCCAAAAACTTCCACGACTCTAATGCGCCTACAGTATTTAAAATCTCGATGACACTCCGAGTGCTCCAATTGCCCTAGCACAATGTCTCTCTCTCTTATTCATCATTCAGTAGCTTATGGAAGTACGACTGCCACCTCCACTTAATTTGTGCGTCCTCTATCAACACGCGACCTTCCTCATCCTTGATGTACCTCACTTGGTCTAGATCCCAAGTCGTCTTCTCCCTCGCCTTGGCCAACCGGAACAACTTCTTGTCTCTACCTTTTTCCCCCAATTCTTCGTATATGCAACCAAATGCTGCACTTTTCGCTTCTGTGACCGCTAACTTTGCCACCTTCTTAGCTTCCTTATAACTTACTATGTTCCTATGCCTCTCCTCCTCATTCGTAATCTCCACTAACCATCGATACGCCGCTTTCTTTTCCTCAACTTTACCCTGGACCTCGGTGTTCCACCACCAGTCACCCTTGTGTTTGCTCGAGTAACCTTTCGAGACCCCTAGTACCTCTTGCGCCGCCTTCCTAATATTGTTTGCCATCATCGTCCATATACTTCTAGCTTCCCCACCACTTCTCCATGCCCCCATAGCCAATAGCCTCCTCCCCAGCTCTTGAGCTTTCTCCTTTATCAAGGCACCCCACCTAATCCTCGGGCTACTCCGAACCACCCTCCTCTTCCTCCTCATCGAGATGCTGACGCCCCCACCTAGAGCCGATGTTGGGCCGCGAGAGACTCACTCGGGGTAACCTTGCAATCCTTGCACAACCCTATGTTCTATGGAAACTTCTATTCTATGGAATTAAAAAATGGCATTTGATAAATAAATAATACTACCTCTGTTCCAATTTATGTGAAGCTATTTCTTTTTTGGTTCGTTCCAAAAAGAATGACCCATTTCTAAATTTGGAAACAATTTAAGCTTAAATTTACAATTCTACCCTTAATGAGAAGCTTTTATAACCACACAAATACTCTGAGCCCCTTTCTAACTTTTTTAGGACCATAAATTTTAAAATCTTTATTTTTTCTTAAACTCCATATGCAATCAAACAGATTCACATAAATTAGAACGGAGGGAATAACAAAATAAAAATTACCACTCAACGCAAAGCATCGGAAGGACATTCTCCGGCCGATACTAGTGTAAATATGATTATGTAATAGGTGTTCATTCAGATACGCCATAACGTTCTCTCTTTTTTCACCTTTTCAAATTTATACAAAATGGTACTATAAAAATGTTGGAGGTACGTAGTTATAACATTGAAAATTGTATGATCTTTCATGTTATTTGCTATTAGCCTATATGGTGATATTAGTGGCTAAAACATTTGAATTAACTCTTCATGATGCCACTTTTTCCCAACTTGTGCACTAATTATGCCTCTGAAAAAATCTACTTATTACCCACTACCCTTTGTTGTACCTACTTATGACATACTACTAATTAATAGGTCTAAAACTTACCACTACTCCATGATTTCATGTTTATATTATCTTTATTACCTATCCAAATCTAATTTATTAGCTAAATACATATAGAGACACTTAAAGTTGATACGATTTTTTATTTAGATACCTAAATTTAATGATGTTCCTATTAAGCATTTATACTAGTAGAAATTTATTTCAATTGAGCATTTCTTGCTAAGTTGACATATAAAATGAGTTTCAACCAATATAGGCGCGTGAAGACCTCAAAAAATAGATTTTTTAATATTTTTTTTCTTTTTTAATTCCTTCTTCTTCTCCCTAAAAAAACAAAACAGATCAGTTAGTCTCTTCATTGCCGGAATCTGGCGAGAGAAACTGGCGGCTCATCCTCTCCAAAACCAACGAATCCCCCTCTTCTTTTTCAACCCTAAGAAATTGAAATCTTGGTGCACTGATTTCGAAATTGAAAATGCAACCGGCGGCTCATGCTTACATAGTTTACAAATTGAAATCTTGTTGCACTGATTTTGCTTACATAGTTTGCAAAAGAAGAAGGAGAGAACCGAGACTAAATGAAATCATTATTAATGGGTCTTTAAAAAACTTGAAAGTTTAAAATGAGTTATTTGATTTGATGAAAGTTTGGAAATTAATATTATGGTTGTCTTCGGGTCGTTGTGGGCAATCTTTAGCTGAAGTTATAATAAAAAGTTTACAATGTAGTCATTAAAGAGGTTTGTTTAGGGGAAATCTTCTTTCGATAGTTTTTCTTCTTTTATATTAGTTTTATTATATGTAGATCAATTGACCAAACTATTATAAATTATTATGCTTATTTTAATATTTTTCTTGTCATCTGATTTATTATCCACCAAAAAATGTATTATTAGTTTTCGCAGAACCCAAAAGTGATATCAAATAATATTTCGAACCCAACAGGTACAACGTAATCTACTTCATGAGTCAGTTCAATATCTTCATGAAGTCACTACTACAAGAAAAAGTACCCAACAAAAAAGTGAATGATGATGAAAAGTTAGAAAACCATATAGTAGTTCAAATTTAATAACAGAACTTTTTATGACTCTTATCACACAAAATGGTGGGACTTCTGTCACATCCCAACTCTTTTTTAAGAAAAATAAATGGGAGTGCGTGAATTAACCAATTAAGTAATAATTATTTCCAATATATACAGTACACGTCACAATTTCATATTCTGGTCTGTTAGTTGAACTGAAGATTGGACTTGTGCACCCTCTTGAATAGTAATAACAACATGTTGAGAACAAGCATGGATTTTTCTGCTTTGTGTTGCTTCAATATTGGATTCTTTTGACGAATCTACCTTTGTTTCTTTGCTGCTAAAATGAGCTAAAGAAGCAAGCTCATTAACAGATTCAGTAATTTCTTCAACACAAATGACGATATCGGTTAGTATTGATGCAACTGCAGCCACTGGTATGACTTCTAATAAGTTAATATCTTCCCAGAAACCTGATATGAGAAGTGATTTCAGGTTCTTGGCTGCTGTTTTGGCGTTTGAGACATGTTTATTTGCTGACAAGGGACAAGTCATTGTTTTTATAGAACGTGATAGTTCTTTTAGTGCTTTCCCAGATTCTATGCTCATTTTTGTTGTTGTTTCCTTCATCATTCCCTTGATCTCTTCTGGTGCCTGCAGTGGAGTTTACTACTTTTGTTAGTTTAAATTATACGAGTTTAACGTCTATACATTGACATGTTACACTATCACTTCACCCAGTACCCTTTGAATAATGATAGCGTAAAAATTTTGAATAGTATAAGTTCTATGCACTAACATTTTAAAAATTATTCAAACAATAAAGTTATAATTTATAAAATGATTACAAGTAAATCATTATTATAAATATTAGTAATTGGCATCATGTTAAAAATAAAGACTATCATACATACTATAGCGTAAAAAATATATATACTATAAGTATATAAAAGTTAAATTCGTTTTGAAATGTATAAAAAGGCCTAAGATTACATCATGTTAAATCTATAGGGTGGGAAAAAGTTTTTTACTGTAAAACTTTTGGAAGAACTAGTAGCCACAAATTTTATATTTTGAGTCTTCGAACTTGATTATTTTTACTTTTATGTATCTTGAATAGTTAGTTAATTTTGTTTATTACTTTGATTTCAGAGTTGATGTAGCCATTGAGTGCGTCAACCCTACAAGCACATTGTCTAGTCAGACTTCCAATTTTCAAGTACTGTTTCCATGGATGTCTATACTTAAATTGCCCGTGCCCTGGCTCCCATCTTGCAAAATTAGCCTGAAATAAAATTAAGAATAATGTAAGATTTTTATTAGTGGAAAATACTAATGATACTTATTTCAAGACAATTAAAGTTTGTCTCACCAAAATTTCTTCAGCATTCTTTGAATTAAGAACACTTTTGTACTCGGGCAAGGTTTTTTTAGCATCTTTTGATTCTACACCCTCTGAAGATTTAGAAATCTCTTCTCCAAATTCTGCAATTTTCATTAAAATGTATATAAAGTTATAACCTCTCATCTAAAGAGGATATATATATATATACAACTTGCAAGCATATAATGATAACGGGCTTTTGTAGGACAAAGAAACTAATAGAAGTGTAGGAGTTTTTACCTTCTAAAAACTTGCCAAGCTTCTCCATATTTTGAGCCACTAATTTGTGGAGATCTTCACCAGCCCAGACAGGCCAAACAAAGATTGAGACAATAACACAAACAGAGGCACCAATGAGTATAGTGGACAATCTTTTATGAGCCATATCCACTATTTCACCCACTCGGAAACCAGATATTGAAACCAAACAAAATGTCAAAATGAAAATTAGCATCCCATAATCATATCTGGCCTTCACTTGAGGGAAGAATCTTATGAAAGTTGATGTAAATGCTGCAAAAAATTAAATAAGAAAGGATGAAATTGTGATGTTAGTGAGAATTGTTGGAACTTGATTGTAAATATGAATAGTTAGGTAGGCTAAAAAGTAATAAAAATATAACCTTGTAAAAAGACAAATAGTCCTAGAAGTATTGGCTCCGCAACTTTACCAGTTGCGCTAGCCAAATAATGTGCTCCAACCCCTAGTGCACCAGCTAGCAAGGTTGCCATTCCCCTATTTAACCCTTTTCCAAGTGTTGCACCTGAAAATATTAAGTTACAAATTAACGATTATCATCGTCGTCGTCGTTTATTTTTACTTTTAGACATATTTAAAATTACAAGTTTAAATATTACATGTTATACGTAACAAAAGTCAATCATTGTCATATAAGATGAAACGAATAAAGTGCAATATAACTTACCAACAGAAAACTCGAAAACAACGACAACAGTCATTATAGCCCACATTGCAGAAACACCAAAACTATTATAAAGGGGTTGGAAATAGTAGAATAATGAAACCAAAGTTAGTGCCAACCCTACTTTAAGTGAATGAATCACTCTTCTTGGATCATCTTTGCCAATTTTCTTGGTTTGATTAGCAATTTCAACTATCTTGGCAAATAATTTTCCAGGCAAGGACTTAAACCGCGTCCATCCATTGATGAAAAAACCAGCCTTCTCATGGCTTACAGATCCTATCTCCATAGCTAAAAAATAGGAGCAAAATTTGCATGAAAATGCAAATAATCCAAAAGTAGAAGACAGACAAGAAAAGACAAGAAGCTAAGATAGGAACCAAAGAAGTTTATGGCTTACTAAGACATGTTGTCTGCTGGCTTCATATTTATAAGTAGAGAGGAATAAAGGAATAATTGAAGCTGACAAAACAGAAAATATTTAAAAATTGTAAAATGTTTCATTTTAAAGTGAATATGTTTTGGTGCCACTTTTTTGTACGATGGAAGTACAAGGAAAGTTCATCAAAAAAAGAGGGGTTGAAAAATACTGAAGTTGAAAGGTGCGCTAAATAAAGGTCTAACTTTTTGGATCGTGTTCATTTTATATATATATATATAATTTAATAATTTAATTATCCATCTGTTATCCACAATATTGAACCTAACGAGTAAATGTGAAAGTAGTTTTCTAGGTTTCACGAATACAGTTGTTTTTAGGTTACCTTTGAATAGCAATAGGGTTATTTAGAAGAGGGCAAACCATATTTTGGGATCTTTACAAGAACTTGACAAAATTGGAAGTGGTTGGCCATATAGCAATTGGTTGAGATCATTGTACTATGATCAAGTTGAAGATTTTTTAAGTGTTGCCATGAACTGTTATGCATTTTGATAGAAGATATTATCGTGCGATCATATCAGCTGACACGGTATCCTTGGCTTTAAAGCTTAGTTGGAATAGTTGCATGCATTTTTCCCTTAGTTCTTGGCTGAGGTTAATTTTTACTGGTGTTTTGACTATTCATAGTGGTGGCTGACATGGCATTGACTTGGAGTTAATCCACTTAGGAGGGGTGAAAATTTATGAGGCTATTAAGTCCGTTAGATACAGCGATGGAGTCAGAATATTCACTAATGAAGTTACAATATAAAGAAGTAAAAATATCATGATAATCAAGAGAAAGAAGGGGAGAAAAAAAAGTAACTCGGTGAACTAAGTTCCCGCTATGCGCAGAGTTCGGTGAAGGGCCGAACTATAAGGGTTTATTATACGCAATTTTATCCTGTATTTTTGCAAGAGGTTATTTCTATGGCTCGAACTTATGACCTCCTGATCACATGGCAGCAACTTTACGTCAAGGCTAGCTCCTCTTCTCATGATAATCAAGATAATTTAATATATAGAATATATTATACAGTGTAATTTTCTGATCGAGGAATATACAAAAAGATGAAATCGCCGCTATGGCTATTGAGATATTGAAGAATCATGAAGCACTTTTTTTTAACGACAAATAATGCAAAATTTATGACATACAAGTTAGAGGAAATTAGATACATGAACACAAGATCTAATAGAGATCAAGCTACGTTCTCTGACAAGATGGCAAGCCAATTGCATTATGATGAAAAGAACAATGGTTACAATGATGATCACTAGCTAATTCTAGCTAGCAATATGCTTTTTTCCAAATCCACAACTGATTTAGGAAAAGTTAATTTCAAAAAGAAAATTAGGGTGATATAGGGTTGGCTTTGAGAGTTTGGTTGAGGATCAGCAGATATTTTTCACAAATCTTTGGAGAAATTTTAGGACTGAGAAAAGGGGGATTCTCTCACAACCTTACCATCCAATCTAGCTTGTTGAATATTACCAATCGAGTTCTAGTTACCAATGCATAATTAGCTGGCTTGGAATTAATTTTGAAAAAATTCTTTTTAAACCAATTGAGTTCCTCTTGCATGGTCATAATCCCTTTTCCGTCATTCATAGCCTAATCCACAGTCTTAGTATCACGATCCGGATATCTCACCCTCGAGAGTCGTGATGACGCCTACTATTAGGAGCTAGGCAAGCCAATTATTAATTTTCTCTTTTAGCAAATATCAACAATTTTTTATAAAAATGAAGCATTTAATAATATAAGCGAAAGTCTCAAATGTGAATAACTGAAAGCAATGTGGAATTACAATACAAACTCTATCTAAGATTGGTGTCACGATACTCATGAACTTCTAAGATTACTAAATACAATAGATTGAAAGAAGTCATAATCTGTTTGTTTCGGTACAAAGGATAACAAACTGAAATAAAAATAGAGGAGACTCAAGGCCTGCGGACGTCAGCAAGGCTATCTCGGTGTCTATGTACTGAAGGTCTACTCCCAATCTACTGTTGTTGTCCAAAGGCTTCTCCAACACCGTGATCTGTGCAAAAGAGCACAAAAGTATAGCATCAGCACAACCGACCCCATGTGCTGGTAAGTGTCTGGCCTAACCCCGGTGAGGTATAGTGACAATGCTAGAACCAGACTCTAGATAAAACCTGTGTAGATATATATAGAAGTGCAATAGAAAAACAGTGGAAAGTAAACAATTAAAGCTGGGAGGGGAAACATGCTTATGGGGATAGCAGCTAAAAATGTAATATCAGGAATATTACAGGAAACTACATCTGATTACTTCTAACTCGGAGTAAGGGAAAACAAACCACTTTCACTTGTTTCAATTTCCTCTTGTTGCATGCGTGTAACCCGATCCCATTTCATCATATCTTGTGGTAGGCGTACCACCCGCTCCCATTTCATCACATCTCGTGGTAGGCGTACCACCCACTCCCATTTCATCATAACTCGTGGTAGGCGTACCACCCGCTCCCATTTCATTTCATAACTTGTGGTAGCGTACCACCTGCTCCCATTTTATTTCAACACAATATTACAGAGAAATCCCGACAAGGGAGTAAGATAATATAACAATTTTCCCGGCAAGGGATCAAGATATAAAATGAACTATCCCGGCAAGGGAGATCCAGCTATAACCAAACTTATTGAATTTCAACTTAGCACAACTAATACCAATGCTCAGCCATAACAATTACTTGTTCAGTTTTAAAGATCTTCAACCAAGTTCTCATAAGCATCATTTAAGAACACAATAATTTAGCAATTTAGGACTCACAGTCATGCTCAACCCCCAACGTATAGGTACTATCATCATGCCTATACGTCGAACACAACACAAATCAAGTAGCAAGTAAGACTCACTCCTAAAACATCAAGCTAGAGTTAGACCGGACACTTACCTCGATGCTTCAAACTCAATTCAAGCCTCAAGTATGGCTTTACCCCTTGGTTCCACAATAAACCACTCGAATCTAGTAACAAATCACTTTCTTACATTAATAAATACTATTGGAATCAGCCCTAAAGCATGAAAATAAGTTTCACAAAGTTTTATCCGAAAAGGTCAAAATTGCTCCGGGGCCCACGTGGTCGAAACTCAAGGTTCAGACCAAAACCTGATTAATCATTCCCCCACGAATCCAAATATATAATTACTTCTGAAATTGAATCTCAAATTGAGGTCCAACTTCCCAATTAGTTCTAACCAAAACCCCCAATTCCCCCCATGAAAATCTTTAATTGAAGTTGAAATCATGTTAAAAGATGTTAAGGAATGACGAAATTAAGTTAGAAGTCACTTACCAATCGTTTTGAAGATGAAGAGTTGTTTGAATAATCGCCTCTTATGTTTTGGATTTTTGAAAAGTGAAAACAACAACTGAAATTTACGTGTATTTATACCCTTCTGAAAGTCCCCGTGCGGACCACGTGAAAAGAACCGCGGACGTGTAGGTTGCTGAAAGCCTGCGGGTTTTTGTATAGTGCGGACTGCACCAGATCGTCCGCGGCCACGCAGCATCCACTACTGGCCGCTCAAAGCCATCGCGGCCACGCTGGCCCCTCCGCGACCGCGCTCGTTTCCTCGCAGGCCGCGCTGGAGGGTTCAGAGACTTACCCATTTTCCTGAACCTGCAACATCTGATATTTTAAATCTAAGGCATCCCGGAACCTACTTGAAACTCACCTGAGCCCTCGGGGCTCCAAACCAAGTACGTACACAACCTCAACAACATCCTATGGACTTACTCGTGTGATCAAATCTCCAAAATAGCGTCGTATACATCCAATCAAGCCTTAAAATCCATAATTTCTTTTAAATTTACATATAACATCAATTTTTCATTTCAAGTTCGAAACACGTCAAACAACGTCCGTTTTCAACTAAACTCTACGAAAAGCGCTTAAATCACATACAAGACTTGTACCGGGTGCCGGAACAAAAAATGCGGGCAAGATACCATTGCCTTCTAATCACATTTCATTTCCATTTTCCTTAATTGATTCTAAAAAAATTCACAAAATATATCATTTCTCCGGCTTGGGACATCGAAATTCGATTCCGGGCATATGTCCAAGTCCCACATTTTTCTACGGACCCTCCGGGACCGTCAAATTACAAATATTAACCGAAGTCAAATGTAATCATATTAATATCAAAATTTATTATTTTTCTCACAGAATTCACATTTAAGTTTTCTACTTACGTTCCCGAACTGTGCACGTATATCAAGGTAACCCTAAACGCAGTTTAAAAGGCCTCGAAGATACAAAATGCACAAGAAAGCAAGTAATGACCCTTTGGGTCGTCACACTTAGCCCTTAGGCTAGATTGGTTTCATGTTTTAAGTAGGGTCATATTTGAATTCTCTTAGATGGGTCACCAAATACAAACTTTATGGTGGATAGATCAACATTGTCTTAGATCATTATTGTTACAACCCAACCCCTTATTTTGAGTATGAATTTGCTTTACAGTCTCTGTTTTGAGAATGATATCACTGTTTATTGTCATGATCCGTTACATTATTATACCACGTAGGTGTCATTTGATATATATTTTTTTCCTAACTAGATTTTGGTTGAATATTCTAGAACTATGGAGAATTTTCTTGGGAAAGCTCTAGATATTTTTGCACTTGTAGGAAGGTTCTGGAAAAACATAGAGGTTACATTAGAAAGACCTTATAACCCTATCGAACAACTAGGAAAGTCCTTGAAAGATTCTAGCTATATAGAGGATTCAAGAGAGTGTACTTATTTGTAAATATGGAAGGACTTGTGGAACAATTATTATTTACATATTATCCCCTAGGTGATTAGTATAAATAGGGAGAATTCATTTGTAAACTCACCAAGCAAAACTATCAAGTTCTCTCTAGCACAAAAGCTTTCTTAGGAATTTCTCTTGTGTTCTAACATTTCTTAGCAATCTTGAGTGTAGTAAGGCTGAGTTGGCATAGCAAGAACGTCAGCAAATTTTGCAAGATCATGAGTGAGTTGTCAAGTGTTGCACGTGTACTTAGTTAACGACTAAGTACGTGACATTATGACATGTAGAAATGGGGCGCAGGCCGTAGGATTCAGGGGGATTCAGTTGAACACTTTGTCTAAAAATTATACTATGCAATTCGGCAAAATAATTTTTTTGCCAATATATAAATTGTTGAATTCCCTTGGCATAAGAATTTTTTTAATTTTTTTACTCATATTTGAATTCATGCCTCCAACACTGTTTGGGATGTGACTAAAGGGTTTGGACAAGGTTCAGAATAATTTCAAGTTTAAAAATTAATTGTCAGTTCCGCGATCGTGGGGTATAAGGTGTAAAAGTACTCTTTAATGGCAAGAGGTCTTTTGAGAAAATTGTGCAGCTTTTATTCAAAGCGAACAACATTACACCAAAGAGTCTATACTGGCTGACTTAGCCCAACAAAAAGATAAAGAGGTCATGTGTGTGTGTGTATATATATATATATATTATTCAGTTTCCTCCGGGGGTGTCAAATGGGTAGATTGGGCTGATTTTGGGCTGGCCAAAATTGTTTGAGTTAATAAATAGGTGGATCAATAACCTGCCCAAAAGTTACTTGGGCTAAGATGGGCTAAAGCTTGCGTCATAACCCAACTTTTACCAAGCTTTAATTAATATATGTGTTATTATCTTATAAATTATTTAATTTTCAAGTAAGACATTTTTCTTTTGTTATGATCATATATGATATGTCAAATAAAAAATATTATTTTAAAGATATTTTGACAAAGTTACTCATGAAATAAATTGAGCTAAAAAATAGTTCATCTTTAGATGGGCTGAGTTGAGATAGGCTGAGTTCAACAAATGGTCGGCTCAAGTTTTTCTGGGCCAATTTTGATGCCTCTAGTATGGGAATACAGAAATATCCCAAATAAGTCCAACTTACCAACCTCTAGCCATTTTATTATAGAATTATCAAAACTACGCAAACACATAAAAATTGAATACCCAAATAAATAAGGTTCTTTCTCTCCACATACAAAGATCTCCTTCCATATTTTTAAGCGTGATTAGTCACATTAGATGCAAGACGGAAAGGAAATCGTGGGAGAGGTAACAAATAAGTTGATATATATATATACACACACACATATACATACAAGATAGATTCCAAAAATCTAAGCAAAAAGGAGCATTTTTTGATGGGTACGATTGAAATTCATTAAAAACATATAGATTAGTCAATATTCAAATTTGAGGAAGATTGGAGGCGATTTGAACTGATTTAGTATCAAAATTCGTAGTTAAATCGAGTTCAAATTTTATTTTCTGCAACATATATGTCAAACAAGTATCACTCATGTATCTCACACATAGGTATATATGGATATACACGTGATACACATTTGATACAAATATGATACACAGTGTGATACACATATTATTTTTTTTATGTTCATCTTCTACTTCGAATTTTCAATCCAAACCACCTCAAAACTCCATCAAATTCCCAAAATTGAGATTCAAGCTCCTTAAGATATACACAATCTATTCTAATAACATCCACTCAAAAGAAAGCAAAAATTTGACTCTTTTTTGGCTAAAATATATAGTTAATTGGCTAATATTAGTAATATTTTATGAATTGACCTTTTTGTAGTAAATTACTTATAAATGAATATAGCTGGTAGTATCCCAAACCCTCTTTTACATATTCAGAAATTAAATGAAAAAGTTGTAGCAAGTCCTGTAACAGCATAATAAAATTATGTAGTCTTCTAATTTCTATAGGATTTAGCATGTTCGGGTTTATTACTAGTTCATCAATGCCTCAACTTTTCACGTAGTCCCTTTATTTTATGGTATCTTGGAATGAATTTTTTCATGTCTTTTGATTCCCATTAGCATAATGAATTTCTCTGATCCGGCACTTATTGAGATATAATATTATTTTATTACATTAATTAGTTTAAACTGTAAATCACTAACACTTCTATAATTTTACAATAAGTGTCACTTTGAAGATTTTCATGGAATTATGGATAAGATTCTTCAGGTTTGAAGTGTACTTAGACACATGATCCGAATCTGAATTTGTTCTGAGTGTTCTGTAAATATTCAAAATCTTTGTTAAGTCACCTCAACTTTAACCAAATTCTCCTAAGTTGCCCAATAAAATTACAGATCAAGAATAATGGGACAGAGAAGAGATCATAAATTTTGTTCTCAGAGGATTGCTCTTGTTCATAAGCAACTCCTACATTTAGGTAAGATGTGAGGCTAATGGTGGAATTTCTTGAAAGAAAAAATAAATGGTTCACATTATGCCAAGTTGCAGTTCAACAGCATAATCCCTACGGAGGAACCTTACATCAGTCTTTTTTTAAAGCGCCAAAAAAAGTATAGTGAGATGGTTAAGATTTCTTTATTTTTAATTAAAAATTTTGGGTTTACGCTCTGAAAATTAAGAAAGAATTTCCTGACGGGGAGCAAGTTTGCGCCTTAAAAGGACTATCCGATACAAATCCAAATTAATTAGTGGATTTGAATACTGAATTACTTGGGAGAAAAAGGCTGAGAATGCAAGATTTAATTTTATCCTCAAAAGAATATTACAGTACAAGTTTTCTAAGTTTCCCACACGAAGATATATACGAGAGACATGCATAATATGACACGAACATGTCCCTACAATCGTTTGTGAGAAGTAGGTGTACGCGATTTGGCATACACGTGCAACGCGTGCCGAGGAACTAGAGGTGAAACTAAGATTTTAAATTTATGGGTTCTACGGTTCTGGAAAAGACAACTTACTAAATTTTAGATAAATTATTTTATATATTAATTGAATTTTGTAGCATAAATACAGGATTTGAATTTTGTGAGTGTGTTTAAATTTATGTATTGAAGGTGTAAAAATGTTTTATACAAAAAATTTCAAGTTCTCGGATTAGGGCATTTTCTGGGTGAAAATTTTCTTCCACTCACAGAACATCAACTTTACTCCCTATCCATGAATCTTGTCAATGGCTGAGACTTCAAAGAGCCCAATCTTCTCCTAGTAAAAGATTTAAGAATTTTCATAGCAAATTAAATGGAATCTTTTAGTGATGAGATGTTGTTGTACAGAAATGGGAGCAATGTAACGAGAGCCCCACGTGTTGTACTTTTTAGCTTGGACAAAAAACATACTTATATGAAACATATTAGGATTGAATATGTTCGTTTCAGTTTTTATGTTCACTTCATTTCTTGCTTTTCTTATGAAAAAATTAGTTCTGACCACAAATATTTGGTGGTTCCTAGCTTCCAGTTTCATCATGCAACTTGTGAAGAGATCTTTCAAGAATATGGCTTTGAAATGAAGGAATATTTTTAACAAAGAATAGACGTATCTATACATTTTCAGAAGCCAGCACAATTTCATATTAGATGCACACAATTCTACTTGAGCAAAAATGCTAATGGTAACATGCACTATTCGCGCGCATTAATATTGGTTGGTCGCGACCAAAAAAGTGATTACTTCTGGCGTTTATTTAACTTCTACCCCAGGGAAGCTCAACGATATTGGTGACCTAAAGTCAAAATCTTAATAAGATGCTTTAAATTTTATAAATAAAATTTTATATGTTTTTTATTTTGTTTTGAAAAAATGATGTATAGATCATCTCGTATGTATCTTGACTAGGCATTGGGCTCTGCTAGCTCCTACCACCGAAGGCATCTGATAACTCTATTCACCAAAACTTCGACAATACTAACATCCATGGTTAAGACAATATTTCAAATAAGTTCTCATCATCTAATTATCTTACTTTGTTGTTTTGATAGTAAAATATGGATCACTTGCAAATATTTCGGCTGCTCAATTTGGATTATTGCATAATTTAAGGGACCATTTCCAAAATGTGGGCTAAGCTGTAATAAGAGTCTCAAATGTGTTGCAATATTGATCTTCAAAACAGCCCAAAGAGTAGCTTTGGAAAAGATTAGATCCAGGATCCACTTGACTGTTACTGATTTTATTACTTGAAAACTCAGTTAAATAGGAGTAATTATTTTTCTATGGTACTAATGCATAGATGAAAGTATCAGCTAAATATAGACTGAAAACGGCTAGTCAATATTCTTTTATGATCGTGATGTCCGGATCAGCTTGTGCATGCCTAAATAGGATAGCATTGCCCGAATGATAAAAGTAAACTGTCATGCGAAACCTCTACAAAGAAATGCTAGGAACATAAAGTTAAGCTGTAGGGTTTCCTCCTCAATGTTTAACAATTAGTGAACCATTAGTTTTTAGTGAATTCAATTGCCAGCTTAGCTGACTTAGAATTTGTCTCCAACAATTCTTGTGGCAAATGATGGGTTGTCCTAAGTTTAGTCAAAATTTAAGTAAGCGTTTTGGACAATATTTGGTCAAACTTTTATTAAAAAGAGGTGTAATGGCTTTCCTGGCTACTTAAATTTGAACCGAATTTGAAAGTCGATATACAAACTTTCATTATTCCCTTTGAAGACTCGAACTTGACCGACTGAGTACAAATAAATACATTTAGTAGTGTGTGTATATCAATTGCGCTGACATGTACAACACATCATATACTAGACTATTTATTACTTGACATGTGTTGTATGTGGGTCCTATTATTAAATACTAAATAAGCAAAAAAAAGTCACAGATTAAAAAAAAAGGGGGGGGGGGGGGGGGGGGGGGCGGAAGACATGACATTTACCTCCGTTCACCCACCTCTCCCCTCTTCTCCGTTCACCCACCTCCATTTCTTTCCTTATTTTTTGCTTTTTTTTCCTTTTCTTCCGTGTTCTTTCTCTCTATTATTTCTAAATTATGTTTCGTTTGCTACTGAATTGCTTGCCATTAGAATCTTCATCACTATCTGCACAATCATATTATATCATGTACAGTTTTCTCTTTTTCACTTTCATCCAATTGGTATTCAGCAACACCTATATATTAAGGAGTAGGGTAAAAAGTTATTACATTCCTTAAATATTTTGAAACGAAGACAAGAGCTTGAAAACAAACTTTTGTTTCCATAGCAGCTTGGTCCCCATCGCAATGTTAGTCTTAGTTGTTTCGGTTTGGTTGTTTGTGTAAAAACTTTCGCATATGCGCATGACATAATATATAAAGGTAGTCATCTTCGATTAGGTTTTGCTTCCGAGAAATTTCTTGGGGGAGGAAGATAATGGGAGAAAAGAACACTGGGTAAAGGGAATTTTACTGGGATGGGAAGTGGGCCTGGTTTATTTTCTTTCTTTTTCTAATTTGTACTAGTGTTAAAGCCCGCACGATGCGCGGATAATTTAACAAAATATTAATTTTATAAAATTATGATCTAATATATCCTATTATTTAAATAAATATTAGTTACTATTTTATTTTTTAATATAGTGTACATAAATATAATAAAATTTGTACAAAATCAAAGGATACAAAACACTATCGTAACCAAAATCAAATTAATTATATATATATATATATATATATATATATATATATATATATATATATATATATATATATATATATATATATATAATTGTGTTATCCATTGCTTAATATAGTTAAATTGACATATGAATTATTAATAAATTACCAATTTAGTATAATAACTGTTCTCATATACACACACTACTACTACTACTACTAATACTACTACTACTATTATATTAGGAAAAAATTACTCTCCAATTTGAAATGGTAGTTTTTTACTTTTTGTTTTATTTTTTATTGTCAATAATTTTAAAACTCCAACTTAAAAATACTCTCAATTTGAATGAGTAGAATATTTTTTGTGTGTATATATATATATATATATATATATATATATATATATATATATATATATATATATATATATATATATATATATATATATATATATATATATATATATATATATATATATATATATATATATATATATATATATATATATATATTCAATTAGTGTAACCAATTAATTCAAAATTCAAAAAAATACTTAGAAAAATAGTTTATTTTATCTTAACAAAGTCACCTGGCATTTTGTGGGTAATACACTGTCTTAATGTAGTGCTTTTGCTTCTTCTATTCTATATAGATAGATTTATTTTTGTTCTAGATTTTTTTTAATCAAAATTATTAGTATCACGCGTAATTTCGTGACTTGCACACACTTTGTCCACATCATCTTTGTCACTGTCACACGTGCATGATCAACGGTCAAATAAGTTGATTAGTTATCGGATATGTAAACTTGAGTGTTCAAATGGAAATAATGTAAATTTGTATATCGGCTTTAAAATTCGGTACAAGTTTAAGTGGCTAGGAAAGCCGCCTTAAAAAGATATTTGAAGTCAAAAGTTGAAAAATAGTACTAGCATGTATTTCCCTACTTTTGGAATGATTATTATTTACTATATTTAAATTAAGGACAATGGTGGAAAAATTATTTTCCAAGGAGAATAAAAAAGTGGAAATGGAAGAAGAGAAGTCAATAAGGCAAACCAGAAGACATCAGCTGGCAAAAAGAGAATTGAAAGCCAGAAAAACATGTCCAGAGAAAATGGAACAATAAATTACACATCAGCTAAACCCTATGCTCCCTTCCTATCATCATCTCCACCTTTTCTATACAACAACAGTAGAACCAAGAATCCTCTTATCATCACATGAACCATCTCCCATTATCATTTTCCATCTCCCTCTCCCTTTATCTAATTAAAATTAGTACACTTAAAGGTAAGAATAAAAAAAAAAGTCTGATTGCCAGATATTACAAACTGATGGATTTTGAATGTAATTAAAAGTATCTACCTATCTTGAACGACGCTTAGATACAACTTGATACGTTCGGGACTTCTGGATACTTCTTGCTCGTGGGAGACGAAAAATGAGGATTAGCTCGCTCTAAACCAAAGGGATCAGCCTAGTGTACATGTCAGTCATGGCAAGCAATGGTTGACTGCTCGCTTAGATCATAGCCTGTTCATCATTGTAAATTACATGGTCTGCCTGTTGCAGGTATTGAAGCTGCTTGGTGAAACGAATGCACCATCGTTGTGTCATTATTATCGATGGCATTAGCAGATTCTGTTCCACCTTTAGAAGTTTGCTCCAAGAGGCGAACAAGTGAGATGAATATATCCATCCTCGTCACGTCTCTGTTTGCCTGTATTTAAACATCAAATATTTAGGTTGAGCTAAAGATGACAAAAGTGCAATCGCTGTTGTTCTAATGCAAGAAACAACTGCCGCCCAGATCCAGATAAGTAGATATATACCTCTACGGCAAACCTTGCCCATATTTTGTCATTCCTCGTTTCCATAACCCCTTTTAAGATTGTCAAGCCCAATCCTCTTATTATGTCAGCTATTTCCAGAAACAGACCTCGTTCTTCACAAAGCATCTGCAGAAAACAAACAAATTCAGTATCCCTAACAATAATGGCATCTAGTCTGTTGCTAGAACCATAAACAAGTTTAAAGAAGAACAACATTTGGTAAGTTAACAGATATTCTAACCTCTACAAGCATTTGACGAGGTTGATTCAGATCCTCAACGATTATAGGGCAGACCATAGACTGTGAACCAACTTCATATGCCCATGTTGCTCCTCCTTCAGAATTATCTTTTAAAAGCAATCCTCCTTCCTTGCTGATTATCTGCAGGGTCACAGCACAAAGGGAAAGTAGTAAGTAATTCTCAAGTAGATTCAGGCTTCTTGTATCACTTGCTAAAATATCATTCTAACATTTTGTAAAGACCAATAAAAATGTATCAAAATGTCAAGTAAGAAACTTATGCTAAGACTAGTATGCTATGACATTCCTTTGAAAAGGGGATCACAAAAAAGTTAAATGGTTATGAGCGAACCTTTGACTCTCCCGTCTGCTTTAATTTGTCAGCATGTTTGGTTACACTCTGCAAGAAAAGCATGTGCTTGATCGTGCGTTCCAGTAGTGCATCAATGCTACACTGAAATCATAAAATCCAAAAAGGGAGAAACATTTATAAGAGAAATTATTCATCCTACAGAATACGAAAGAAAAATATATAATAATGAATATACATTAAAGGAAAAGGTAAAGAGTTCAAAACTAGGTATTACCTTTGCCCCATTTGGAACAATTTCTCGCAACTCTTTCACACGATCTTGGATCATTTGCCGGTCTTTAGGCCTTGGTCTAGGATTCTCTCCTGGTTTAAGCCTTTTGCGACCGGTTTTGCTTGTCTCATCAGGCTTCTTAGAATATCCAGTAGAAACAATGCTAGTTGGCTTTGTATCATGACCCTGTTCTACCCATGAACTAATTTGTAACCCATAAATTGAACTACTCTGCGAATAGGCTCCTGTGTTTTCATTAGAGTACTCAGATCTAAATGAACGAGAAATCATTGCTCCTGATTTTGCAAGAGTCTTGGGCTGACCAAATACCTCTCCTTGAATTTGACTAGAGAAACCTGCTCGGCCGTAGGAAGATGCAGCATTTGGAGCAGAGGAGCTACTCAAATTCGTTATTGTTGTCCGACAAGAAACATCATCATCCAAATTCTGCTTGACGGAAGGCTTGGATGCTATGGAATCCAAAAGACGCTCAAAACCAGCCGCAGAAAATGATCCATTATTGGATTTTCCTTGATTGACTGTCGAAGAAGCAACATTATGACTAATTATGGAAGTAGAAGTAGAGTTATTCTTAATCCGATCCTTTGTGTCCGTGTCTGGTCCTTTACTTTGATAACTATTCCTTTCATTAAGTAGTTTATTTTTTAAATCAGCACCCAGAACATCAAAGAGGTCATCCCCCGAGTAACCTTGGACACAGGAATCTTCATATTTGTTATTTTCAAGTAAAGCCTTCTGCTCCACGTATTCATGTTTTTCACCATAAACCTCTTGCATGTACTTGCTTGAACACGGGTGCTCATTCTGTGTTAGCATAATACCGAGTGCTTGAAACAAATCGTTTTCTACTATTCCGTTACTCTCATCCCACATAAATTGTGAACTCTGACCATCAGAAGTATGATTGGTAATCACATCGTTCCCAACATAAGACGATTGCCCATTTCCAGTAGACTTTGTGCAAGAGTTGATTTTGCCAAAATCATGGCTACCAGCATTTGAAGCGATCCCCTGTTCAAACAACCTTAAGCTGCCACTATCTACAGTTAATGAATCAATAGAAGATTGCTGGTGAAAGGGAGGCCTCGGAATGTGCAAAGAACATTGTTGACTCGTCCATATGTTGGAATTTGGAGAAATTACCTCTGCTTTAATCGCATTATTTATTAGGTGGCAATTAGGAGACAGGTCTGCTTTCACCTCTGGATCAATATTGTGAAACTGATGATCATGAGAATGAACAAAACTTTGGGTCATATTGGGGGCTCGAAATGTTGCATCAGTAGACATGATTCTGTTCTGAACTTGTGAAGCCAGAGAGGAAGTTTGACCAACGAAACTCTCAGTCTGACTTAAGTTATTCTGATAACTGCAGCTAGCAATAACTGGAGCGGATATCGTCGATTTGGCTCTCCCATAAGAATCTAGAGAAACTGGTGCAGTGTTAACTGCAGGATCTTCCATTGCATTTTCATCGGATAACAAGACACCGGGAACACATCCTAGTTGACTAATCAGCATCCTTGCATCCTCCACAAAACCCATATTCTCCATTATCTGAGGCAGCAAAAATGACCATTTCACTTGACACAATTTATGATAGTGAAATTGAAAAACAAAAGTTTAATCAACCAGTTAGCCTAAATCCCAAACTAGTTGGGATCCGCAATATGATTAATCCCCTTTATATTCTGCTATTCATTCCCCGATTCATCAACATAAGTTATCTTTTGACGCAACAACTAAGGGATCTAGCTTGAGAACAAATTGGTGTACGCAATGATGGTAGATATAATTCGAGTACCTTGGTACCCAAGTCTATTTTTCTCCAAGTAAGATTTTAAAATGGGAAAAGAAAAATGAAGAACTTACATGTGAGCATGATCCAAATTGGACAACACCATGAGGAAGAATAGGAACAACTGCAATTGTCTGCATATCAGTAACATAAAGAATCAGTGAGCCGCAAAAGAAATACACACAGCATTTAAGTTAATTCAAACAGATTGTACCTTGATGCCAGCATTAAACTGTTGAGTCAGCTCTTTCAGTACCTAAAAGAACCACATCGTATGGATACACCAGTAAGTATCAGTTAATGCATCCAGAAGATACAATGAGACACAAATAACATTACATCGTTGCATAAAAAAGATAACCTAATTTAAGTTTGTCGTTAACCTTACAGAAAAAACCCAAAAAAAAGTTGTTGTATCTAAGCTTGACAGAATTAAGTTGAATTGTGAAATATTAACTTTTTACCACAGAAGTGATTATGGGCAAGGGGTAGCTATTCAAATACTAATTGCAATGGAGAAAGTAAAGATCATGTATAAAATGTAATACTGGCCGCATATCTCTTTCTCAGCATAAACTTAACCACATCAAGCTAGGAACTATCTCAATATGTACCTCTGGTGGATGAGCTACACTACTAAAACCATCTGAATGAAACCACTGATGATTCCCAGTAACTGCAGCCCGACCGATTAGTCTGAGAAGAAATATTATGCATATCAAAGACATGGTACAAGTAAATGAACTCTTTGCCGATACTCATTTTAAACAACAACAACAACTACCCAGTATAGTCCCACAAAGTGGGGTCTGGGGAGGGTAATATGTAGACGAGCCTTACCCCTACCCGAAAGAGCAGAGAGGCTGTTTCCAATAGACCCTCGGCTCAGTGAAACAAAAACAAAAACAAAAACAAAAACAAAAGAGCATTAGTAACCGATACTCATTTTAAAAAAGAAAGAATTAATAAACTGAATTCAGAACTTATTACCCTTCTCCTACTAGGTTGAATTGACTTTCCGTCATCATTTTGTTTACGAGTAAATGCACTCTCTCCCCTGATTGATTCATGAGCTGAGAATTACGAACTCCCCAATCTTGGAATGATAGTTCAGGATTCTCAACCCCAGAAATTCCATGAATTTCAGAGAATGTTAAAGGTTGATAATAAGATTCTTCCCAAATTAAAAGCCTGCCAATCAATAAAAGAAAATTTTTAGTAAAGGGGTTAACAAAAAACCAGCAGATAAGCCAAGATTCAGTGCCATTAAAATAGAAAGTGACAGTTCTGTAAGTTCCTATTAGCAACATTACTGGAGAAGTGCATATAAAAATAAAGAAGAGACAACAAATTGGAGAATAATAACATAAGGAATCCAACAAAAATGAGGAAAACTGTAATGAGTATGTTTGTATACAGGAAATCATAACAGTAGAAAGGGTTTCAGCAAATTAAAACAAATCACTTTCATATTTTTTTTCATTTCATTCCACAAAGATTCTTCAAGACAAAATGGACTAAAACAACCACAACATTCCAAAAGCAGAAAATGACATTTTCCAGATTACAAAGCCAAAAGCAGAAAATGAAACAATATTCTGTAAATCCATAGCATGTAAAGTAATACCATAATAAACAATAGTATTATGATACACATTACAATGCTCTAAGTTTGCTTGGTCAAAGAAAGGAACTGAGCAACAATAGAATCAGTGAAACTCAGTTTACAGTATTTCAGCAGCTCAAGTGCTGAACAACAAAAGGACCATCAGACTTTACACTTTTTCAGTTACTTACTTTCATTTGCCCTCCATTTTCTCGGCAAAGTGAAAATAATTGTCAGCACAAAATCCAAAAACAAGGAAAACGAAAAGATGAAAAAGATATTCCACAAAATAAACAAATACATTTTTCTCCATTTACCCAACCAAAAAAATAATTAACATTAAATCTGAACTCAACACACAAGGCAAGATTTTTTTATTTTTTTTTAGCAGGAGGATTTCCTAGTTCTAATTTCATTATCTTTCCTTTTTTTTTTTAAAAAGAAAAAAAGAATAGCTCTACCCAACATGAAAAAGATAAAAAGAAGAATTTACATTAAATTTACATTCCTATTCAAGAATTTACATTTTAAAAAAGAAATGAAATCAACTCACAATAAAGCTAAAGCCACATGAAAAAACTAACAAAAATTTCACAAAAAAGAAATGAAATCAACTCACAAGCCAAGATCTTTTTTTCACTACCATGAAAAGAAGTGTCATTTAAAAAATACTATTTCTACATTCATTTTAATTTTTGCTTTTTTAAAAAGGAAAAAAAATAAGAATTTTATTCATAGAAATAAGAAAACTCACTTGGTATTCTGGCAACCGATCTTCCAAAAAACAGCATAAGACCATTGGTTTACTCCACAAAGTGTCTTCAAAACCTCTTTCAACAAATACCCCATTTCCACTAATTTTTGTTTGTCAATATCTCAAATAGAGAGAAAAAAACACTTGTTTGTGTTTTCTTTTTTCTTGTCTTGTTTTTTCAGCTAAAAATTATAGATTAAATGAACTAACTTCCTCTGCAAGAGCCACGCCCAGCTTGTTTAGTTCTTAATCCACCACTTCTTTTTCTCACAGGATCCAAATTTTGTACTATTATATCCCTGCAACCCATTCTATGGGTTGAGAAAAAAGTGAAAGCGAAAAACGAGTGTGTTTCTTTAGCCAAATATGGAGAAGAAAACCCTTCGGAGAAAACTACACTATACCACAAGCTTTAAGCTCACAGCTAACAACAACTACAATTTTCTCCATTTTTAACCAAAACCTTATATGAATGTTAAGTATTGAAAGGGAGTTAAAGATCAGAGCTTTGATGAGCGTTCTTGGTTTCTTGATTCTTTGGGTAGTAAAATTGAATCTTTTGGTGTTTTAATGTGTACTCACTGTGTGTATTGTGTGTTTTAGTGGGCAAAGAGGAATGGCTATTTTTTTGAGGGGGCTGTTGTTGTGTTTGCAGTGTTTTGCTCTGTGTTCATAAGAAGAAGACGAAGCAGAGGGAAGGAGGAGAAGGGTAAAAATAGGTGGTAGGGAGTGTGCTAAAATACGCTTGTCTGGTGGGGTTTTGCTAAACTACGCAAATGATAACTCTCCTCCTTATTTTATGTGATATACATTTTAAAAGTTGAAAAAACACTTTTAACTATTAATCTCTCCGGTTCAAAATAAGTAATTTTTTTATTTTTTTATCTAAAATAAGTAATTTTTGTAAATTGTAAAAGTAAATTAATTACTTTATCCTATATTATTTTTAAAATAAATAGTGTTAGAATATGTATTAGGAATATTTATGTGAGATAGTAAAGATTAATATGGTCAATTCCATTACTAATTAATACTAAAGTGTGGATTTGTTAATTTTTGTAAAAAATCAAAAAAATAATTTATTTTGAACCGTAGGAAGTACGATTTAAAATTAGAAGTATTTATTTATGTAGATATAAAAAATTGAAATTATATTATTTCGAAATATAAAAATTTTTAGTTTGACAAACTAAAAAAATACATTAGTGAATTGGAATCGAAAGAGTAATTAATAAAAGGATTTGTAGTTTAATTTTTAATTTTTATTTTTGCTTTTTTATTTGACAAAAATAGGCTTGGGAATAGTAGAGAATTACGGGGTTTTGCCACTGTAGGAGTTTCTTGTCGGCTTTCTGGTCTCTTTCCAATTCTGGGGAGGCTCAGTGCTTTTGTGTTTTGTGCATTGGGACTACACAAAAGAATCTTGGTATTTGCTTTTTCTTAGAAATGCAAAAAAAAAATACAAAATACCAAATTAAAATAAATGAAATCTTAGGACCAGCCATAACTTGCAAAGTTTGTTGATAAAATTAATTTAAAGTTGTAGTAAAAAAATAAAATTATTTGGAATTTGGTATTATAATTTATTTTATTTATATTTAAATAAAATTTATAGTTAGAGTTATATTTTATGTTTCTAAATGAAATAATTTTCATACTATTATGAATATGAAGAATTGATAATTTATTTTATGTGTGGAAATTTATAGAGAAGTGTGAAAGAACTGTAAAAGAGATCTATAATAAGATCATTCATCTTCAAAGTTTAATAGAATATAAATTATTTAGAAGGGGTAGATAAATTTATTTGGAGAAAAGTTTAATTAGGACACAAGTTCAACGGAAAACTAAAGTAATAAGATACATTAATGATATGACAGGAGTATAATATAAACAACTTTAAAGAGATAGGTATCCACAATATTTATTACGAGAATGACTATGAAAAATATTCAGTTGTTAAAGTGAAGTTAAAGATGTTATTAATAGCCTATTTCGCTAATCTTCTAAAATCAGAGAGTTTTTCTTTTAAAAAAAGTATTTTTAATGATTAGTAGTTTGTGTTTGACTAATTAATTTTAAAAATATTTTAAATAGTAATTAATGTTTGGCCAACTTTTAAAACCGCTTTTAAATGTATTTTTTCCAAAGGTGCTTCTCGGAATAGTGCTTTTGGAAAGAAATTACTTTTATCTCCTTATACGTCTCCCCAAAAATACTTTTTTTATTCTAAAAACTTGGCAAAACACCTTATTTTTGGGAAAAAAATACTTTTGGCCCAAAAAAAAAACTTGGCCAAACAGACTATCATACTAATTAATGACTCCATCGACTCAGAAATAGGAAAATGAGATTAATAGTACTCCATCTTATTTTATTTTTATGTAATAAATATTACGGAAAACATCAGAAATAGCCTGATTTGCAATTGCATATTAAAAATTAGTCATAATTTCAAAAATAATTAATGTTTAACTACTTTTTCATGTAAAAATAAAGTTTTAACAAAAAAATGCCCCTAAGGATTTATCAAATTTTAAGCATGGTATGCTGGAATCTGAATTTTATACGTATGAGATTCTAGCCTAGTGTTGCTGTAATTTCATAATGTGTTGGAGTTCTAATATAATATGTTGAAAATTTATACATAGGAGCTCCATCTAACATATTGTGCTGAAATTTTTTGTGTTTCAGCAAGGGTATTTTTTCAAATTTTATCTCCACATAAAAGAGTGACTACTTTTGAATAACTTTACAAATATTGACTATTTTTAAATTACCAATCCAAAAAGTGGTTAGCCTATGCTATTTTGACATATTATTACTATGACAACATTGTTTAATTCAAAAATAATATAATTTAAAATTTTATAATCCTTAATAATATATTTTTATAGTAACATAATCTCAAGCATATTTAAGGCTACAAATTTTAAAAATATTTACTTTTTCCATCTAAATCTGTCCCAATTAAAATACTTCACATAAATTGAAAGTGATACATTAACTTTGTGTATGCATTCAAATTACCTCACTAAAATCATTCAACTTATATTGTCTTAGTTTATGCTCAATAATCTGATATTCTTCTTAATCGCAATTTATATAGAGTATTCTACATTTTATTTTCTTACATTTAGCTTATTCAGAATTTAACTTCTACATGTGTAATAAAATATGATTCCGAAAATTATGTAACTCTTTCTAATGTCTTATCCGAAACAATATGTTGGTATAATTTCCATAGAATATCTTATTATACATGAAAGCGGCAAAAACTTTTATGTACCACATAATCATATTGTATAAAGTTTAATCTTTTTCCTAAACAAGAAAAGTAAAATCTTAATTTTCTTTTAACTTTTTATTCTTTTAGGTATTTCGTTAAAAAATTATTGTTAAAGGTACTTCTTTATTTTATTATTTATTTATTTTGTTGGAAAGAGGTGGATTATTTGTAAAGCAACCTACTTTTCAGTGGGGGCAATGGATCTTGGGACCTCTAAATTTTGTACTTTGTCTTTTTATTTATTTTTCCAAACTCTTTTTTTTTTAATGGAAAGGTCAGAGGAGTTATTCAGAGATTGTAGTCAGCAAAGGGTGTTTCTCATAGTGGGTATTGCTGTCAGGATGACATATTCCGTATTTACCCATTGTCTTGACTACTTTTTCACCTGTTGCCACTGATCATGACGCCAATTCTCTGTCACTATTAGTACTATAATTTTTCTTGAATTTCTTGTTTTAAATTACCTTTTTATTACGAAATTATTTTAAGGGTAAAACAGAAATTACAGACAAAATAAAGAAATGAAAAAGTGGGCTAAAACAAAATTAAATGGTAAGAAAATGAGGTTACTATTAGAATATATTATGTGTATCTTTTTATTATTGGTAGAATATTCTTTCATTATTGTACAGTCCTATAATTGGTAGGATTTGATTTCTTTCATTATTGTACAGTCCTATAGTTGGTAGGATTTGATACCTCTCTGTACTCTATATATACTTGTGAGCAATACGAGAAAATCAATTCTCCCAAAACTCTCTACATGGTATCATATGCCAGTGGCTTATCGCCAAAGAAACCCTAATTCTTACCGCGCCGCCGCCGTCGCTGCACTAATCGGCAATCCACCGCCGCCGACCTTCTCGGTCCACCGCTTCTCTTCGGCGTCTTTCTGCGCCATCGCTGCACTAACCGGCAGCCCTCTCTCTCTCGACGTCGATCAGCGCCTCCTCTGCCTCGCGCTTCATGGCCGCTATAACATCCAACGATCTTCTCCAGCCGATTGCCATCAATGCATCGGCTCAGATCCCACTAAAATTGGATTCCACTAATTACCTGGCGTGGAAGTTCCAGTTCCGAACCCTTCTTACGGGTTACGACCTCCTGGGCTTCTTGGACGGATCGAAGCCGTGCCCACCAGCCACTATCGTCGACAAGGAGGTAACTTCCCCCAATCCAGCATATCACTGGATTCGCCAGGACAATCTTATTCTCAGTGCCATCATCTCGTCGATCACACCGACGATCATCTCCTTTATTGACGTTGCGGAAACCTCTAAAGAGGCCTGGGACATCCTCGCGCGCACATACGGCACTGCTTCTCGTGGTCGTATCATGGCTCTCAAACAGCAGCTCCATAATCCGGTAAAAGGTTCTAAATCTATTACTGATTTTATGCACGGTATTCGCGTGATTGTGGATGAATTATCTCTCCTGAGTGTTACTGTTGATTCCGAGGATCTTGTCATTAGGGTTCTAAATGGTCTTGATGATCCGTATATGGAGCTCTCCATTCTATCCAAGCCCGTGAATCTCCAATCTCTTTTGCTGAATTACATGATAAGTTGTTAAGCATGGAGGCTCAGATTACTGCCCGTGCGCCGGCCACCTCCGCTGCATCTGATTTGGCTCCGTCGGCTGCCTTCGTCGCCGGACAGCAGTCCGGCCGTAACCGCTTCGGCGGCCGCGGCCGTGGCAGCCGTGGTCTATCCTCCGGCCGCGGTGGTTACTCCAACAATGGTCAATCTCGCGGGTACAATGGGAAGTGTCAGCTCTGTAGTGAATTTGACCACTCCACGCGCCGCTGTCCATCCTATCCTATTTCCGGCGCAAATCAGCCCCCTTAAGGTGGACCACAGCCGCGACCAGCATACGTTGCGTCATCTTATCTGGCTGCTCACACAGCCCATCACTCTCCATCTAATTGGATCCTGGACTCTGGTGCCACTCATCACATAACCAATGATCTTGCCAACATGTCTCTTCACAGTCCCTACACTGGTTTCGATTATTGGTAACGGTGAAGGTTTAAAAATTACACATATTGGCCAACTTTTCAGTTATTCATCTCTTTTATTGCCTGCGGCTCTCTGTGTTCCACATATTCGTAAAAATTTGATCTCTGTTGCTCAATTATGTCGTCACAATAATGTTAATATCGTTTTTTCTGATACTGGTTTTCAGGTGAAGGATCGTCGCACGTGGGCAACACTCGTCAGCGGCGCACGTAGGAACGACGCCTACTACTAGCCGGCGGCTTCCCGTCTACCGTCCGCCCTCACGGCACAAAAACTCCCTGCGTCATTGTGGCATTCTCGCTTTGGTCATCCGTCAGCTAAAATCCTACGTCATTTAGTGTCTTCTAGCAGTATAGCGTCCAGTAGTGTGTCTGATTTTGCTTGTGTCTCTTACAAGCTTCATAAGTGTCATAAGTTACTTTTCTCTAAGTCAAGTTTATCTTCTACTGCTCCGCTGGAGCTTATTTTTTCTAATGTATGGACCTCTTCAATTATTTCTAATGAAGGATTTAAATATTATGTCATTTTTGTTGATCATTTTTCTAAGTATGTTTGGTTTTTCCCTTTACGCCGTAAATCTGATGTCTTACAAACATTCCCCACTTTTAAGTCCATTATCGAAAAATACTTTTCTACTAAAATCATTACTCTGTATACTGATAATGGGGGTGAATTTCTAGCTTTATGCTCTTTTCTTGCCTCCCATGGCATCTCACATCTCACTTCACCTCCTCATACACCTCAACACAATGGCTATGCTGAACGCCGTCATCGTCATATTGTCGATACTGGTCTCACCCTCCTTCATTATGCCTCTGTCCCTCTCATTTACTGGCCTTATGCATTTGCCACAGCGGTCTATCTCATTAATCGTCTTCCCAAGACAAATATCTCGATGCTCTCCTCCTTTGAGTCTCTCTTCCATAAGCACCCCAACCTTGCCAAACTACGTGTCTTCGGCTGTCAATGCTTCCCTTGGCTTCGGCCCTACACCTCACACAAAATGGAACCCAGATCTCGTGCCTGTGTCCTCTTCGGCTACTCTACTACTCAAAGCGCCTATCTATGCTTTAATCTCTCAACGTCTAAAATCTTCGTCTTGCGTCATGTCACCTTCCATGAAGACGTCTTCCCGTTCTCGAAATTGTCTAACCCCGAGTCTCCCCCTGTACCCATTCCGGTCTCCCTAGAAGTCCTTCCGCTGCCGCCACCAGTACCTGTCGTCGCTCCCACTAGCGATCCTTCACTGGACGCACTGCCCGCGCCACCAGCGCCCCTTCCGGCACCGCCAGCGGCCCCTACCGCCGCTACACCCATTATGCCGCCACCTACATCCTCTCAGGGTGGTCATCATATGCAAACTCGCAGCAAAAATAACATCTTTACGCCCAACAAGAAGTTTGGTATGTCTGATGTCACCTCTCCAGCTATTACTGAACCTCAGACTTTGTCTAGTGCTATGTCTGATGAGCGCTGGCGCGCTACTATGTCATCAGAGTTTGATGCTCTGCTACGGAATGGCACCTGGGATCTTGTTCCGCCTGATTCTTCATAGAATATTGTGGGTTGCAAGTGGGTTTATCGTATCAAACGAAAGCCTGACGGTACTGTGGATAAGTTCAAAGCCCGGCTTGTTGCGAAGGGCTTTCATCAGCGTCCTGGTGTAGACTTCCAGGAGACTTTCAGTCCGGTTATTAAGCCGGCAACTGTGCGTTTGGTTCTCAATCTAGCTGTATCCAAGGGCTGCCCTCTTCGTCAAATAGATGTGAACAATGCCTTTCTCCACGGGAAGCTTACAGAGGATGTTTATATGGCACACCCACCGGGTTTTGTTGACAAAGCATATCCATCTTATGTCTGTAAGTTACAAAAAGCTATTTATGGTCTCAAACAGGCACCCCGGGCATGGTACAGTGCGCTCCGCCAATGCCTTCTGACCATGGGTTTCGTCAACACTACTTCTGACACTTCGCTCTTCGTCTTTTAGCATTATGGTATTACGGCCTATTTTTTGGTACATGTTGATGATCTCATATTGACTGGTAATGATTCTGCTTTCTTGAACCGTGTGATTGACTCTCTTGGGACTCAATTTTCTCTAAAAGACATGGCTGATCTAAGCTACTTTCTTGGTGTTGAAGTTCTGCGCAGCTCCAAGAGGTATTTTCTTTCTCAGCGTAAATATGTTGTTGATCTTTTGACTCGTCATAATATGCTGGAATCCAACCTTGTTTAGACGCCAACAGCGGCGTCAACCCGCCTTCATCTGGCCGACGGCTCGGGTCCTGCCGACGCGTCCGTCTATCGCCAGGCCCTTGGGGTCTCCAGTATCTCTCCTTCACTCGTCCTGATATCTCCTTTGCTGTGAATAAACTCTCACAGTTCATGCACGCTCCTACTGTCACTCATTGGGGTGCAGTTAAGCGCCTCTTCCGGTATCTGAATGGGACGCGTGACTTCGGAGTCTGGCTGCGTCCTTCATCTGCTATACCTCTGCATTGTTTCTCTGATGCTGATTAGGGTGGAAACTGTGATGACCGCTCCTCAACTGGTGCGCCTATGTTGTCTCTCTGGGGCCTAATCCTATTTCTTGGAGCTCCAAAAAGCAGCGTTCCGTTGCACGATCTTCTACTGAGGCTGAATATCGTGCCATTGCTTCTGCTGCCGCTGAAGTCCGTTGGCTTCATTCACTGCTGCGCGAGCTTCATGTCCCTCTTCCGGCTGCTCCTGTCATTTACAGCGACAACATTGGCGCCACTTACCTCTGTGCCAACCCTGTGTTTCATTCGCGCATGAAACACATCTCCATTGATTATCACTTTGTTCGTCAACTGGTTCAAAATGGATCTCTTCGTGTTGCTCATGTATTCTCTGCTGATCAGCTTGCTGATGCTCTCACCAAGTCCTTATCTCGTCCTCGACTTCTTCTGCTGATGTCCAAGATTGGCGTGTCCTCAGGCCCTCCATCTTGAGGGGCCGTATTAGAATATATTGTGTGTATCTTTTTATTATTGGTAGAATATTCTTTTATTATTGTACAGTCCTATAGTTGGTAGGATTTGATTTCTTTCATTATTGTACAGTCATATAGTTGGTAAGATTTGATACCTCTCTGTACTCTATATATACTTGTGAGTAATACGAGAAAATCAATTCTCCCAAAAGTCTCTACAATTACATCTGCCTTTAAACAATTATATCAAGATCGTCCTCTTTTAAATCTTTTAATGTCGCAAAAACTTACGGATTTATGTAACACTACAAAAGAATATATTGCAAACAGTAGAATAACGTTATTTTTAATTAGAAGTTTCAGTTTAAATCTGGAAAGAAGAGAAAAACTTATCGGTAAATAACACTTTATTTCTTTAGTTAACTTATCCAATATGAATTTTAATTCGTAAGATCAATAAATTTTGATTACCGAATACTTCTAGTTAATCCAAAAATACCGATTGCGAATATTGGAAATAATGCTTGATGAAAATTTTTGATAGAAAACTACCGCAGAAATTCAAAGAAGTATAAACTGTATAAAATCTGAGCTGCAACTAAGTTAGTGTTTAGATATAAATTTGATTAAAACTTGAGAAAAGAGTTTTTTAAGTTTTGTCGAAAAATAGTTTTTGGAAATTAAAGTTATGTTTGGACATGTATTTTATTTCAAAAAAATTCAAAACTTTTACCAAAAACTATTCCTGAACAAACAATGTTTATATATATATATATATGGCTAAACGGTTTGTTAATACTCTATTGTCTATTGAATAAATTTACTGAAAATTTGAGACCGAAGGAAACAAGGGTCTAACCAATTAGAACCGATGTAAGCATATTGGTCTAGATATGCACTTTTTATCAGTTTTTAATATTGAAGTCAACAGAATTTATTTTATTTTGTATTGATGATATACTGACAATGGTATTAATTCAATATATCCGGAGAAATAATGGGAGTTAATGTTATTTAAAATATTGATTTGGTAGATTTGCAATCTATCACATTAAATAATTTTGCTATTGACTATAGCATAAGCATGCTTGTGCCACTATAATACTATTCTAAGGTTTAGGTAAGAAGTTGTATTTCTCTACGTATTGCAACATAATTGTTTATGTGTGAAGTTGTCCTTCTATACGTACAAAAAATTTCTGAAGTTTACTGAGGAACAGTAATCTTATTTTTAATTATTTACTAAGCAAATCATGGTTACCTAACAATGAAGAAAAATATAGAATTGCCTAGCTACTTGGAAGTAATAATTATGTTTTTGTATGTGTGAGATACATTAGTAGGTCTATGCATCTCATTTTCATATTCTTTACTTGTTAGCATTGCGGGTTGGAATTAATTTTTCTTACATAGAAAGTCGCCAAATGGTGATACTTTATTAAACAAGAAAAATAAGAAAAGATGATGAAGCAACGCTTTTCAATCACCTTATTCGGTCTTAATATACAGGAAACAATCACCATTTTATAAATATGTAATATACTAGACTAATCAAAAGTTTATGACCAGACCATGGTTAGTGAAGCAGAGAAATGTGGAACCAGATGGTTCGCATACTGCCGATAAACCTCGGGGAAGTGCCAAATGTGGAACCAGTTGGTTCGCATATTGCTTTGGATATGGATCTAGGTGAAGACCCCGGAAGAAGTATACGGAGGGAAGCCCGACCTAGGGGCCAAGGAACATAGGGCGTAGAAGATGGGGGGATCAGCCTCCAAGTAATTCTTGAGATGCTATAAGCTCAACAGATTGCCATCGCACAATTATGAGGATGCTCGAGGAACTCACCAAGAGAATGGAGTCCGGAAAAAAGAAGATTGAGGATAATGGCAAAAAAGTGGAGACTGATAAATCCCGTGTTGATCAAATACTAGGGGCACCCCCAGTCTTGAAAGGTTTGGATGCCAAAAGGTTCATACAAAAATTGTTCCCTCCAAGTGTAGCTCCGATGCCCATTCCTAAAAAGTTTTGCATGCCCGATATACCTAAATACAATGGATTAACCGGTCCTAACGAACATATTACCTCGTATACTTGCGGGGTTAAAGGAAATGACTTGAATAATGATGAGATCAAATCAGTATTTTTGAAAACATTTTGGAAAAATTTGTCTAAGGGAGCCATGATTTAGTATCATAATTTGCCCTCGAACTCTATCGATTCGGCTGCTATGTTTGCAGACGCCTTCGTGAAAGCACATGCCAGGTCATATAGGTTGCAACAAAGAAATCAAACATTTTAAAGATAAAACATATGAATGACGAGATTCTAATGGAGCTCGTATCTCAATTTGAGATGTAGCGAATGGAACTACCACGAATGATTGAACGAGCGGAGTTCGATTGCATCTCGACAATTGAAGTAGAATCTGATCGAGTATCCAGCTCTGACATGGTCAGACGTATATAATCGTTACCAATTGAAGATCAGGGTCGAGGACGACCAGTTATGAGCCCCTTCTAGTTCAGTTCTTCCTAATAGATTGGTAGTTAAGGTCCCAAGGGATATAAATAGGGAATCGAGATCAAACAAGGAACGATATCAGTCATATATCGATTGGAGAAACAATGTTTCGGGGCGTAACATTCCTGGGAACGATCGAGGCCAAGGCTCTCGGGGAATTATGAGTAAGAATGGTTTCGATAAACATACCGACACCGCTGAAGCACCTCGGATGTCGGAGTATAATTTCAGTATAGATGCATCGTGAATAGTTTTAGCTATTGGAAGAATCAAAGACACCAGGTGGCCCATGCCTATACAAACCAATCCTTCTCAAAGGAATCCAAACTTTTTGTGTAAATATCATGGCACACATGGCCATAGGACTGAATATTGCAGGCAGCTAAGGAAGTAGCTCAATTGTTCAATAAGGGTCGTCTTCGAGAGTTCCTCAGTGATCGAACTAAGAACCACTTCAGGGAAATAAATGCAAACAAAAAAATAAGTAGGAAGAACCGCAATATGTAATTCATATGATCTTTGGCAGTGTCGATGTTCCACAAAGGCCTTATTCAAACACACCAAGGTGTCGATCACCAAGAAAAACAGCCTCGGAGCTATGTGCCCGAGGGCGTCCTATCATTCAATAACAAGAAAGCGGAAGGCATATCTCAATCGCACAATGATACCCTTATAATTTCTATTTTGTTAAATGAAGTTCAGGTTGAACGTGTTCTAGTAGATCCAGGTAGTTCAACAAACATAATCAGATCGAGGGTCATAGAAAAACTTAGCTTACATGACCAAATTGTAGCTGCTTCTTGAGTCCTAAATGGCTATAACATGGAAAACGGAACAATGAAGAGGGAGATAAGTAAACATACTCGGAGCCATCTAAGATACAAAATTCCATGTAACTGAGGAGACATGAGATATAATGCACTACTTGGGAGGGTCTCGATAGGAAAACTTTGTAATGGACCAAACGGTTAGATGAATCGCGTCCATATAGAATAATCGAGCCTTGACGGAAAAACATGCGCGCATGCATCAAATAATTCAAAGAATCATTCTGTCTATATCAAAAAATACGCTGTATCCCAAAGAAATTTGCTACTATACGAACATTATACTTGTGATTTTCAAGAAATGGCTCAAGGGCCAAAATGTGCTCGGGGACAGTCATCGACAGTCAATGCATTCGCGTCATTTAAACTCGAATTCATAAGAACTCAAAGAGGCATCGCCTCAACATAAAGGCCAAGGCCCGCATACTCGGGGACTAACCTTTTAAACAAATTCAATGGGTTATTGGGAAACAAGTCCAAGAGACATGCCCGAATGCTACCGCCATATTAAAGTCTATGGTCATATAAAAAGGCTAGGGCCGAAATAATACGGCTCGGAGACGTCCGACTTCCGCAATAAGTTAAAGTCCTTCAAATACTCTAAAAACCGATTAAGCTAGGCTACCCTCGACAAAAGAAAAAAGGGCTTTGATAAAATCATAACTCGTATAATTTAAAGGCTTTGATAAAATAGCCTTTGAAAAAAGCCTCAAGAGGATAACAGATGAGGTTCCGATGGATCGAACCTTCGGAAAACCCAACGAGTACAAAAAATACATGCTAAGGGATAAAGAAATTTTAACCAAGTCTTTTAGCCGAAAAAGGGAAAAATTATAGCTATCTTAGAGGCCAAAATAGCCCAACTTAAAGAGCCTAAGGGCAGACCTAAAAGATCCTAAGGGCCAACCTAAAAGAGCCTAAGGGCCAACCTAAAAGAGTCTAAGGGCCGAAACATGTAGGTTTCGAGACCTTATTCTCACTCAACTCGGACTCAAGAGTCAATAATCCCGAGTTACATCAAATCAGCTTAAACATAGCTCGAGGATTAATAAAACCCTTAGGAGGTATTCTATTATAAGTTCGGAGATCACCCATTGATCGCTAAAAAATATAAGGGTTTGCATTTATTCGGAATCCAAGCCAATGTTCACTTGATCATTAAAATTATCAAAAACATTTATAAAAATGAAGATAAAGCAGAATTCAATGCAAATCGGACATGAAGCAAAGGGAATCCTTTATATTTATAAAGAGTATTTACATTACCCACGAGAGGAATTACACAAAAACAAAACCCTTAGAACCTAATCTACCTTGGGGGACACATCCTCGAGAACCACATCCTTGGAAGCCACATCCTCGGGAGTTGCCTCCTCGGAAGCCACATATTCAGGAACCTCTTCCTCGGGGAGTCCATCTTCATCTCCCCTACCCTCCAAGCCACTAACAACATCTTTATCATCAGAAGAAACAAGAAATCTGGCATCGATCTCCAGCGCCTTTGCTTCGACTATTTCTTCAGTGAGGTCGAACTTTGAGCATGGATTTCATTGAAAGTCTTTCTCCGAGATTGGCACTTGGCCAAATCATTACTCCATTTTTCCGAGTCAGAGGCCTCCCTTAGTTCTACTTGAACAACCTCAGCATCCCTTAAGTATACGGCAATGGTTTATCAACTATGGCCTTCGTCCTCTCCACTTCGGCTCTGGCCTCAATAAACTCGACCTCGGATTCAGCAAATTTGGCCTTTAACTCTCGATCTTATTGGTTGGATCGATTTTTTACATTAATACCTTGGAAGTCTCAATTGAGGCTAGTGGGGATAAAGCAGCATCTTATCAGCAGCAAGTTGATCTATGTTCTCCTTCCATCGGTGGCAGTCAGTTTTAACCTGATCGATATCGCCCTGGAGCTGCTGGATCATCTCTAACTTTTGCTGCAACTGAGACATTGAAGTGTTAGCCTCCGCATTAAGGCCAAAAATATCATACTCTTTCAAAATCACGTTTACCTGCTTGTCCAGGTCGGCCTCATTTTTGCGAGCTTTGGATAAATCTGCCCAAAGATCCTTGAGCTCCTCCTCCATTTGGCTACAAATTAGCCTCAGGCCCTTTTATTTATCTGCAGCCTTCCTGAGCTCATCCTTATACTAACTCAGCTCGGCCCTGAACTTGATGATGGCCTACACATAAAACAAAGAGATATCAATCAAAAGAAGAGGAAAAGAAATAAAATTACAACAAAGATTAGTGTTTACCCGAGATAACAGACGATGAGCCTCTTCAAATAGGGGTGGATACATCATTAAAGTCGGCGGCATCATCAACCCTAGTGAAACAATCCTAAAGGGATCTTTTTCAAGGACCTTGTTCAGGTCGGGCGTTCGCAGAGCTCGAGCGTCCTTTATCACCTCCTTAGATAAATATGGTAGGGAGGGGAATTACCTATTGTCACGACTCCGAGCTCCTAACTCGGGGTGCTCTGTTTAGATTTGGGATTCTTGGCACTTTCCCTCTCTGGCGTACTTGTTAAGGGAGGGGGAATGATCTCGATCCCAAGAGACTCAAGGACTTTGCCTGAATCTTTCTTCGATGTTTTCTCATTGCTGGGCAAGGTCTCTAGTTCGGAGGTCTCGATGGCTTCAATCAGTTACCTAGTTCGGGGTACCAATGTTGACTCATTGCTCACATTTTCTTTATCTTCTAGAAATCGGAGGGCCGAATCTATGTCCACATGGATAAGCTTCTGTGATGACCCTTTGGTACACATGGATACACCCTTTTTTCGTGCTCCCAAGGCCTCAAAGACCTCTTATTTGGTTACCTCGATTTGCGTGCATAGTCCGAGCGCAAAGCCGAAATGTTTTTATGTGGAAATATATGAATTTTGAGTTAAAAATTATGAATTTTTTATAATAATACTGATATAGTTGACTTTGATCAACATTTTTGGTAAACGAACCCGGATTCATGATGTGACAGTATTGGAGGGTCCATAGGAAAATATGGGGCTCGGGGGTATTCTCGAAATCGTAATCTGAGGTCAAATACCCGAGAAAAACAATTTTTCCGTGAAATTATTTTCTAAAAATGTCTAAGGAAATTAAAAATGAAATTTGATCAAAAGGTAATGGTATCGGGATTGTATTTTGGTCCCGACACCCGGTACAGGTCATATATGTGGTTTAAGCGCTTCTTGTAAAATTTGACCGAAATCGGACGTCATTTGACGTGTTTCGGACCTAGATACCTAAGTGGAAGGTTGATGAACTTTGAAATGAAACCATGAGTTTTGGGGGTTGATTCTTTGATTTTGATGTTATTTTGGTGATTTGATTGCTCGATCAAGTTCATGGGATGTTATTGAGTTAGTGTGTGTGTTTGGTTGTGAGCCCCAAGGGCTCGGGAGTGATTTCGGGGTTGGCTCGAGATGTTTTAGAACTTGAACACACATAAAATTTCTCAAAACAAATTTTAGACCGGTCTTCTTCTTCTTCGCTAACGCGGCACTGGGCACGTGTTCGCATAGCCCAGCCCCCATCCTTCTTCGCGATCGCGGAAGGAACCCCGCGTTTGCACTGTTTTACCAGCTTCTTCAATGCGTTCATACTCCCCACTTCGCGTTTGCATAAGCCACTTGGACACCCTTGACTTCCTTCATCACGATCGCGTGATCCCAATCGCGATTGCGATGGCCCCAGTCCTTCTTCATCGCAAATGCGACCCTCATGTCGTGATTGCGTAGGGTAAATTCCTTCAGCGAAGTTTTATGTTTAAAAACAAAACAGTGCACGGGATTTCTTCCCATTTTCACATGAACTCCTTCCTAAATTCCTCCATTGAAGAAAGGAAACCCAAGCTTTCCTTTCTTCATAACTTCATCCCTTCATTATTTATTCATCTAATTATTAATTTCCTAGCCCTAAAACATAAAAATCAAGGTAGAATTTAGGGTATTTGGGTAGAACTAGGGCTTTTGAAATTTTGGGCGATTCAAACTCAATTTGGGGTCGAATCTTAAAACAAATTGCATATTTGAACTCGTGGAGATATGGGTGATTGGGTTTTGGTCCGAGCGTCGAGTTTGGAACATGTGGGCCCGGTGTCGGATTTTGGTATTTTTGGGTGAAAGTAGGAAATTCATTTCTAATCTATGGAATGGTGTCTTTGAGCTATTATTTATAATGTTGAATCTAATTATGCCTAGATATTGTTGTTTCGAAGTTGGATTCTATAGGAAAGGAGATTTTAGAGATTTGATTACTATTCTCGGATCGAGGTAAGTGTCTGATCTAATTTTGTATTGAGGGAATAGGATTAGGACATTATTTGTTATGTGCTATGTGGAGTCAGTGTATAGGTATGGTGACGGTTTTCTATGCGCCCGAGTCTAGCATGACAGTGGGTCTTAAATTGCTTCAATTCGAATAATGTGATATGACTTATTGTTTAAATTGATTTGAGTTCACATGATATGATCGATTTAGGACAAATAAAGACTTATATAGATTATTGAAGCATTGGCTCGATTTAGAGTTGTTGGTAGTTAAGTGTTAGAAGTGGAAGTCCTGTGATTATTTCCCTTGCCGAGATTTTGGTATAAATTGACCCCTCCCCTACCGGGATAATTGAGGTTTTAGTTATATCCCCTTGTCGGGACTCTTGTATTTGATGTTACTCCCCTCGAACTTGAGTTGCGAATGATGTTGGGTGAGTTTTGTTGCTGAATATCGAGGATTGGGTTGCACGCTGCAACAGTACTAAACATTGAGGATCGGGTTGCACGCCATAACGATATTAAATATTGAGGATAGGGTTGCGCGCCGCAACTGGAATACGGACTGAGTATAATGTCCTGTGTGTTAAGCTTTTAGGTATTTTTTATCAGTTGTTATCCGCTTGGTTTTCATTCTTGTTAGTTGATTCCTGTATTTGAACTGTTGAACCCCACAACATGCTTCCCTCCCCTTTTAACTGTTTAGATTAGCGTATTCTCATGCTATTGCATATATTTGTACATGTTATTTGTGCTAGGTCCTGTCTAGCCTCGTCACTACCTCGATGGGGTTAGGCGAGACACTTACCAGCACATGGGGTCGGTTGTGCTGATACTACTCTTCTATGCTTTTTTGTGCACAGATCATGGAGCAACTTACAGACCACCATAGCAGTGCAAAACCGGGAGCCGACCTTCAGTCCAGAGACTCTTAGGTAGCTTAGCTGATGTCCGCGGGCTCATAGTCTTATCTATGTTATTTCAGTTTGTTTATTTGTATCGAGACACACTCTTGTGTATTTTCTTTCAGGTCGATGTTTTTTGTACTCCTTAGTAGTCCATGAGTGGTAACACCAAATACTGATAGAAATTGTAGTTTGAGCCCTTCATATCCTATGTTTTCTGTTTAAAGTATTAAAAGTCTTCAGCATATTTTAGTATTTGTTTCAGCTTATCATATTATTTTGAATAAAAATTTTGTGAAATGTTTAAATAGTTGGCTTGCCTAGCTCCAATAGTAGGCGCCATTAAGACCCTCGATGGTGGGAAATTCGGTTTGTGACAAGTTGGTATTATAGCACTAGGTTACTTGGATCTCACAACTCACGGACAAGCTCGGTAGAGTCTGGGGGATCGATACATAGACGTCTGTATTTATCCCAGAGGCTACAGAGTTAGAAATAATTCACTTTGTTCATTCTTGTCGTGTGATTTTGTTTCTCAAATATTGATTGTTCTTCTACTCTATTCTTTCGCAGATGGCGAGTATACGTGCGTCTTCTTCTACCACGCAGCAACCCGAGTCGCGAACAGCAGCTTCCGCGTGGGGCAGAGTTCATGGTAGGGGCAGAGCTCAACCCCAGGCAACAGTTCTAGAGGTGGAGCCTCATATTGATTTTGATGAGGAGGTTCCAGCCTCAGCAGCTCCAGTGGGCCCAGCTCAAGTCTCGGGAGGGGTTATGTTCCCCCTGATCTCCAAGACACTCTAAGCCGTCTGGCTAGCTTTATGGACGGTGTCAGAGAGCGGGTTTGCTACCAGTAGCACCAGTCACTTCTTATGCTAGAGGAGGGGTGCAGACTCCTGCTACGCGTACTCCAGAGAAGGTAGCTCCCCAGACTGAGGTTCCAGTGGTTCAGCCGAAAGTGGCAGCTCATACAGGTATTACGGCTCAGGCCGAAGATGGAGCGGCCATGTCTTCGGATGCCTGGTGGAGACTTTATCGGTTCTCCAAGCTTTTCACCACCACCTTCAGCGGTGCTTCATCGGAGGATTTTCTATTCATTTGTCATGAGATCCTCAGGACTATGGGTATGGTGGAGACCAATGGGGTCGATTTTTGCACCTTGAGGCTTGCAGGATCCCCCAAGAGTTGGTGGAGAGATTATTGCCTATATAGACTAGCATGGTCTCCAGCTCTGACATGGGATCAGTTTGCGGAGTTATTCTTGGAGAAGTTTCTCCCTGTCACTCAGCGGGAGGCACTTTGTAGACAGCTTGAGCGCCTCCAGTAGGGCTCCATGACAGTTACATAGTGTGAGACTAGATTTATTGATCTGGCACGCCATGCTGTTGTGATTCTCCCTATAGAGCGAGAGAGGGTTCGGAGATTCATTGATGGATTGATTTAGTCGATCCTTCTTCAGATGGATTGGGAGTTGGTAGTGATATTTCCTTTTAGGAGGTGGCCAAATGCGGCCCTCCGGGTAGAGATAACACTCGCTAGGGGAGGTGTTCATGGGGTCAGATAAGAGGCCTCATCATTCTGGTAGGTTCAGTGGTACCTCATCTGAAGGTAGGATTCATATGACAGAGCCTAACCTTAGAGGCCCTTTCAATCAGCACTTCAAGTTTCACACGGTACCGCGCGGTAGCGGTTCTCAACAGCACTACTCTGATCACCAGCCCATCAGTGCACTACCGCTTCAAAGCCTTCGAGGAGGTCATTTAGGGCATCAGGGTTAGCCCCAGTCTTCTCAGTTGCCTCATTCTGTTGGGTGTTATGAGTGCGGAGGTATCGGTCACATCAGGAGATATTGCCCGAGGATGAGAGGTGCTCGGTCACAACAGCAGGGTCCTCATCCCATGATTCAAGGCAGCATGTGATCCACAGGTCGCCCAGCCAGCTAGAGGCGGGGGTAGAGGCAGATGTGGAGGTAAAGAGCATAGAGGTGGAGCTCAGACCACCAGAGGCAGGGGTCAGCCAGTAGCATATCATCCTAGAGACACAGTTTACGGAGGTGTGGGCCAGCCCCATTGTTATGCTTTGCCAGTCAGGCTAGAGGCCGAATCATCAGATGTTGTGATTACAAGTACTATACTGGTCTATGATAAGGGTGCTTCAGTATTATTTGATCTGGGATCTATGTATTCCTATGTGTCATCCTATTTTGCACCCTATTTGGTTATGCCTATTGAGGCTTTGGGTATTCCTGTATATGTGTCTACACGGGTTGGTGATTTTATAGTGATCGACCGAGTGCATCATTCATGTGTGGTAGTATTTGAGGGTCTTGAGACCCGAGTTGACTTATTGTTCTAAGATATGGTGGACTTTGACGTTATATTGGGAATGGATTGGTTGTCGCCGTATCATGATATTTTGGATTGTCACGCCAAGATTGTGACCTTGGCTTTGCTAGATTTTCCCCGATTTGAGTGGAGAGGGACCCCAGGTTATGCCACCTGCAGTGTTATTTCATATGTCAAGGCTCGGCGTATGGTCGAGAAGGGGTGTCTATCATATCTGGTGTATGTTCGCGACTCCAGCGCAAAGGTTCCATCTATTTACTATGTTCCCATTGTGCACACCACAACGATACTAAATGTTGAGGATAGGGTTGCGCGCCATAATGGGAATATGGACTGAGTATATTGTTCTATGTTAAGCTTTCCGATATTCCTTTATCAGTTGTTATCTGCTTGGTTTTCATTCTTGTTAGTTGGTTTCTGTATTTGAACTGTTGAACCCCACAACATGCTTCCCTCCCCTTTTAATTGTTTAGATTAGCGTATTCTCCTGCTATTGCATATATTTGTACAAGTTATTTATGGTAGGTCCTGTCTAGCCTCTTCACTACCTCAGCGGGGTTAGGCCAGGCACTTACCAACGCATTGGGGTCGGTTGTGTTAATGCTACACTTCTGTGCCTTTTTGTGCACATATCAGGGAGCAACTTACGGACCGCCGCATCAGTTCTAGACCGAGAGCCGACCTTCAGTCCAGAGACTCTTAGGTAGCTTAGCTGACGTTCGCGGGCTCGGAGTCTCATCTATGTTATTTTAGTTTGTTTATTTGTATCAAGACAAACTCTTGTGTATTTTCTTTCAGAATGATGTTTTTAGTACTCCTTAGTAGTCCGTGAGTGGTGACACCAGATACTAGGTAGAAATGGTAGTTTGAGACCTTCATATCCTATGTTTTCTGTTTAAACTATTTAAAATTCTTCCGCATATTTTAGTACTTGTTTCAGTTTATCATATTGTTTTAAATAAAAATTTTGTGATTTGTTTAAATAGTTAGCTTGCCTAGCTCTGATAGTAGGGCCATCACGACCTCCGGTGGTGGGAAATTCGGTCCATGACATCTTCCTCCTTGGCTTTCGAGTAGGGGCCCTCTCATCCTCGGGGTCTTCGAGCTTCAAAGCCCTTTTTCTCTTATTGTATTTTCCCGATTTCGGAATAGGGGACTCGATCTCTTTATCGGACGTGGTTGGCCTTATTTCAGACACATGTCCGATGCCTGCACAAATAAGCATGAGTGGGATGACATCTCCAATAAAAGAAAAGCATAAAAACCCTGGGAAAAGAACTTATCATTATGTTTGGCCTCCCATTTGCCCCTTGATAATTCACTCCGTTTGCGCTCGTCATATGAGAAGGTTTCAGCTAATTTTCAAACTCAGTCCTCGAGGTCGGGGATCGCATCGGGCGTCCACGCAACAGCTGCAACAAAAGATAAAGGCATTACAAAACAAAGAAACGGAATATAACAAGGTATTTGAAAAAGGACTTCACATATGATTGAAGTTCTATCTCTTTAGGAATGGCATTTTTCCCCTAGGGATGACGTCCGGGTCCTCACTCTAACAAACCAGCTCATCCAGCCTCTATCTTTATCCTCGTCGTTACTAGCAAAGAATGCCTTTTTTGATTGATTTTGAAGCTTGATGAGCCCTCGAAACAGTTGAGGCTGATATAGCTGAATGAGCTGGTTGAGGGTAAACTCTAATCCCTCGACCTTGCTAGAGAATTAGTACAACATAATCACGATTCACTAAAAGAAGGGATGGATTTGGCCGAGAGTAACCTCGTACCATTTGCAGAAATCAATCCCCACCGGATCGAATGGACCCAGTGTAAAGGGGTAATTGTAAACACTTAAGAACCCCTTCATGTGATTAGTAATGCTTTTCTCGGTGTCGGGGATATGTACCACGACCTCATCTACCCAACCGCAGTCTTTCTTCATGGCATTAAGGTGTTTCTCCTATATCAATCTGATATATCGAGATACATGTTCACACCGGCCTGGGATATTAGAGGGATTTTCTGTGACGACCCAAAGGGTCATCACCATAATTCTCCAGTTCTTTATTCTTCTAAGGCCTTGAAAGCCTCTGTTTTGATCATCCCGATTTGCGTGCGCAGTCCAGATGCGAAGCCGAAAAATATTTATGTGGAAATATATGAAATCTATGTTAAAAACTATAAATTTTAATAATAATATTGTTATAGTTGACTTTGGTCATTATTTTGGGTAAACGAACTCGGACCCGTAATGTGACAGTCCCGAAGGGTCCGTAGAAAAATATGGGACCCGGGCATATGCTCGGAATCAAAATTCGAGGTCCCAGGCCCGAGTACGGAATTTTTGCGTGAATTTATTTTCGGAAAATGCTTAAGGAAAAACGAAAAAGATATTTGATCAAAAGTAACGGTATCAAGCTCGTATTTTGGTTCCGACGCCCGGTACAAGTCTTAAATAAGCATTAAGGCTATCTGTAAAGTTTGTTTTTAAACGTGACCGTGAGTCATAATTTCTTTTAAATTAGAAAGAGGTGAAACAATTGAGTTAATTACTTGTTAAATGAATTATGAAGTGATAGTCGAGAAGCAAATCAGTTAAAGAAGGAAGTGTGGTACTTTTCCCTTGCCGGGACTTGTTGTTGAATTGTTCTCCCTTGCCGGGACTTATTGTTATATTGTTCTCCCTTACCGGGATGATTAGTCTTGTTGTATATTTCTTTCCCCGATTGGTTGTGACCGATGATTGGTTGAGGAAGAGATATTGTGCACGAAGTGTCTTTCCGTGCCATCTTTTTGATAATTATGCATGAAAGGTCTTTCCATGCCATGTTTTTTGATGATTATGCACGAAGGGTCTTTCCGTGCCATTTTTCTCAAGTATCTAAACACTAAGGGTCATTCCGTGCCTTGTTGCGAGAGTTATGTGAGGAAATCATGAAGGGTGATGTCGTGTACTATAATTAACAATTTTGGTGAAGAAAGCATGAAGGGTGATGTCATGCACTATATTTGACAGTTTTGGTAAGAATTGAGAGTAAAAGCACGAAGGTTGGTGCCGTGCAGTTTTTGATTCACTAACTTTCTTTTATTGATGTTAAATATTCCGTTTTCATTTCTTGTTCGTTGGACTTATAATTGAACTGTTACATCCCCCAGCATGTCCCCTCCACATTAGTTGTTTAAATTTTGTTATTTTTCCATTATTTCACTTATATCTATACAGGTTGATTAGGGTAGGTCCGATCTAGCCTCGTCACTACCTCGCCGGGGTTAGGCCAGGAACTTACCAGCACTTGGGATCATTTGTGCTGATGCTAAACTTTTGTGCCTTTTTGTGCACAGGTCAGGAGATAACTTACGGACCGCAACAGTAGTTCGGGAGCGGGCCTTTAGTCCAGAGACTCCCAGATAGTTCGATGGCGTTCACGGGCCCTGAGTCTCAGCCATTCTTGTTTTGTTCGTTTTCATTATATCGAGACATACTTTTTATGTATTTTCTTTCAGATCCGTATTTGTAGCATCTCATAGTAGTTCGTGAGTATTGTGACACTAGATCTTGTGTAGAGGATGTTGTCTATATTTCCGCATTTTCTTCATTTGATATTAAATAAAGACTTTCGCTTGAATTTATTGTTTTTATTCTTATCTCGTTGGAAATTAATGGAAAAAGGTATATTTAAGTTTGCTTGCCTAGATCCGATACTAGGTGCCATCACAAGTCCCGATGGTGGGAAATCCGGGTTGTGACAAGTTGGTATCAGAGTACTAGGTTACTTGGGTTTCACAACTCACGGACAAGCTCGGTAGAGTCTGGGGAATCGGTACAGAGACGTCTGCATTTATCCCCCAGAGGCTACAAAGTGAGGAAAAAAATTCACTTTGTTCATTCTTGTCGTGCGGTTTGATTTCTCAAATATTGACTGTTGTTCTACAGTGTTCTTTCGCATATGGTGAGAACACATGCATCTTCTTCTACTGCACAGCAGCACGAGCCCCCAATAGTAGTTCCCGCGATGGGCAGGGGCCGAGGCCATGCCAGAGGCCATGGTAGGGGAAGAGCTCTGCCCCAGGTAGCAGTTCCATAGGTGGAACCTCATATTGACTTTGATGAGGAGGTTCCAGCCCCACCAGCTCCACTGGGCCCAACTCAGGTCCTAGGAGGGGTTATGTTTTCCCCGGATCTCCAGGATGCTCTCGTCCGTATAGCAGGCTTTATGAACACTGTCACTAGAGTGGGTTTGCTGCTAGTAGCACCAGCCACTTCTCAGGCTGGATGAGGGGTTTAGACTCCTGCTACACGTACTCCGTAGAAGGTAGCTCCTCGGACTCAGGTTCCAGTGTTTCAGCCTGCAGTGGCAGCTCAGATAGGTATTACAGCTCAAGCCGGAGATGGGACGGCCATGTCTTCGGATGCTTTGGAGACTTGATTGATTCTCCAAGCTTTTCACCACCACTTTCAGCGGTACTTCATCGGAGGATCCCCAGGATTTTCTATTCAGTTGTCATGAGATCCTCAGGACTATGGGTATAGTGGAGACCAATGGGATCGATTTTTGCACCTTGAGGCTTGCAGGATCAGCCAAGACTTGGTGGAGAGATTACTGCCTATCTAGACCAGCATGGTCTCCAGCTTTGACATGGGATCAGTTTGTGGTGTTATTTTTGGAGATGTTTCTCCTCGTCACTCAGTGGGAGGCACTTCGTAGGCAGCTGGAGCGCCTCTAGCATGGCTCCGTGACAGTTACACAGTATGAGACTAGATTTATTGATTTGGCATGCCATGCAGTTGTGATACTCCCTACAGAGCGAGAGAGGATCTTGAGGTTCATTGATGGATTGATTCAGCTGATTCGCCTTCATATGGCTATGGGAGTTGGCAGTGATATTTCCTTTTAGGAGGCGGTCGACTGGGCCAGCAGTCTCAGCAGTCGATGGAATGTTATGGTTATAGTGCCCCAGGTCATATTGTCAGGTTTTGCCCTCTAGCCTCGAGTAGTTCTCAACAGCACGGTCCTTGCCCTACAATTTAGGTAGCAGGTGATCCACAGGCCGCCCAGCCAACTAGAGGAAGGGGTAGGGATCATAGAGGTGGATGTAGAAACCATAGAGGTAGATCTCGGACAACCAGAGGCATGGGCCAGCCCGCAGGAGATCGTCCCAGAGATACAGTTCATGGAGGTGGGGGCCAGGCCCGTCGTTATGCATTGCCAGCCAGGCTAGAGGCCAAGTCATCTGATGCTGTGATTACATGTACTATGCTAGTCTGTGATAGAGGTGCTTCAGTATTATTTGATCCGGGATCTACGTACTCTTATGTGTCGTCCTATTTTGCACCCTATTTGATCATGCCTAGTGAGGCTTTGGGTATTCTTGTATATGTGTCTACACCGGTTCGTGATTCTATAATGGTCGACCGAGTACATCGTTCATGTGCGGTGGTATTTGAGGGTCTTGAGACCCGTGTTGACTTATTGCTTTAGACATGGTGGACTTTGATGTTATATTAGGGATGGACTGGTTGTCCTCGTATCTTTGGCCTTGCTAGATTTTCCCCGACTTGAGTGGAGGGGGACCCAAGGTCATGCCACCCATAGTGTTATTTCGTATATCAAGGCTCGACATATGGTCGAGAAGAGGTGTCTAGCTTATTTGGCGTATGTTCGCGACTCTAGTGTAGAGATTCCGTCTATTGACTATGTTCTTATTGTTCGGGAGTTCCCCAATGTTTTCCCTTCAGACCTGCCGGGTATGCCGCCCCACAGGGATATTGATTTCTGTATTGATCTGGCTCCTGGAACTCAACCTATTTCCATTCCACCATATCGCATGGCCCCGCCATAGTTGAAAGAGTTAAAGGAGCAACTTCAGGACTTGATTTATAAGGGTTTCATTTGACCCAGTGTATCACCTTGGGGTGCACCAATGTTGTTTGTGAAGAAAAATGATGGGTCGATGAGGATATGCATTGATTACCGGTAGTTGAACAAGGTGACGATAAAGAACAAGTATCCACTATCTAGGATTGTCGATTTGTTCGACCAGCTTCAGGGTGATAGGGTGTTCTCGAAGATAGATTTGAGGTCTGGTTATCATCAGTTGAGGATCAGGGCATCTGATGTCCCTAAGACAACATTTCGTACTCGGTATTGGCATTATGGGTTTTTGGTCATGTCGTTTGGGCTGACCAATGACCTGGCAGCATTCATAGAGTTGATGAACCGAGTGTTCAGGCCTTATTTGGATTTGCTTGTGATTGTATTCATTGACGACATCTTGATATACTCCCGCAGTCAGGACGAGCATGAGCAACACCTCAGAGTGGTTCTTCAGACTATGAAGGATAGTCAGTTGTACGCCAAGCTCTCGAAGTGTGAGTTTTGGTTGAGTTTAGACGCATTCCTGGGTCATGTCGTATCATCAGAGGGTATTCAAGTGGACGCGAAGAAGATAGAGGCAGTCAAGAACTGGTCTCGACCAGCTTTAGCTACAGAGATCCGGAGCTTCTTGGGGTTAGTTGGTTACTACAGACGTTTCGTAGAGGGGTTTTCATCCATCACAGCCCCGATGACTAGATTGACCCAGAAGGGTGTCCAGTTCAAGTGGTAAGATGAGTGTGAGGTGAGCTTCCAGAAGCTCAAGACAGCCCTGACTACGATACCTGTGTTATTTTTTCCCACGAGATCTAGGCCTTTCACTGTGTATTGTGATGCCTCCCGCATCGGGCTTGGTGCAGTGTTGATGCAGAATGACAAGGTCATAGCATATGCTTTGAGGCAGTTGAAGATCCACAAGAATAATTATCCAGTTCATGACCTAGAGTTGACATCCATTGTTCATGCCTTGAAGATCTGGAGGCATTATTTGTGTGGTGTGACGTGTGAGGTGTACACAGATCACAAGAGCCTTCTGTACTTGTTCAAGCAGAAAGAGTTGAATCTGAGACAGCGGAGGTGGTTGGAGTTGTTGAAGGACTATGATATTTCTATCTTATAGCACCTGGGGAAGGCTAATGTGGTGGCCGATGCATTGAGTAGAAAGTCTGTCAGCATGGGTAGTCTTGCCTATATTCCGGTCAGCCAGAGGCCGCTTGCCTTGGATGTTCAGGCCTTGGCCAATAGATTTGTGAGAGTGGATACTTCTGAGCCCAGTAGGGTGTTAGCTTGCACGGTTGCTCGCTCATCATTGATGGAGTGTATCTGGGAGCAGAAGTTTGATGATCCCCATTTGTGCGTCCTGAGAGACACAGTGCAGCGGGGAGGTGCCAGGGAGATGACTTTAGGAGAGGATGGCGTATTGAGATTGTAGGGGTGAGTTTGGGTGCCCAATTTTGATGGTATTTGGGAGTCTATCCTAGCGGAGGCCCACAGTTCTTGGTATTCTATTCACCCGGGCGCCGCGAAGATGTATCAGGACTTGAGGGACCATTACTGGTGGCGCAGAATGAAGAAAGACATTGTTGCATATGTGGCTCATTGTTTGAACTGTTAGCAGGTTAAGTACGACCATCAGAGACCCGGTGGGTTATTTCAGAGGATTGGGCTTCCCGCGTGGAAGTGGGAGAGAATCACCATGGATTTCGTTACTAGCATTCTGATGACTCGGAGAAAGTTTGATGCTATATGGGTTATTAATGATAGGCCGACCAAGTCAGTGCATTTTATTCCAGTTGCCACCACCTATCCATCCGAGAGATATGCTGAGATATATATCAGAGATATCGTTCGCCTTTATCGGGTGCCCATATCTGTTATTTCGGACCGGGGTCCATAGTTTACCTCTCATTTCTGGAGAGCGATACAGCATGGGTTGGGCATCCAGGTCCAGTTGAGTACAACTTGCCACCCCCAGATAGACGCTCAGTCCAAGAGGAACATTCATATTCTTGAGGATATGCTACGAGCCTGCGTTATTGATTTTGGAGGCTCGTGGGACTAGTTTTTTCCTTTAGCAGAATTTGCCTATAACAACAGTTACCAGTCCAGTATTCAGATGGCTCCGTATGAGGCATTTTATGGTAGGCGGTGTCTGTCCCCGGTCGGATGGTTTGATCGGGGAGAGGCTCAGTTATTGGGTACAGATTTGGTACAGGAGGCCTTGGATAGGGCAAGATCATTCAGGACAGACTTCGGTCAGCTCAGTCTAGGCAGAAGAGTTATGCTTATCGTAAGGTCAAGGATGTTGCTTTCATGGTTGGTGAGCGAGTGTTGCTCCGTGTATCGCCTATGAAGGGCGTGATAAGATTCGGAAGAAGGTCAAGCTTAGCCCTCGGTTTATTGGCCTATTTGAGATTCTTGACCGCGTGGGGAAGGTGGCTTATAGACTTGCCTTGCCGCCTAACTTGTCAGTCGTGCATCCAATATCCATGCTTCAGAAGTATCATGGTGATCCCGCCCACATGTTAGATTTCAATACTGTCCAATTGGATAAGGATCTGTCATATGAGGAGGAGCCAATGGTTATTTTAGACCCGCAGGTCCGACAATTGAGGTCGTGGAGTTTTCCTTCAGTGCGTATTCAGTGGAGAGGTCAGCCTCCTGAGGCATCGACCTGGAAGTCCGAGTTTGAGATGCGGAGCCATTATCCCTATTTGTTCCCCGACTCATGTACTTCTTTCTTTTTTCCGTTCGAGGACGAACGTTTGTTATAGAGTTGAGGATGTGACGACCCAAAGGGTCATCACCGTAATTCTCCCTTTCTTTGTGCTTTTGAGGCCTTGAAAACCTCTTATTTGGCCGCCTCAATTTGCGTGCATAGTCTAGGCACGAAGCTGGAAAATTTATATATGGAAATATATGAAATCTGTGTTAAAAACTATAAATTTTGATAATAATATTGATATAGTTGACTTTGGTCAACATTTTGGGTAAACGGACCTGGACCCGTGATGTGACAATCTCGGAGGGTCCTTACAAATGGGACCCGGGCGTATTCTTGAATCGAAATACGAGGCCCCAGGATCGAGAACGAAATTTTTCCGTGAAATTATTTTTTAAAAATGCTTAAGGAAAAATGAAAAATGAGATTTGATCAAAAGTAATGGTATCGGGCTCGTATTTTAGTTCCGACGCCCGGTAAAAGTCTTAAATAAGCGTTAAGTGTTATCTGTAAAGTTTTTTTGAAAACGAACATCATTTGACATGTTTCGGACAAAAAATGGAAAATTTGGAAACTTTGAACTTTGAAATGAAAATCATGATCTTGGAGGGTTGATTCTATGAAAATGATGTTATTTTGGCGATTTGAACGCACGAGTAAGTCCCTAGGATGTTTTTGAGGTTGTATGCATGTTTAGGTTGGAGCCCCGAGGGCTCGGGCGAGTTTCGGATAGGTGTTAGGTTCATTTTGTAGCATTGGAGAAGCTGGTAACTGCAGGCTTCACATTTGCGAAGCCAGCCTTGCAAATGCGAGATTTCCCCTCGGCTTGCTCCTATCGCAAATGCGAGGAAAAACTCGCAAATGCGATCCCCCGTCTAATAGCCCAGTCTTCACAAATGCAAAGACATCCTCACAAATGCGAATTCCGCCTAAAATCTGCCCTGTTTGCAATTGCGAACAATTTCTCGCAATTGCGACATCCGCCATTCCTTCTGCATTGTTCACAATTGCGAACAAATCATTGCAATTGCGATATCTGCGACTATACATTCTATACTTAGATGATTTTAAACCTCAGTCTTCATATTTTCAAAACCCAAAAACCTCCATTGGTGATTTTCTCTCAACTCCGTCTTTCCCAAATCAATTGTAAGTCAACTTTTACTCAAATTTTCAATTTTTAACATCTTTTATCATGATTTCATCTTAAAATCAAAGCTTACAATGGGTAAAAATGGGAATTTGGGGGTAGAACCTTGGTTTTCTTCAAATTGGGGATTTGGACCTCAATTTGGGGTCCGATTTCAAAACAAATTGCATATATGAACTCGTGGGGAAATGGGTAATCCGATTTTGGTTCGAACCTCAGGTTTTGACCACGTGGGCCTGGGAGCATTTTGAGAATTTTTGGGTAAATCTTTGGTAAATTCATTTTTATGCATTCATACTGATTTAATAGCATTTGATGATACATTTGGGTAACTCGTGATTAGATTATTCGACCGGTTTTGAGGCGAATTTGAGAGGTAAAGTTATCCTAGAGGTGTGAGTTGAGTTTGGAAGCTTTCGAGGTAAGTGTTTGATTTATCTTTGGCTTGAGAGAATAGGATTAGGACAATATTTGTTATGTGCTTTGTGGAGTTGGTGTATAGGTATGGTGACGGTTACCTATGGGCCCGAGTCAAGCATGACCGTGAGTCATAATTTCTTTTAAATTAGAAAGAGGTGAAACAATTGAGTTAATTACTTGCTAAATGAATTATGAAGTGATAGTCGAGAAGCAAATCAGTTAAAGAAGGAAGTGTGGTACTTTTCCCTTGCCGGGACTTGTTGTTGAATTGTTCTCCCTTGCCGGGATTTATTGTTATATTGTTCTCCCTTGCCAGGATGATTAGTCTTGTTGTATATTCCTTTCCCAGATTGGTTGTGACCGATGATTTAGTGAGGAAGAGAGATTGTGCACGAAGGGTCTTTCCGTGCCATGTTTTTGATGATAATGCACGAAGGGTCTTTCCGTGCCATATTTTTTTATGATTATGCACAAAAGGTCTTTCCATGCCATGTTTCCTCAGTATCTGAGCACGAAGGTTCATTCCGTGCCTTGTTGCGAGAGTTATGTGAGGAAAACACAAAGGGTGATGTCGTGCACTATATTTGACAGTTTTGGTGAGGAAAGCACGAAGGGTGATGTTGTGCACTATATTTGACAGTTTTGGTGAGAATTGAGAGTAAAAGCACGAAGGTTGGTGCCATGCAGTTGTTGATTCACTGTCTTTCTTTTATTGATGTTAAATATTCAGTTTCCATCTCTTGTTCGTTGGACGTATAATTGAACTGTTACACCCCCAGCATGTCCCCTCCACATTTGCTGTTTAAATTTTGTTATCTTTTCATTATTTCACATATATCTGTATAGGCTGATTGTGGTAGGTCCGGTCTGACCTCGTCACTACCTCGCTGGGGTTAGGCCAGGCACGTGCCACCACATGGGATTGGTTGTATTGATGCTACACTTCTGTGCTTTTTTGTGCACATGTGAGGAGATAGCTTTCGGACCGCAGCAGTAGTTCGGGAGCGCGCCTTCAGTCCAGAGACTCCCAGACAGTTCGCTGGCGTTCGCGGGCCCCGAGTCTCATCCATTCTAGTTCTATTTATTTTCATTATATCGAGACAGACTTTTTATGTATTTTCTTTCATACCTGTATTTGTAGCATCTTATAGTAGTTCGTGAGTATTGTGACACTAGATCTTGGGTAGAGTGTGTTGTCTATCTTTCCACATTTTCTTCTTTTGATATTAAATTAAGACTTCCGCTTGAATTTTTTGTTTTTATTCTTATCTCATTGGAAAATAATGGAAAATGTATATTTAAGTTGGCTTGCCTACCTCCGATAATAGACGCCATCACGACTCCCGCTGGTGGGAAATCCGGGTCGTGACATTTTCAATATTGAAATCCTTCTTTATCACAAAGCGATCAGGAATGATTTCGTGAAGGGCCGGCGCTACCAGTTTGGACTGCCGGAAAGAAGAAAATGATGATGCCTTCTCTTTTTGGGGGACTGTTTTAGAAGTTTTGGCCATAGTTTTAAGCTAAGAGATGCAGAAGGTAGTGGAGCATGGTCTTTTCTGGGAGCTTGGCGTTTTCCGGCACTTAAAGGGGCGAGAGAAGCAAATGATGAGAGAGAGAGATGAAGAGGAAATGTGATCGTAGTAAATGAAATGAAGAATTAAAGTTTTAAATTCAAAGAAGGAGCCCTGTATTTATAGATGAGCGGCGGCGGTTCGGCGGCGCTAGTGGTCAATCATTACTGGCATGCATTTAATGTTTTGGGGAAGTAAATCGATGGGACATTTTGGTCACTTGAGGCGCTTATGTCGTGGGAACGACGTCTTCATCAGAGACTCCATAAAATCGAGGTTCAAATCGTTTCTTATCATCTTACTCTAAGAAACGCGAGGACTATCTGTATGTAGTCGAAATCAGGTATGCTCGATTTTTAGGACTCGAGGGGTCGCCTTAAACCCGAGTTCAGGTAAGGTCGAGTTCGAGCCTGATGGACCCGACTCAAGCTCAGAGATAGAGTGCAATGCCCGGGGATAGAAGTGCGCGATGAGTATTGAAGCCTAGCGTGCTCAACCCCGAGATAATAACGGTAAGGATTTGTAACAGAATGAGCAAGATTCCTGTCACGTCCCTAAGATTGTGGCATAAATCCGGGAATAGATTTGTAAGAATCTGTACTAGGCGGTTAGATAGTTGTCCCAATAAGATTCTTTACTGTAAATAGAAATGTACCTTATTTAGGATTTCCTATTATATAAAGGGAACCCCAATCATTTATAAAGACATCTAATCATTGGCAAAGAATATATTCTCTTAATTTTTTGCTCATTATTCATCAAAATTGTCCTTTAGCTTTATTATTCTTGCTTTATCATTCTTGATCTATCTCGAGGTCACTTTGACTCGAGGTCGGTACTGCCTAGCAACACTGGTTTGATTTACTCATTTCTTTCACTTACATATTAAAATTCTTGATTATTATTAATATTCAACTAAATCACGTATCTTTAAAACCACAAATAAAATTTAATTATTACTCGTATTTTCGAGGTAAACAATCTACAATAAAGCACTTTTTAAGAAAACGACTTGGGACTCAATCCACTTAGATAGAATCTGAGGTTGTTTCGTCTTTGCATGACGATAATCGTGGGAGCCTTAGCATAACTGATAAATTTATTGTCATGTGACCTGGAAGTCACAGGTTTGAGCCGTAAAAATAATCTTTTGTAGAAATGCAGGGTAATATTATATTTTTGAATGTAAATGTGAACTTAACATAATATTATTATTTACATTAAAAAAATTATTATTTACATTCAAAAAAATATGATAGCGATGTTAATTTAAATGTCAAATATTTAATGCGACATTTGCTATGTTGTAAAAGATACGTCACTGTTTTTTTTTTAATGACATTCACATAAAGTGGAAACACGTTATGTATATGTTGTGAATTTTCTTAGTGACATTTACCAAAATGTCGGATATTTTAATATGATATTTTGTGAAGATCATACGTAAAAATCGTATTCTTTTAGTAACATTAATCTAATTGTCGAAACTTTTAAGTGACATTTCCTATATGTTATAAACCAAATTTCGTAACATTCTTACTGATATTTACCTAAATATCATAAATTAAATGTAATGAATTTCTTATTGACGTTTACCTAAATACCGTAAAATAAGTGTTATAATTTCTTATTGACATTTACCTAAATGTCATAAAGTAAGTGTCATAATTTCTTATCGATATTTACCTAAATGTCGGAAAATTGCCGACATTGAAATTAACCATATTTGATGCAAATGTAAATTAAATATTGATAAATAAATTTGTGACATTTAAACAATATAATATGACATTTATTAAATGTCGTCGTATCTCCACTTTTTTGTAGTGTTTTTCCCGAACCTCTCATATATTGGAAGCTTAGCGCAACGACCTGCCCTCTGACAACAATTTTCCACTTTAGACTGAAATCTGTAATATATGTATGTGCATGCATTGTAAGAGTTGATGATGAATTGCAAAAGACTTGTATTATCATTTGAATACATGATAGATATATACACAAATACAGTAAGGGAACGAATTTGCTATGCAGTGTAGTCCTTAAGAATTAGAAGGAAGGGGATGTTTATATAAATAATCGGTCAAATTTACTGTATTTTTCTTAATCGGCATACATAAGCTATACATTAACTATTTATAAATATATTATATATTTCTCAATTATTCTTAATTTAAGATATTGAGTGAACGATTATTTAAATTATTCTTCGGAAGGAAATCGAGATCTTTTACTTGAGATATGAAGGAGATATGTGAGTTCAATATTCACATGTTTTCTAATGTATATGCACTTTATGTTTGTAATTTCCGAAAGTCTCTCTCTTTTATTCAAAAGAAGAAGAATAAATAAACATGACTCTTTAGTCGAGGAAAATCTTATTTTTTCAATCTTACCTCTTGGTGTTATGAATAGGCAAGTCTTAGTATCATTTAAAATAATCGAGTACCCCTCCGTCATTTATAAAAAAATTAGGTCTAAGGCTATTTCTAAGTTTACAACAAACATATTCAAGTAGCAAATTGAGTGATAATTAACTTACCAGGAAGTAATTTATATTCTCACCAGGCCCTCTGCTCCTTCCTCTTCATACTTGTCTTCCCAGAACAAAGTTTCCAAACGAAAATTCAAAGAGGAAAAAAAGACATATGATGTAAGAAGGAAATTGTATTTCTTTTATCTTGTTTTCATCTATTTAAGTATTTGTCACGATGCTAAAAATGAAGAGTAAATTTCACAAATACTCATATAATTATGATTTTTTTCCCACCATAATCATATAATTATCTTCTCACATAAAAATAAAAGAATTATGTCTTTTTGTCACCAAAGTCATATAACTTTCTTTTCTCATACAAAAACAGTAAACTTTTCACTAACTCACATAAAAATCATAGTAGCGACAACAACAATAACAAAATACCCAATATAATCTCACATAGTGGAGTCTGAGGAGGGTAGTATGTATGATGACCTAACCCCTACATTTGTGGAGGTAGAGAGAACATCCAATAGACCCTCGGCTCGGGTAAACATAGGTACAACAATAATAATAAAAAAAATGTGACAATAACGAAAAAAAAGTATAATTGGAGAACACAACAAATAAAAATGCTATCGATTTGAATAAAATCATGAAAAAAGAATAAGATAGAATTATCACATTTTGAAGGATTTACTATTCACTTTTGACATTACTATAATTTATATATATATGAGCATTGAGTTGTGCGGGCCAGGTCAGGTTGGAACATCCCTATTTTAATTCGATTACTATCTATTAGATTGAAAATTAAAAAAATAAAAAATCACAAAATAAGAAAATACTACTGAAGAATTATATTTTCCGATCACTATGATTTTTGTGTGAATTAGTAAAAATTTTATGATTTTTATGTGAGAAAATATAGTTATATAACTTTGGTAAAAGAAAAATTATAGTTATATGATTCTTAAAGTACCATATTACCAATGATACAATGTAAGAGAAATTTGACTGATTTTTTTTATTTTTACAGAGTTGCAACTATCAATTAGAAAACAAAGAATTATGAAGTAAATAGTACTCAAGACCCAAATAGGCTAAATCATAATATAATATGATGAAGTGCTTTTTGAGTCGTCTCAACTTTCTAATTGGTATATATCTCCAATATATGTATAGAAAACTATTCCACAAATTTTCTCTTTAGACCTGCTCAAGTTTTAATTAAGATATTATTGTTTAAGTGAATTAATAACTTTAGGTAATCAAAGTAGTTAGTTCCAAAATCTAATAATTTTGGAAAGTACCAATTTTACAATGTTTCGTGTCAGGCTACAAAAGTAGTAATTTAGGTCATGACTGAATCTGAAGTAAATTGCATTTTTTTTAATTAAATAAATAAATAGACTGAAGTAATTGATCAATGCTATAATTTGATTACCCCACAATTTATTTAAAAACGTACCTATCATTTTATCAGTTATTCACGAAAATATAAACTTGAGCTGTCATTTTTTAAGCACGACATAGTCAATTAAATTGAATGATTAGCTTTCAAATCCAAATAATTTCCTCCATAGTCATGGGCAGTGCTTTTCACTAGTGGTACCAAAACCAAAAGTTTCACTTACCCAAAGAATTGAAGACAACCCATTATTTGCTTTTTCTTTTTCTTGATACAATTTCCAAAAAATGGCACACAAATTTATCTATATTTTCATGTATTTTAATGGATAATTCTTTCTAGGGAGAGTCACATAATGCTTTGAGCCCCTAAATGTCACCATATATCCTACTCCTTTGGAATGTAATGCCTGATGCCCTAAGTTCTAAGGCACTTTTTCCTTTATTCAGATGGATAAAAATTTATCTATATTGATGGTTTATATCAAATCAATACATATATAATATTATATGTTAGTTAATAAATTATTATTAAATCTGATTTATGCCCCTTTTTCGTCTTTCTTGAGTCCACTGTCTTTTAAAATAGCTGTTTTATCTTGACAAATATAAGAATAAGGACTGTATACACACTACTATTTTCAGTTTTCACTTATAAAATCACACTGAATATATTATTATTGTTGATAATATAATATATATTAACTCACTTAATCATAATAAGTTGATATTATCTTATGTAAATATCATGTGCAAGTAAGTATTTGTCGAGAAATGTGAGCCAAAATTGATCCATGTAATTGCACTTTATTCCATTGGTCTTTTGTGGTCCAATCAACCAATTCTCTTTGTGTCCCATTAGGGGTATGATGATAATTCCCCTTTCAAGGTTCCTTCATTTTGCCTTTTGGCCAACATTCTTGTATTTACATGTTATTGTGCATTACCCTATAAACCCTAGAATTTAGGTAGGGGTTTGGCAGGTGGTACAACTACTAGTAAACTTTGCCCTATATTTTCTTCTTTTTAGATACTAATTTTATGTCTTTTGGACTCTTTGCTTGTACTTTTGCTAAAAATCAATTAGATTTTCTTGAATATCTAAAAAAGATAAAATTCTCTATACTTATTCTTCTAGTATTAATTAAGGCTGCTCTATGAGTTCCATTCTTTTCTTGGTCTAGAGTTATTTTATGTTGAGTAAGACTCTGGTACTGTCTGACATTCCAGTTATTGTCTCTCTCCCCCTAGGGCTCATTAGATACAAGGTATAGAGAATATTAGTTCTGGTATAAAATATACGGTTTATTCTTTATTTGATTGAGATAAATTATGGTATAATTAATCATAGTAATAATTATTTTGGGATTATAGTGTTATTTATATTCTTATATGAAGGTGTGATAACAATTATGGGATAACTAATCCTGAAATAATTTATTTTCCAAAGAAACGACCCCTTAAGAATTTAATTATGTAGAAATTAATGATAGTATGTTATTGTATTTAACTATTTTATGTCTATTAATAAATAAAAAACCTTTTTTTTTTGGGTTCTTGTGAACTATTAATGCTTCTATTCTATCATATCATATCCCTATATCCTTCAATAATTTAAAAGTATTACATCTGATTAAGTAACTCCACTTTTCACATGGTTGGATGATTGGCTAGTATATCTTGGTTTATCCTAAAACATCACTTAACCATTGATTAATTTATTTTTATTTGTAGGACCCACTTGATCAATGGCTAGGATCTTATATGACCACACCTAAGGTGGTGGATGGGGGTGGGTGGGTAAGGCATGAAAAGATGGAACAATAGTTGGAAGCACATGAGTTAGTGTTAGCTTTTTTTATTGTACTTTATTTATACAAGAAGACTGTAGTATATAGTGTTTTTTGGGGAAATGGGTAAAGATTCCTATACAAAGGTAAGTACTCTATCAAGTATGAATGTGTGTCCCATTTCAACTAATTTTTTACTTGTTTTCATCTTTATTATAGTACTAATTATCTTTGTCTATGTTGTTAACCCTCCTTATCTTAGTATGTTGTTACTATTCAATTGAATTGTTGACAGTATTTGCTGACAATATAATGCTTTTCGTGTCTTAAATAAACCCTAATATATTCTTTTCGATTGAATTGTTGACTGAGTTTGCTGACCACTTATGTATTAAATTTGTGTCATAACTCCTAAATAATTCTTTTTTTCTTTTCTACAACATTTTATTTGCACCTTTTAACTTTCGAATGCACCTAAGCTATATTTTTGTATTAATATCATCCAAAAAATATTTACATAGAAGGAAAACTAATCCTTGCCTCCCAAATCCTAGGCAAAATTCAATCTTATTTAACATGATGGGAGAATAGGATCACTGCTAACCATACAACTATTGTAGGAGGACTCCTATCAAAAAAAATAAGAACTTCTAGAACTAACTTTTCAATATAAGATTTTTTTGGAGCTAATTTGAACAATAAAATAATTACAAGTCGGAATAAATATAACTTAATGAATCACAGAGAAAAATGTTATTTATGTTTTATAAAAAAATATATAGAGGAAAAAGTGAAGCACAATATTTTCGAGCATGTCAAACTATTATGATATATATAACGTATTTGGTTCGTTGCAATCTGCAAATAATTGTACTTAATAACTTTACAAATTGTAGTTAACTCCATAAAAAGGTACCATTATGAGTTAGCAAATACTCCTAGCAAGCAACCATAGTTGTTAAAAGAAATCATAGGAAAAAAATGAGGTAAAAACTCGTAGAGTATAGAGAGTCTGGAACCGAAATGATAATTTTTTGGATTTAAAGTGCTTTTCTAATGTTAAAAAAAGACATATTATTAGCTATTTCGCAGTAATTTACTGCGAAATAATTTTAAAAAAATTTAATAGAATTCGCAGTAATTTACTACGAATTGTCTTTATGTTTTTTTTAATTAATCACCTGTCCAGGCCCAAAAAAAGACACATTTTGCAGTAAATTACTGCGAAATGCACAATTTGCAGTAATTTACAGCGAAATGTACCTTGTTTTTTGGGCTTGGACAGGTTCTTTTAACTAACACAACAACAATAATTCAAAATTATAAAACGCAATATTTTAATGCGAATTCATTTGAAATATTCTATACCCCGACCTCGTACTTGCCTTATTTATGGGCGTTGGATCTTCATGAACATTCATTCAATAAACTTCTCTCTTCTTCTTATCAATCTTTCTTATAATGTCTGAAGTGCAAAAAATAAGGATTTCTCTTTATTGGGGTGGTGAGGTTGTGCTGGAGAATAACTTTGTGAGGTATAGTTCACATCCACAGTGTCACGTTAAATTGCCACTTAATATGGAGTACGATACATTTGTATCATTGTTACGTAAAAAAATGAGTGAGAGGAGGCGTTCGGTTAACTTCAAAGTAACCGGTAGATTTCTGTATTCAGTGACTCCGCATGGGTTTGCTTATTATTCGGAGTTTAACACCGATGATGATGATACCCTTAGAGATTTTTTGCGGATTTCGGAGGAATACATGGAATTTATTATAATAAAATTATTTGAAATGTACGTTAGGTGGAAGAGGGTGTGCGTAGCACGGATAGCCCCCAATCATCGGGTGGTTATTCTGGAGCAATTTTTGCCGGACAAATTGGTGAAGAAAGAGTTTGCATTGAATTAAACTTGTCACCACCAGCGAATGAGCAGACATAAAATAATTTATCGACTTTATATAATGAACAAGAAGACTGGTAAACTTCAATTTTGCTATGGTTTTGCGTTGATTATTTTACATTTGAATTTGATTTGTATTAACGGTCATATTTTCATAGGAGGTACCGTCCGGATATGAATTTTACGAGTTATGAGCCGATCCCTAGTTGTGGAGTATTGGATCACGGTGGTCCATCCGGGAGTCATCACCAACAAGAATTGTCAAGACAATACTACTGGTAAGTAAAGTGATATAGCTATATCTACAATATTTTTCCGGAGTATTAGGTAAATTATCTTATGCAGTGAAAACCAGCTTCTTGAAGCTCCTGACCTCACACAGCTTCCCATAGATGACGTATTCACTCGTGATTTGGTTGATGCACAGAGTCAGGAAGATGATAGTGACTACGACAATAATGCGGATGAGTCTGCGGATGACACACCCTTCCCTTTTCAGGTTGGTGATGAGGAGGAGGAAGTGAATGTTGAACCTGAACCGGCGAGGGAGTATGTTCCTCCACCTCCTGAGCGACCAAGAGTGTACGAGTCCCATGTGCCATTTCATGAGCGGAATATCCCCTACCTTGATAATTTTCCAAGCATGCCGAATGTGGATGCCCTCACAATAGAAGGTGATAAATTTCGATCACAAATGTGGATGAGTCCAGGCCATCTGTTTTGACTAAGGGCGTGCATTTCTCTGTTAAAGCTCGCCTAATTAGGTTGTAAAAATCTACAGCGTAAAAGAGTGCGGTGAGATGAATGTAGTTGAGTCAACTACGGATAAATAGAAGGTTGTATGCCGTAGATTTTTTATGGGTTGTCACTGGATGTTGCGTGCCACCAAGAATAAATCAGGTTTGTGGAAAGTGGGTAAATTTATTAGTGAGCACAGATGTGAAATGGACACATACAATGCGAATCACTTCAACTTGGATGTCGACTTGATTTCTCTTGTCCTGATTCCATATTTGGAAGTGTCCATTAGGTTCAAGATTAAAGAGTGTTTCACAGTCGTCCATAAGGAGTATGGTTGTACTGTAACTAAAAGAAAGGCATATATCGATCGCAAACGTGCCTTTGAACTTATTTATGGCGACTGGGATAAGTCTTTTTCAAATATTCCCAGGTACATGGCCGCATTGCAACACTTTAACCCCGGCACTATTGTTGAATGGAGGCGTGAGCGGAGTCCGGACAGACCCGAATATATTTTCAACTATGTGTTTTGGTCATTTAAACCGGCAATTGATGGTTTTGTGCATTATCGTCCTGTTATTTCCATAGACGGTACCCATGTCTATGGAAAGTATGATATTAAGCTTTTGATTCCAGTTGTTGTAGATGCTAACGGGCAAATATTTCCATTAGCCTTTGCCATATGTGCAAACGAAAGCGAAGAGACGTGGACCCATTTCTTGAACCACTTGAAGGAGCACGTTGTCAGACAGCGTACATGTATTTGTCTAATATCTGATCGGCATGGTGGTATTTTAAGTTCTGTATGTCACTTTCCTGCATGGCAGGAACCATATGCATACCACCGTTACTGTGTGCGGCACCTGATGGCCAATTTTCAAAAGAAATTTTCTGACAAGACCTTGCATGACTTAATGTGGATGGCTGCAACTAAGCACCAACAATGCAAATTTAATCGTCGCATGGAAGCGATCCGGCAAATAGAACCAAGAGCCTATACTTGGTTGATGGGGCATGAGCTTCACATGTGGACATTGCATGCTGATGGCGGCACACGATGGGGAGCATTGACTACAAACGTGTCGGAGTCATTCAACGGCTTGTTGAAATGTGCCTGTGGACTGCCTGTCACTGTCATGGTTCGCATGACATTCAAATAGAGCATGGAGAGGTTTGTTGAAAGGCATGCAGCCGCCTCAGCATTGATGGACCGGGGTGTTGAATTTATGCCAATACCCATGAGAAGATTTAAAAGGTCGAGGAGGCGAGCACAATGGCATTCATTTCTTTAGTACGATCACAAACGGGGTGTATTTGAAGTCAAGACATCCATCAGCGGACACCGTGGGAATAATCTACATATGGTGAATGAAAATAGAAGGTTGTGTTTGTGTGGAAAATGGACCATCTACCACATGTCGTGCGCACATGTGTTGAAGTGCTTCCAGCAAGTTGGATATGGGGCAACAAACTAATGTGCTCCAAATAAGCCGATCGACTGAGCAACAAGCTGGAAGCTCAGCAAGCAAGTCGTCGCTGTATGGGATCCAGATGAACTGCCAAATATTAACACAAATGTTAGTACGCAAATGAAACTCAGTTCGTAAAAAAAATTGTAGGTACATATTTACATATCCGTCCACCAACATACCTAAGACATCCCTGGGGAGGGGAAGATTATGGTGAGCCTCCGTCCCTATGTATAGCCAACGCCGCAAAATCCATCTGATAGCTAGAGGGAGAAATGGATAATGTTGATCGGGTGGAACTGCTGCTGTAGGTGGCTGCAACGGAAGGATCCGATGCCAAGCCCAAACCTAATATAAAATGTTGATGGAATATTTATATGTCATTTAGCGATATTGAATTTCAAAGTAAAGAACAAAATATTCAAAATTTGGTCCCTGTAAGAGGGGGAGAAAACCGCATGTATCAACTGCTGGACCCATGCTCGCCCGACACGTGCTCCTGTATAGGTACGCAAGCACACTAGCTCCCCAGCTGTACTGGGATACCTGACCCAGCTCTACTATATGATGTATGAAGCGCATGCTCACTTTATTTCCCGAAGTGTCCAGGAACAATACACACCCGAAGAGCAATAGCAACACACAACGTGTGTACTGGGCTATCCAGAGATCCTCCGTCTTCTGGGTAGTATCAGGGTGCAAATCCTCCATATGATCTCTAATGGATGATGAAGAAACACGAACGCCCCCTACCAACCCTCAGGTCTAAGTCCAGTCCTCTGCCTCATCAGCTCTGCCATCTGTGCACGCGACGCTCCTCTAATGTAGGCGTAGTGTCAAGGCGCGACCGTCTATACAGTAGTCCGTAAAGAACCTGGGCATCCTCTAAGGTGATAATTGCCTCTCCTGTGGGCAAATGAAATGTATGCGTCTCCGGTCGCCATCGCTCTACCAATGCCGCGATGAGCGACCAATCTAGCTGAATCTTCCCAAGCTCAAAAATGGGATATAATCCCGTATCCTAAAGGATGTGTACTACACGGTGATGCAACTGATGTCCAGCAATAAAGTCCCAAAGATCGTCAGGTCTCCTAGGCTGGAGAGCCTGCTCTGACAGCAGTCCCTCCCACACATAGGAGGAACTATGGTCGCCCTGTAGCACTAATAGCTGATCCTCCATAGGTCCGGGATGTATATGCGGAGGAAAGGCCACGACGTCTAATATAACGTAAACAAAATTAATTGATTATGTTAGTTTAATAAATTAAATAATTAATTAAATTAAAAATTAGGATGTGCATTATTGAGTTAGCTACTCATAGAATTATTATTGAGTTGTCACGTCGTTTTGAAAAGGTTTAGAGCCATGTGAAAAAAGTTGTTTTCCCCGAAGAATGTGCACCTAAATCGTAATAAAATACTACGTATTGTTGAGTTGTCACGTCGTTTTGAAAGGGTTTAGAGACATGTGGAAAAATCTATTTTTTCCCCAAGAATGTCCATCTAAATCGTAGTAAAATACTACGTATTGTTGAGTTGTCAATTGTTTCACCTATAAATAATGGGCGCATTGTAGTTATTTTGTGTGCTCAAAATTTTCCTCAAAAATATTTCATTAATGGCTCAACTTGGCCGTCCACCAATTTGCTTCTGTGGAAAACCATGCATGAGGGATTGTATGTGGGAAGGTGCTGACGCTGGACGCCGCTTCTGGTGCTGTATGAACACATTGTACAAGCAAACCGACGAACCTACTTGTGAATTTGATGAATGGGCTGAGGAACCATGTTTTCAGGAAAGCTACAGGAAGAGATTCCAGGATCTTCATGGTATGTGGTCATTCCATGTGAGAATACAAAATGAGGGAGATAGAATTATTACAGAAATGAGGGAGAAAGTGAAGGAGTTGGAAGATAAAAATTGGAGAGCTGAATGGAATTGTAAAGCATACAAGGAACGTAGCAAAAAATATGAATGGAAACTTGCAGAGGTGAAGGCGAGAGTGAAAGAGTTAGAAAAAGAAAAAGAACAAATGGAAGAACGATTTAAGTGGTTGGAGCGAAGGATAAATGGTATTAGGACTAAACATTAGCGTGTATGTGTTAAGTGTCATTCATATTGCATGTATTTTTATTATGTTGGCCAATTATGTTTTTCCTTGTGGTGTAGTCAAGGATACCCTTAGTAGTTTGTTTGTCTGTTGTTTTTTGTAATTTATGAAGGTACTTGTGTGTGCTTCTCTTTATATGAAATAAAATAAATTTTTGCAATATTATTACATCTTCTTTTTATTTGTAGTATTTGTGTTTTTTTTAACCCGTTTAAATAAAAATGTTGTTCTACTATTCACCTTAAAATATTATTCTTCTCAATTTCAATATTTTTAGAATTTTCTTACCTTAAATATTTAAATTATAAATTCTTGAATTTGACTGAATATGTAAGGGTTCCAGGCTTGATTTTTTTATGTCGGGTACCATCGTGCTATCCTTAAAATATTATTCTTCTAAATTTCAATATTTTTAGAATTTTCTTACCTTAAATATTTAAATTATAATTTATTGAATCGGAGTGATCAACTGTGTAAGGGTTCCAGGCTTGATTTTTGATGCCACGTATCGCCGAGTTATCCTTAAAATATTATTCTTCTCAATTTCAATATTTTTAGAATTTTCTTACCTTAAATATTTAAATTATAAATTTTTGAATTGGAGTGAATAATTATGTAAGTGTTTCAGGCTTGATTTTTGATGTCGGGTACCACCGAGTTATCCTTAAAATATTATTCTTCTCAATTTCAATATTTTAAGAATTTTCTTACCTTAAATATTTAAATTATAAATTTTTAATTGGAGAAAATAATACGCTAAGGGTTCCAGACTTGATTTATGATGTCGGGTACCACCGAGTTATTCTTACTACGTAAAAAGGCACTAAATTTTACTACACTACAAGGATCTATATTTAACTATGGTACAAGCCTCTAAATTTTACTACGCTAAAATGCTATATTTTAATACGCTAAAAGAAACTATATTTTACTACACTACAAGGCTCTACAATATGAACATAAACTAAATAACACAAACAATCTAGTACCATTTTTGTTCACAAATATAAGATAAATTCGGGTATCAAATAAATCAATCCGGGTATATTAAAGAACACAAATATAATATAAATTCACATGTAAATATACCAAGCAATATGAATATACATGAATATACGAGTTTCGCCATAAATTAAATAGAAATACCTCGATGTAATTTTTTTGAATTCAAAATTTTCTATCCGAATCGAACCTTCTTTTGGTATGTGGGACCTACAACCCGCGTTCATTGTGGGACGGGTGGGCCAAAAAAATTTCTTTAATAAACCAGCGGGGTGGAGGGGACCAGTGGGATTTTAAAAATGGTGGATGTATCTTTCAATATGTTTGTCGTTGAGGAAGACGACAGGGCGGTATATAAAGTAGCATTTCGCAGTAATTTACTGCGAAATAGGGCAATTCGCAGTAAATTACTGTGAAATGCTACTTTATATATACAGTATGAGCCCACCTTTTAACCAATTCGCAGTAAATTACTACGAATTCTATTAATTAATTTTTTTAATTATTTCGCAGTAAATTACTACGAAATAGCTAAAATATTTTTTTTAACATTAAAAGACACTTTGAGTCTAAATAATTATCATTTTGGTTCCGGATTCAGAGTAGAGAGGCCGAGATATTCAAATGGTACAAATATAAATATTTATTAGGCTATTCGGCCAATGAAAAAAGAAAGGAGTTGTATAAACATAGAAAGGTATCACCATTAGTGTATAAATCAAACACAGTTGGCCCACGGAATTATAAAGTCTCTTTTTTGCTTGTAATAATTATACTGAGTTGTGAAAGTCAATTGATGGCTTTCTCTAATTACATGCAGATCTAACGGGCAAAGGGGAAATGCCAGATTTGATTTCAAAAAAATAATTAAGGATACGCAATATTATGAGTAGAAACACAATTAAAGAATTTTAGTGCGATCTTGCCATCATGTTGGCTTTCTCCTCCTAAGACATTTAATCATTTTGTACCAAAACTTTGCAATTGCAACATCCCTTATCTTCTTCGATTATTCCACATAATTTTTTTAAATAAATTTCACAATTATATATACTATTATCAAAATGTTAAGGTCTTTGTTTCTAGTTAGTCTGTCTTTTAACGAGCAGGGGCAAAGCAATTGGACTGGATGAAATTCTGGTGAAGTTTTGAAAGAGTGTGGGCAAGGCAGGCTTAAGTGGCTCACTAGGTTATTTAATGTTATTTTTAGAACGAAGAAGATGCCCGAAGAGTGAAAGTGAAGCACGATGGTTCCTGTATACAAGAACAAGGGTGATATCCAAAATTGCAATAACTATCGGGGTATCAACCTGCTTAGCCATACTATAAAAGTTTGGGAGAGAGTGGTCGAGCCAAGGGTGAGGAGGAGTGTATTTATTTCTGAGAACCGGTTTGGGTTTATGCATGAGCATTCGACTACAGAAGCCATCCACCTTGTTAGGAGATTGATGGAGCATTATAGGGAGAGAACGAAGGACTTGCATATGGTATTCATCAACTTGGAAAAGGCGTACGATAAAGTTTCAAATGAGGTTTTGTGGAGATGTTTGGAGGCTAGAGGTGTACATGTTGCCTACGTTAGGTTGATTAAGGACATGTATGATGGATTAAAGACCCTAGTGAGGACGAAAGGTGGGGACTCAGACCATTTTCCGGTGGTGATGGGTTACATCAGGGGTCGAGACTCAGCCCTTTTTTGTTTGCTATGGTGATACACGCCATATCTAAGAGGAGGTGCCGTGGTTTATGTTATTTGCAGATGATATTTGATTAACGAGACGCGAGATAGTGTGAACGCACAATTAAAGGTATGAAGGCACAACCTGAAATCTAAAGATTTCAAGTTGAGCAGGACCAATACAGAATACTTTGAGTGTGAGTTTAGTGGTTAGACTCAAGGAGGGCAAGGGGAGGTGAGCCTAGACTCGTAGGTCATTCCTAGGAGAGAGAATTTTAAGTGCCTTGGGTCTATTATTCAGGGGGTGAAGAGATTAAAAAAGATGCCACACATCGTATCAAGGCGGGATGGATGAAATGGAGACTCACTTTCGGTGTTTTGTGTGACACGAAGGTGCCACCAAAACTTAAGGATAAGTTTTACAGAGTGGTAGTCAGACCACCGATGTTGTATGAGACTGAGTGTTGGCTAGTCAAGATCGCTCATTTCCTGAAGATGAAGGTAGCAAAGATGAGGATGTTGAGATGGATATGCGAGTGCACCAGATTATATAGGATCAGAAATGAGGTTATTCACGACAAGGTGGGTGTGGCCCCTATTGAGGACAAGATGCGAAAAGAGGACTTAGGTGGTTTGTTATGTGAGGATGAGGAGAACAGACGCCCCAGTGAGAAGGTGTGAGAGGTTGATATTGGAGAGCCTATAGAAAGGTAAAGGTAGTCCAAAGAAGAGGTGGGGAGAGGTGATTAGGCAAAATATGGTGCAACTTCAACTGACCGATGACATGACTCTTAATAGGAAGGTATGTAGGTCGACGATTAGGGTAGTAGAGTAGGTAGTCTAGAGAATTTTAAATAGTGGTATTGGCACGCGGTCTCGCTTTCTATTGGTAGTAGGTCTTATAACTAACCGTTATTTCTTTTTATTGTTGATCACCTTACTATCTAGTTGTTTTTATTCTGCTTTTATATAACATCTTGGTACTATCCCTTCTTGTCTATATTTTTATTAATATGGTACGTATGCTTTTCCAAGCCGAGGGTCTATTGGAAATAACCTCTCCATCTCACAAGGTAGGGGTAAGGCCTGTAAACTACCTTCCCCAGACCCCACTGTGTGAGATATTACTGGGTATGTTGTTGTTATTGTTGTTGTAATGTAAATAATTTTACTAATTCATATTTCTTGTTGTTTCGTTCTTATTTGTTCTAGTAGTTATTGTACGTGTATGATCATTGTAGTTCTCTATAGTTGCTTCTTTTGCGCTATTTCCATGCTTAATTTTGACATCAGTTCATGATATTTGGCTCATATCAGTTATTTATGTGCTTTCCATTATTTATCCTCATTACATTGTCATACTGTTTGTTTATATCCTAGTAGGTGTCTTGACCTGGCATCGTCACTACTTTATTGAGGCTAGGCTTGATACTTAGGTATCGTTGTGGTGTACTCATACTACAATTATGCATAATTTTGTGCAGATCCAGGTACGTCTGCTCGTACCGATTGTTAGAAATCATTGGTAGCTGCCTTACAGAGACTTCAAGGTATGTTCGCTCGGCATCTGCAGGCCTCAAAGTCACATTTCCTATTTTACTTCCTATTATATTTCTCTCAAACAGTGTGCATTAGATATCTTAGTTTTATTCAATAGAGTTTATGACTCTGTTCCACAATTGTTGGGGATTGTAGAGTTGAGATTCTGTTTTTTCAGAAGTTACATGAGTTTATCAGCCTAGTTTTAAGTATTTTGTTAACCATATCTGTTCAATTGTTATCAAATATTATGATTATGTAGTCGTAGAGACTAGGTGTCATCATAACATCTTGCGGAGGAAAATTGAGATCATGACAAGTTGGTATCAGATTCGGGAGAGGCTAAGTTATTAGGTACAGATTTAGTTCGAGATTCCTTGGAGAAGGTTAAGATAATCCAGGATCAGCTTCGTACAACCCAATCTAGACATAAGAGTTATGCGGATCAGAAGGTTCGTGATATTGCATTCATGGTTGGTGAGCGATTCTTTCTCCGGGTTTCACCCATGAAGGGTAAGTTGAGCTATAGGTATATCAGACCTTTTGATATCTTTGAGAGTATTAGAGAGGTGTACTACAAGCTTGCTTTGCCATCTCATGTTGTAGACTTCCGCACAGTCCAATTGGACGAGGATGACTTATATTGAGGAGTCTGTGGCTATCTTGGATGAACGGGTCCAAAAATTGAGGTAAAAGAATATTGCTTCAGTGAAGGTTCAATGGAGGAGTAACCCAATCGAGGAGGCAACCTAGGAGATAGAGCATGACACACAAAGTCGCCATCCTCTTCTATTCACCACTTTGGGTATGTCCTTATGCATGTTTGAGGATGAACACTTTTTTTAAGAGGGGGAGAATGTAATGACCCGATCAGTCATTTTATATAATTACTCCCCATTATCGTTTTTATGATTCACACATATGTGTTTATAATATAAGGACTTGCGGGGTCGAGCAGTTTCATTTGTGAGCTTTCGGGTTGATTTGGACTCTTGATTCTTCGCTTAGAGGTTTAAATTATAAAATATTGACCAAACTTTAGCTTCCATGAAAACGATCCCAGAACTGTATTTTTATGTCTCCGATAGCTTTGTATCGTGATGTTGAACTTGGGAGTATGCCCAAAATTAATTTTATAAGTTCGTGGGTTACTTTATGTTGATTTGCCGAAATTTGGCAATTTGAAGTTGAAAACCTTGACCGCAGGTTGACTTTTAGCTATCAAGCTCGGAATTTGATTTTGGTACTTAGAATAAGTCTGTTATGAAATTTAGAACTTGTCTGCAAAATTTGGTGTCGTTTGTAGTTCATATGATAGGATTTAGACGTGAAGTTCAAATTTTAGAAATTCTTGAACTTTATTTAAAAATCCATACGTTTTACTGTTCGATTCGTAATTTTAGCTATTATTTTTATGAATTGATCGCACGAGCGAGTTTGTATGATATTTTTAGACTTGTGTGGATGTTTCATTTGAAGCCCCAAGGGCTCAGATGAGTTTCTGACATGTTCCGGAGTGGTTTGGACTGAAAAATTTACAAAATCTAGTATCTACTGCTTTGGTGCCGCAAATGCAAACACCAGTGTCACATCTACGAAGGTGACAGAAAAGGAACAGTTGTCGCAAATGAGACTTCCCCTTCATATTTGTGAAGGTAGTATGGTTTTTATTTGGCTCGCAATCGCGAACAATTACTCACTTTTGCGATGAAGACCTATTCGTAATTGCAAAGCCTTTCTCTCAATTGAGAGGTTTTATAAGGCCTTCACGGTTCGTAAATGCGAACTCTGATATGCAATTATGATTATGAGACCTTCATGGTTCGTAAATGCGAACCCTGGCCTGCAATTGCGATTGCAATTGCAATTGCGAGGGTTATCCTATGCAACTTCTACAACTGGTTAAAGGGTTCGGAGACAGAATTTTTGAGCTCATTCTTTCATTTTTGAACCCTAGACTTGGTAGGAGGCGAATTGGAAAGGAAATTTTACCTAAAAACTTTGGGTAAGTGATTGTAATCCATTTCTAATTATATTCTATTAATATATTTGAGATTTTAACATCAAAATCATGTGAATCAAAGTGAAAATTTGTCAAGTTTTTAAAAAAATAATAAATTTAGTTTTGAGAGTCGATTTGGACTCGGATTTTGAAACTAATCACAATTATGAACTCGTGGATTCATGGATAGACAAAATCTACCATTAGACCTAGGTTTTGACTGTTCAAGTCTATGTTGTCCTTTTAGAAAAGTGTAAAGATCTTAGATTTATCTATTGCAATTGAGTTCTGTAGAATTGTTTGATAATAGTAAGTCAATTTTTGTTAGATTTCAGCCGTGTGGAGGCGGATTTTAAAGGGAAAATTATTTTCGAGTATTGATTTGTCCTAGTTGAGATAAGTGTCTTATCTAACTTTTTTTTGGGGGGGGGGGGGGGGGACAACCTTTTATGATTGGTATTATTTCGATTATACTAAATGAAATTCGTGTAGGCAAGGTGACAAGTGGGTACACGATCGCACGTGGAATTTAACTAGTTAGGGCTACTTAGATTGTTTCCTTGCTTTAATTGAAATTCTATATCATGTTCTAAACGCTCCTAGTCACTCTATTTTATTTGTGTTATTCTATCCTCATGTCTCAAACGATTTCATTAACATTTGTTCTACCTCCTAATTGATAAATTGCTCTCATGTTTTAGTTGAACTTTTTGCCTCTATTAATGTCATATGCTATCTTTTTATTGTTGATTATCATTAATTGAAATTATTGCTCATGTTATCTCTTTTATTATTGATTATCATTTATTAAAGTTATTGTTCATGTTACCTCTTTCAATGTTGATTCCATTGTTTGAAGTTATTGTTATACGTTATCTCTCCTATTGTGAGTTATTCTTATTTAACATCTTAGATATACATTATCCCTCATTGTTGAGTTATTGGTGTTGACGTCACATTGAGGCGAAATTGTTATTGTTGAAACATCTTCCTTATGAGTATTTTACATTAATTGTTGTTGTTGATGTTCTTGTAACCGTCATGGCGGAGCTGTTGGCTATTGTTGTGGAAATATTGATACTGTAAATTATTGACAAATTGTGATATATGAACACTTGTAGTGCGAGTTTTTATTGTAACGTGATATTGACGTGCATGCGGTGGTATAAGACTTGAGGTTGATGTGCATGTGGTGATATAAAGTGGGACTTATGTGCGTGTTGCTGTAGGGGAACTGCGTGAAGCCACGGACATCCTAAGATGGGCTAAAGTGCGTGTAGCTATTTCAGGAAAACCGTTTTTGAAACCTATTTTAACTGTAAGGCTCACGCGGCGGTATAAGGAAAGGTTGTGATTGAAATTGAGAAATGTAAATACGAGTCCTGATTATTCGAGGAGATACCTATTGATTATATGATGCTGTACCTCAATTGTGATTTTTGATTATACGGAGGGGTACCTATATTGGAGAAAAATCGATATTACACTTGGAATTAATTATGTGGCTAACATGTAAAGACACATGAATTTTTAGAAGAGGGACAACTCGCAAGGAGTGTTTAAAGAGACACGAGTCTTAATAGGTACGAGCAAAATGTCATGAAGACAAGAAGGAATGGTCACTCGGGTCTCTTGATAATTTGAAGAGACACCGGTGGAATGAACCAAGCCAACAAAAAGTGCAGATTCATAATATCTTCGGTTAATAAGCGTAAATGATTGTAAACGTTATAGAATCTTCACAAAACAGTTACGATTGCCAATTATAATATTTTATTAATGTCATTAAATGCTCATAATGACTCTATTATGAGAGGAAAGAAACTTTATACTTGGAAATAGCTATAAAAGAGAGAGAAATAATATTTATATGGAGACACAGATTATTATTGGAATATACTTATTTATATTGCTTTATATTGCTTACTCAGCTACTTATCAGTCTAATTTTCCTTTCTCGTTATACAATTATTTCTTTCTTTGACTATCAGTAAACCGAGTTCTTCTAAAAGTACGCTTTGGCCTAAATTCCTATTTTCTGGTTAAATAAATTTGTTCTCTTGCTAGGATTCTGATAATCTTTTACTTTCTAAATCAATTCTTTTGTCAAAACAATCATGTCGAACGTCAACAATAACATCCAACAAAATTTACAGCACCAAGAAAATCAACAACTTCAATTAAATCGACAAGGTGATGGAACTCCAGCCCCATCACAGCAAAACTCTTCTCCAGAATCTCAAGAAGGGACTCCCGACGGATCTGAATCAAATAGAATCATCAGAATGAGAATTATTAGGCTATTGATGAAGCATTGAAATAATTAATCGCTCAATACAGCAATGCTCTTCAGACTTTTGTTAGTAGGTTGCCGAATGTACCACCAACGCCACCCCCAAACAACAACGCGACCGTAGAAAATCTTCGCTCGAGACTCATTAACTCAGGCAGCGAGGGAACTCCCAGTGAATCTCGTGATAGAGGGTCAGGTAACCCTGTTAATTTTGATTTACAAAGTCTCGGACTAACTTTGCAGAAATAGCTCAAGGAACAGGGCGATCGCAGAGAGAAAATACCTCGAGTACCGCATGTAATCAAGGGGATAGATATAGAAAAATACTCTCAACAACCTTGGAAGACAAGTGCTGCTCCTTTACCGATTCCAAAGAAATTCAAGATGCTTGATATCCCGAAGTACGATGGAACAACTGATCACGGGATCAATGTAATTGCATTTACAACTAGTGTAATGGGAAACGATTTGACCAAGCAAGAAATTAAATCAGTGTTGGTCAAACCATTTAGAGAAACACTCACGAAAGGAGCGTTCATATGGTATTTTCTTTTACCTAAAAACTCTATAGTTCTTTTGCTGATCTTGTAGATTTATTTATCAAAGCACATTTGGGAGCACAAAAAGTTAAAAAAGGAATGGAGGACATTTTCAAAATAAAATAAGGAGATATGGAGCTGCTCAGGAAATTCGTTGACAGATCCACCGTGAAACGATGATGTTGACACATGTACCTGATAACTGGGGGGCTATGGCCTTTGCCAGTAATCTGAATGATAAAAGCTCAAAAACCACGAGGAGACTCAAAAAAAACTTACAAGTATTTCCCGCAGCAAATTGAAATGATGTTTACAATAGATACTGCACAAAGCTACGAATAGAGGAGGTTCTATTCATCAAAAAAATCTTACAAGTTTCATAGTGAAAAGAATCAGATAATAACCAAACAAATCACTTATCATACACAAAGGTTATTCCCGATTCTTCCTATTGTATTTTTGCTTTGGATTCATTATTAATTTATGTTTGATGCTTTTGGATTTACCCAGGAATTTTAGAGCAACCTTTGAGCTTGAACTTGGAAGTCCAAAAACAGTGCTGAACCAGGTTTGCTTCATAGTACTTGTCATACATTAAAACTTTAGCTGGACATGAATCATAAAATATCCTATATTAGTTTGCATATTGCAAAAAATTCTTCTGGAATTGACTAATGCCTATTACCTGTTTGATAGAATGTTTGTATAAGATGTTATTTATGTTCTAGTGATTAGATTGCTAAATTTTGAATTTTATTTATGTAAAGCATTATAGTTGGGCCTATTTGTTTGGATTTTTCTTATATACTGAGCAAATCGGTTCTACCAGTATATAGATTTTTTTTGAACAACTTAGTAATATTTTAGAATAATTGATTAGTCTGCTGGAGTTGGCTCTGTGCTGCATCCCAAAAATCTATTTGCACCAATGTTGTATTTTAATTATATTTACTTTGAGATTGATGCACCAATAGGTATTCCTTCTCTTGATTATGGTTATTTGTTACCGATGATTCTGATTTGCTTCAGATCGAACAAGATTTCATCAGCGGTAAAGAAAATATTGCACGAGATAGGACTGTAAAGTGATGCTGATGATTCCTACTTTCCTTTTATATAATATCTGTAAAGAGAAACTTAATTTACTAGAAAAAAGAAGAGATAGCAGTGTTGGACGTAGGACTGTACTATTTGGTGTGCTTTGAATGCCAATAATGCTGTAGTAAGACATATCGTTGGTGCTTGTATTCCATATCTACATTGTAATCTTCATGATATAGTTCTCATTGGACTTGATAGTAAAAATTTAATGCAGATCCAAGCGGTTCTTAACTTGCTTTGCTAGTTGCTACCTCCGGTATGTTACAGCAAGCAAAATCCTGTTATGGTTGCAAGACTAAATTTGCATCAGGATTATATTCTTATTAAGTTTTTTGTTGATTGTAGATATGCCGAAGACCAAACGTTTCCAAAACTTACAAAAGTCAATTCAATCAGCGCCTTCTTCACAATCTGTTGATGTGGCACCAAATATGCCATCAGCTTATTCTAACGAATTAAGCAAATTTAGTTATTCTATGTTCAGGTTTCTCTTTGACGTCAGCATCCTTTTGAACTACTGCATTAGTTTGACTTTTTATTAAATTTGATGTATGAACAGAATAACCAGGAAATAGACAATTATTCCGAAGCATATTAATCTGATTGCACCTTATGGCAGGAAATATATATTTATTCTGAAGCGCAGTAATAACCGATTTATAATGTTGGCTCATATTTTTTTGATTTGTATTGTATTTAGGAAAAAATTAAGTTAATAGTGAGTGAAAGTACAGTGGAAGAGTCTGAAGTTTCTCCAAATGATGTTGTTGGTAAGGTGCTAGGCAAATAGCATCCTGGAAAGGTGAGATGTTTGGGATTAGGAGCTACTCCAAGCAATACTTTCAGAGAGACAAATCTTCATCTTGGTAATATTAGAATTGTGAGTAATAATGTTGGATGTTCTTCTTTTGGATGCCAAGAGAAGTACAATCAATTGATGAATACTCCCAAAGCATACATGATAATGAAAGAAGGGTCAATATCAGAACAATTTGCTGGAATCTTTGCTTCTCCTCCTACAACAGTAAATGCTACGTTCTTTTATTTTTTGGTGTATTGTGAAATTATATTTTTCATACATGTTATTTGGAGTAATATTTAGATATGGAACTTGCTGAATCTGTTTTAACATCCTTTTCATCTTCATCTCATTTTCATGGATGATTGTTTAGTTCCAACTAGTATTTTATAGTTCCAATATTAATTAGATAGTATCAGGCTGGTTGCTGACCTATTCTCATACCCCTTAAGTTCATTCCAAGTTGATTCTCCAGATTTGTTAGGTATTTTACACCCAAATCACAGAGTTCCTCTCCCATTAATTGCATGTTTTATCACATGGTGAGAAAATTGGCTATTGAGTAGTATTTGTCAGTGTAGATACTGAGAGAATGCTCTGATTGGATTTGAAGTCAATGTCATTCATTCTGTTTCCTAAGTAGTGGGTGGTAGCAGTAGTGTTGTATTACTGCTTCTTGGTTTGTGGCACAGCAAGTATTGTTTCACTTATGAAACAAATGCTTTATTTTCTTCGTATTCGTGTTACATACCGTCTACCGTTTAGACTAGAGGTTCGTACATTGTCCCGTTTCATTCTTTTTCGTTGGTTTAAGTAGACAACATATACTTTATCTCAATGACTTATTTAATGATACTCCTCTTAATAGTTATTTTTTTTACCTTTTGGTGCAGCCAAGTGATGCATGTAGTGGACCTATTTCACCAACTAATGCAATATCTTTTGGTGTTAGTAATCCCAATGACATCCATTGAGATTCATTTTAATTGAAGTGGGTATATTAGGACAATGTAACAACTGACTAATATAGACGGTAAACTATGTTCTAGTTTAGCTTGATCACATATGATACTACTCTGTCATAATACTTTTCATGGTTAATAAAATGTTGATGTTTCTTAGTTTTAATATTTTGATTTAAGCATAAATATTTCAATTGATACGACGGAAAAAGTATGACAAATTGATAATAAAAAATCAATTCTATAATATATTTCAAACTATATGGGCATAATTAAAATCCCCAAAGAGAAATTGAACAGATTTTGATGTTGTACACAAAAAATTGCGGGGGGTTTACAACCCCTATGCTAAAATAAATAAATTTAATTTTAGAAATAAACATCTATTTTTGCGAATGATATTGCGGAGGTTAAAATTGTAATTAGTGGAGGTTAGAAACCTCCGCTATTTGTTGTCACGGCGATTGGGAAAACCCCCGCATTATCTGCCACAAATTAATAGTGGCGATGCTTACTGCGGGGGACTTTCTCAACCGCTTTCCATTATGTATCCTATCCATTTTTTTGTAGTGCTTTTTTGTTGTTTCTTTTATGCTATTTTCATGCTTAATTTTTGGTATCGAATTGCTATTATCTTGATTTCATATCAGTTATTTCTCCACTTTCCATTATGTATCCTTATTATATTTTGATACTGTTTATTTATACATAGTAGGCATCTTGACATGGCCTTGTCACTATTTTATGAGGTTTGACTTGATGCTTACTGGGTATTATTGTGGTGTACTCGTACTACGCTTCTACATGTTTTTATGCAGATCCAGGTACATTTGCTCGTGCCGGTTGTTAGAGATCATTTGTAGCTGTCTTATAGAGACTACAAGGTATGCCTGCTCGGCGTCCGCAGGCCTCGGAGCCACCTTCTCCATTTTACTTAATGTTGTATAGTGATGTATTAGATATTTTAGTTTTACTCTATAAAGCTTATGACTATGTTCCAAAGTTCATGGAAATTGTATGATTGAAAATCTATTTTTAGAAGTTACATAGTTTATCACGCTCATTTTAAGTATTTTGTTAATTACATGGGTTCAATTGTTATCAAATATTTTGATTATCTAGTCATAAAAATTAGGTGTCATCGTAATATTATGTGGAAAAATACACTACTATTTGAAATACTGCAATTGTCACGATCCGGCCCCGAAACAAAATATGATGGGTGCCAGCAACTTTCACTTGTTAGAAGTAGGAGCAAATGAGTAACACTTTGTTGGTTCACCCCCATTAAGTGAACCTAGTAGACATAAAATCAAAATTACCTTTTCAGGAATATGATACGAGAATATGTGAAAAGCTTTCAAAAAAAAATTATAGAAAAAATCATAGTCGAAACCCAAATTATAACACTACAAAAGTTGTTTTATACTATATGTCATAAAGGGATAGCTGTAATATAAGAACTTGTAAATGAATATTTTCTAAGAAAAATAATTGAAGAATTAATAAAAAGGTATATTTAGAGAAAGGCTCAGCTTCTAGAACTCCTATAATGATAAGTGCAACTTTAGCAGATCTCTCTCTCGCTCTTTATCTTATTTATTGACAGATGTAAATCATAAAAAGGAACTAATGATTATTCCCAAATAATAACCAAACCATTCGTTAAATTGACGTTTGTGGAAAGACATCTCAAAACTACTCTATAACGCTATAGAGTTCTTTCATTTTAATAAGATAAACTATCATTAGGTGATTTGCTTTTCTCAACAATATCCAAATAAAAACATTTGGAGGGAGTGTTCGCGGATGCGGAGCAAAAATTTTAATTTTATAAATTTTAAAATTTAGAACGATAACTTCAAATAATAATAACGAGATTTTAAATTTAATGAACATTTTAATACAAATATATTATTTAAATAAAAACTACTAGGTTTAGAGATGGTTACAAAACAGTAGTACGTGTTACATAACAAAATGTGGATCAGTAGTTAAAATTCTGTAAAATGTAATGCAAAAACAAAACAAAAAAAAAGTGTAAAATATTAGTGGAATCCGAAGCGGAGTGGGGAAGTGCGTTGGATTTCTCTGTTTTCATTCATAGAGAGGTTAAAAAGAAATGACGGAAAGCCGAAAAAAGCTAAAGCTGAAAGATAGAGTGAGTAGACAATCAATATTCCACTTCCTTGTAATTTCTCATAACCGCTTTCACACATACGCCTTCCACATCTCACTGCAAAACCAATCCTTTCTTATCCCTTCAATACTTTTAACTTCTGGCCAATTAAGTGACTCTTTGTTTTATATTCGACAAATATATCTTTTCGCCAATGCAATTAAAATTGACCGAATGACCAATTTTATATTTTTTCCATTATATTCCTGCAAAATAATCTGTGAACTTCGTTTTCCTATGAGAATAACTAGATGTGGAGCCAGGGATTTTAGTGCATGGGTTTTAGACCATAATTTTTTTGTTTATTAGGTTTTGAATAGATTATTTATATATATTAAATAAACGTTAAATACAATATAGAGTTTGAAACAAAACCACTAAATTCTGTCCTGATTATCACACCTTTTTTTTAAATTACCTTTCTAGAATTTTTATGAATCTCATATTTTGGCTTGTATGTTGAGTTTGTGTCTTTTTTTCCTTTTTTCTTTAATATTCTTTTTGTGCCACCTATCTTCTTGGTAGTGAAGTTGGGATATTTTATAACGGCGTTTAAATTTGCGTTTAAATTTGAAAGAAGTAAAAGTAATTTTTTGAAGATATAGTATAATTATTATATACCTCTATAGCATAATATTTTGTTTACATACACAATATAATTTTTCGACAGCGAGCGATCAATGCACAATCCTTGAGATAATGTAGCTTCGTCTAAGTGGTGGCGAATCTTGAATATCATTTGTTTTGCTCATGAAAGGAGATTAGTTTACTGAACGCAGGGAATTAAAGTTGGCTATTGCAAACGAAAACTGATCGGGATGGATATAAAGGCGGATGCAGGATCTCAACACGTAGATTCTGAACCTTCTTGATCACTATACTATACTTTTGGATTGTGTTAAGGGTATTCAAAATTTAATACATAAAGATAAAAAACAAATTTTACCTTATATATATAGTATAATTTTTCGACAAAAAATATTTGGATGAACACCTTTGCACCCCTAAATTCGCCACTGGATGGATAGACTCACAATAATTTTTACGTAAAGTAAATAAAGCAAAGAAGGGATGTGAATCCTCAAAAGTGTAACTAACTAGTAAGTAGATGTTAAATGAATGACAAGTCAGCTTATTATTATATATGTAACTTTTACCTTTGAGTTTTAAACACTCATACGAATCTTAGGAAAATTACACTTGATTAAGCATGGTTAGCACAAGCACTTTCTTTAACGTTCATGTCCAAATATGGGCTTTTTTTTCCACTGGAAAAAAGTTATTTTCTTTTTCCTTCCATACTAGACATTGAGATCTTGAGCATTGACATTGTCCATAATCTTTTGGATTTTCAAAAGAGAAATTCTATAATCAGCTCACTTTTTCAACCAGATGCTGGTAGGTAGGTTTACACATGTTTATTAAGTATTCATCTCCCAACCAAAAAAAAAAAAAAAAGAAAGAGAGAGAGATATCTTCCTATGTGGCCAGATACAAAATAAATTGCATCATAACTAATTTTAATTTACCTGCAAAAGCATTATTTGAAGAAAAATATTGGTGCTTGTGTTTCATTATTTCTAGGTGAACGAATAATTAATTTGCCGCTAATGGATTTCGCACCTCCAAATAAATCGAGGAACTAATAACGTATCCAATAGAGACAGTAGCTTCCACTGAAGCAATTATAGTTAGGGTATGCATCCGAATCGATTTATCGATAAATTGAATCGATTATTTGTTATCAATTTATCAATTTCGATTTTTAAATTTTCCTTATCGAGTTATCGATTTCGATTTCGATTTTATCCTTTTCGGTTTATCGGTTATCGATAAACCGATAAGATACACTATTTTTTTAATTTTTCATAAAAAGAATTTTATTTTTTTTTTATTTTTTTTTACCCTTATTTTATAATACCATTTCCTTTACCCTAAGTCCCTAGCGGTATTATTTCCTCTACCACATTAAAAGAATTATCATATTTAAAGCTCAAGTGAATGAAGTTCAAATTAATGGAACACAGAATTAGCCGTGATGATGTATTTTATTTTTTTATACCGTTGGAGTGTTGGTGGCATACTTTGATCCCTTACTTTAGTTTCGTTTCATGTGCTTGTTGACACAATACTTATGTTATAAACGGTGCTCTTCTTATTTTAGCTTCTTTTTGTCCATATTAGTTAGGCGTGTCTGTAGTAATATACTTTCCGCGGAATCCCAATTTTTTTTATTGGTGTAATCGATAACCGAATCGATAAGCCTCAAAAATCGATAAATCGAAACCGAGAAAATCGAAACCTTATTGAAACGATAACGATAAGCATATATTTAAATCGATAATCGATAAATAATTATCGATAAGGGTTAAAATCGAATCGATAAACCGAATGCACACCCCTAATTATAGCAGCTACTGCACTTATTAGTTTTGTAACTTCTAATGTTTCAAAATCCTGCAAATTATTAATTAAAGTACCTTGTTCTCACCCTGAGAATTGACAGAATAATGGCAGAAAACCGTCACGAAGATCCAGCTAGCTGAATTCATAGCAACAACGAGCAGAAATGTCACGACACTAACCCTGATCATGATGGCGCCCAACTCACTGCTAGGCAAGCCCGACCTTTCGACATCATACCCCAACTTAAACAAATTATAGATATAATGATAAGATATGCGGAAGTTTAACAAAATATTGCAACATAGCCCCAAATGGAATCCGGTGTCACGAATCTGAGCCTCTAATACATAATCTCAACATACTACAAGTCTGTCTAAGAAATGCGGAATAAAAGATAGAGATAGGGGGGGGGGATCAAGGCTGCGAATGCCATGCAACTACCTCGATGCACCCAAGAGACTTCATTGCTCAGCTAATATCCTCACTCAGCCTGTGATGCACCTGGATCTGCACGCAAGGTGGAGAGAGTAATATGAGTACTCCGACCCAGTGAGTAATAAACATAAATAAAGGCTGAGAATAAGAAATTATGAAAAAACGCAAAGTAAACTATATTTAGCAATTTAGAACATTTAATAATATAGCAACGGATCAATGAAATACGAGTACATAAATATTATGACAGGTAAACCACATAAAGAACAAATGCATAAATGAAATGCAACACATAGAACGGTATATTACAGTACCCGCTGCGGCGTGTAGCCCGATCCATTTAACATCGACGACGTTCACTGAGGGTGTGTACAGACTCCGGGAGTAGCTCCTACAGCCCAAGCGCAATATCTAGCCATCTCGTGGCATCAACCAGGCTCTCGGCCTAATATTAATATAGTACTGCTGCAGCGCGCAACCTGATCCATGCTCGGTCCAGAAATTCACATATGCCTCTCGGGCAATATTAAAATAATAGTTCTCAGCTCAAAATATCAATAAAATATTGTTTAAGTTTTTAAAACTTTGAAAGATGGCTGAGTTTGCATAACAGTATTAAAACTTAGGACTGAGATCAAATAATATGCCAAATAATGTGAAAACAATGATAGCAATCTTTGAAGGATTCAAATGATTTAGCATGAAGACCAAATATAACAATTTCATCCAAGTAGGATGATTATCAAATAAGTTCTAGTCGCAAACACAGTTAAAAATTCACTCGGGACGGACCAAGTCACAATCCTAAATAACAAACGACCCCGCACTCATCATGGAGCGCGTCTCTCGCCTCAATATAGCGTTACGATGTGATATTTTGAGGTTTCAAACCCTCAGGACATGATTTAATCTTATTACCCACCTCAAGCTGGCCAAAAGTCTAGCTCGCTATGCCCCTGCCTCTTGAATCGACCTCCTCGCGCGTCAAATCTGACCAAAACCACAATGAATCCGTCACAATATGCCAAGGGAACCAAACCCGAGCCCCGGTCCCACTTCTCGAAACTCATAAACTTTCACACCAATGAATTCCTTATCATGCCACGACTCTATACATATCAAAATTATAAGAATCGGAGTCCATTTGACCCCTCAAATTCCTAGTTTAAGCTCTCTTAGGTTCAAGCCTTAAACTACAGATTTGACCTTTAATTCCTTGAGTTTTCAGTTCTAATCTATGTATTTACTCCATAAAATCATGTTCTAAGTCCAAGAATCCATACCTGATGAAATCCATCGAAACCCTCTTCAAAATCGCCCAAAAACTCTCCAAGTCCGAAGTGAAATATGTTACTCTTTCAAAAATTCGCGAAGAAGACTAATTTAATACTCTGCCCAGTCATCTCGCTTCTACGGTCCCATTTCCGCTGATGGGGGACCACTTCTGTAGTTTCCTCTTTAAGAACCCTGGACGCTTCTGCAGCCCCAATTCCGCACCAGCGGAACTGCTTCAGCGGTCCTCACTTCCGCTTCTGCGGACCCTGCCCTGAGTCCATTTCCGCTTCTGCGACCTTCTGGATCGCTTCTACGTGACCGCACCTGTGGTCCCACAACCGCAGGTGCGAAGATACCAGCAGGCTTTTACCATGCAAAAATTCCAAAACTCTCCGTTTAGCCATTCGAACTCATCCCGAGGCCCCCAGGAACTTAACCAAAAATACCGAAGCATCCTACAACGTTATTCAAACTTGTTCCAATCGTAAAAACACGTCCAGCAATAGAAAAATCATCAATTCTCATCGAATTCAAGCTTAAGTTCTTCCAAAACTTTCGAAACACCCATTCGATCAAAACCCAACCAAATCACCTCCGAATCACCTGAATTTTTTGCACACGCATCCCAAATTACCTAACGAAGCTACCACAACCCTTGGAATTCCATTCTGACCCTCTGATCAAAATCTCACCGATCCATCGGAAATCGCCAAAATGCTAGCTTCGCTGATTCAAGACTAATTCTACACCGGACCTCCAAAATTACTTCCAATCACATTCCTAAGTCATAAATCACTCCCCGAAGCTAATCGAATCACCGTAAATCACATCCGAGCCCTCTAACTCATAAGTCAATATCCAGTTGATTTTTCCGATCCAAACCTTCCTTGAAAAGTCTAAGTGTCTCATTTCATACAAAAACCAATCCAAATCAACTCTAACACACCAAATGCCGATAATGAAACATGAAGAAGAGTAAAAATGGAGGAAACGGGGTGGTAACACATAAGACGACAGTTCGGGTTGTCACATCCTCCCCAACTTAAACAAGCACTCGTCCTCGAGCGAGTCTAGAAACATACCTGAAGTCTCAAATAGGTGGGGGTATTTGCTCAGCATCTCTCGCTCGGTCTCCTAGGTAGCCTCCTCCACAGGCCGACCTCTCCACTACACCTTTATCGAAGCTATGTCCTTTGATCTTAATTTCCGAATCTCATGACCCAAGATAGCCACTGGCTCCACGTCATATGTAAAATCCTCATCCAACTGCACCGTGCCAAAATCCAAAACATGAGACGGGTCCCCAACATACTTCCGAAGCATAGAAACATGGAATATCAGATGAACGCCTGACAAACTGGGTGGCAAAGAAAGCATATAGGCCACCTCTCCAATCTTCCTAAATACCTCAAAAGGGCCAATGAACCGCGGATTCAACTTCCCTTTCTTTCCAAATCTCATAACGCCCTTCACGGGCAAAACCTTCACCAGGACCTTCTCACCCACCAAATAAGACAAATCTTGGACCTTCCGGTCAGTATAACTCTTCTGACACGACTGAGCTATACAAAGTCTCTCTTGGATCACTTTCACCTTCTCTAAGGCATCCTGGACACACTCTGTCCCCAATAATCTAGCATCGCGGGGCTCAAACCAACCAATTGGAGATCTACACTATCTCCTATACAAGGCCTCACATGGTGCCATCTGAATACTGGACTGATAGTTGTTGTTGTAGGCAAACTGTGCAAGCGAGAAAAACTCATCCCAAGAACCTCCGAAATAAATCACACAGGCACACAACATGTCCTTCAATATCTTAACGGTATGCTCGGACTGCCCGTCCGTCTGAGGATGAAATGCTGTGGTCAGCTCCACATGTGTACCCAACTCTCACTGAAAGGTCCTCCAAAACTGGGAAGTAAACTGAGTACCCCTATATGAGATAATAGAAACTGGAACCCCATGCAACCGAACAATCTCCCTGTGAAGATCCCCGCCGACCGCTCTGAAGAATAAGTCGTACACATCGGAATGAAGTGTGAAGACTTGGTCAACCGATCCACAATCACCCAAATCAAATCAAACCTCCTCGAGGTCCAAGGAATACCGCTCACAAAATCTATAGTAACTCTCTCCCACTTTCACACGGGAATAACCATCTGCTGAAGTAGACCACCCTGTTTTTGATGCTCATATTTCGCCTGCGGACAGTTGAGACATCGAGATACATAACCCACAATATATTTCTTCATTCTCCTCCACCAATGGTGTTTCCTCAAGTCCCGATACATCTTCACGGCACCCGGATGGATGGAATACCGCGACTTGTGAGCCTCCTCAAGAATCAACTCTATAAGCCCATCTACATTGGGCACACAAATCCAGCCCCGAATCCTCAATACACCATCATCACCAATGGTCATATCTCTGGCATCACCATGATAAACTCTGTCCTTGAGGACAAGTAAATGCGGATTATCGTACTGGCACTCTCTGAGCGATCATACAAAGAAGACCTAGAAACCATGAAAGCCAATGCCCGGCTGGGCTCTGAAATGTCAAACCTTACAAACCGATTGGCCAAAGCCTGAACATCAACTGCAAAGGACATCTCCCAAACTGGATTGTCTGCAAAACTCCCCGTACTGACTACCATTCTACTCAAAGCATCGGCCACTACATTGGCCTTTCCCGGATGATACCGAATAGTAATATCATAATATTTTAGCAGTTCAAGCCACCTCCGCTGCCTCAAATGAAGATCCTTTTACTTGAAAAAATGCTGAAGACTGCGATGATCGGTGAATACCTCACAAGATACGCCATATAAGTAGTGCCTCCAAATCTTTAAAGCATGAACTATAGCAGTCAACTTTAAGTCATGAACATGGTAGTTCTTCTCATGGGGATTCAACTGACGAGAAGCAGAGGCAATCACTCTACCCTCCTGTATCAACACACAACCAATCCTGACTCTCGATGCATCATAATAAATGGTATAAGAACCTGAAGCTGATGGCAAAACCAATAGTGAAGCTGTGGTCAAAGCTGTCTTGAGCTCCTGAAAGCTCTCCTCGCACTCGTCCGACCATACAAATGGAGCACCCTTCTAAGTCAACTTGGTCAAGGGTGAGGCAATAGATGAAAAACCCAGGACCAACCGATGATAATAACCTGCCAAACCGAGGAAGCTACGACTCTCTGTGATTGAGGACGGTCTAGGCCAACTATGAACTGCCCCTATCTTCTTTGGATCAACCTGAATACTATCGCTGGACACCACGTGCCCCAAGAAAGCCACTGAACCGAGCTAAAACTTACACTTGGAGAACTTTGCATAAAGCTTCTCCTCCCTCAATCTCCACAATACGACTCACAAATGCTCCGCGTGCTCCTCTTGACTACGCGAGTACACAAAAATATCATCAATGAACACTATAACAAAAGAATCTAGATAAGGGCGAAATACACTGTTCATCAAATGCATGAATGCTGCTGGGGCATTGGTCAGCCCGAAAGACATAACAAGAAACTCAGAGTGACAATATCAAATCCTGAAAGCAGTCTTAAGAATATTCGATTCCCTGATCTTCTACTGGTTATAACCCGAACAGAGATTAATCTTGGATAACACCCTTGCTCCCTGAAGCTGGTCGAATAAATCACTAATACGAGGTAAGGGATACTTGTTATTCATTGTTACTTCGTTCAATTGCCTGTAATAAATGCACATTCTCATTGTTCCATCCTTCTTCTTCACAGATAGAACAGGTGCACCCCACGGTGGCACATTCGGCCGAATAAACCCCTTTTATAGTAGTTCCTGAAGCTGCTCCTTCAATTCTTTCAACTCCGCTGGTGCCATGCAATACGACAGAGTGGAAATGAGATGAGTGCCCGACACCAGGTCAATAGAAAAGTTAATATCCCTATCCGATGGCATGCTCGACAGGTATGTAGGAAATACATCAGTAACATTCCTCACCATGGGAACAGAATCAATACTAGGAGTCTCAGCTCCAACATCTCTCACAAATGCCAAATATGAAAGGCAACCCTTCCCAACCATACGATGGGCCTTCAAGAAGGAAATAACTCTACTAGGGACATAGTCAGCCATACCTCGCTACTCAATCCTTGGAACACCCAACATAGCCGAAGTGATTGTCTTGGTATGAAAGTCTAGAATATCATGGCACGGAGATAGACAGTCCATGCCTAGAATGACATCAAAGTCTACCATGCTCAATAGCAATAAATCAACTCGGGTCTCCAGACCCCCAATAATCACAACACGCGATCGATACACACGGTCCATAATAACAGTATCACCCACCGAGGTAGACACATGAACAGGTAAAACAAGAGACTCCCAGGGCATACTCAAATAATGAGCAAAAGTGGGAGTCCTGATGACGGATGCTCTCGGCACACCATAGCACACCAATAGAACAGTTACCATCTTCGGCGCACAATAGCACGACGAGATTGTCGCCGGAAATGGCTAGAAAACGTAGGAATGCTGCTCCGACTGCTACCGCTGTTCCTCCTAAGCTCGTTACACCTGCGCATGGCATTACAACTACTCTCGAATCCCTAACATTTGGTAACTTCCTTCCACAGAAGTACCAATCGAAGGAAAATTCACATGCAGAAGCAGTTAAGGCTCGATCGAAAGGTAATGAAGTGATGATTGAAACAACTGCGAGGAGATTACAATTTTCAGAAGTAATAGAACCAGCAAAACCGTTATCAACAGCTGTTGAAGTTGTTGAACCAGCAAAATCAAAACCAACAGTTGCGGAAGTTGTCAGAGGTAACAGAGATGAGCAGATGGGTAAGACTCTTTCCTTTGTTCCCCCTACTATGCGAGATGGAAAAAAAGTTGTTAAGATCAGTGAAGAGGATTTGAAACCACAGCTGGATTATTGGAAAAATGCGTTGATTGGTTTTGTAATTGGAGATCGACCTAGTGATCAGAATATGGAGAATTTTGTTATTCATGTTTGGAATTTTGTCACCAAACCTCAAATTCTGGTTCATGCTGAAGGGTACTGTATTTTTAGATTTAATAGTGCTGAAGACAGGGATGCAGTCATGCAATCATGCCCATATACCTTTAGGAGTAGGCCTATGGTGCTGAGGCCATGGGAAGTTGATTTCAGTTTTCAGGCTAGTGTACTCAGCACTATTCCTATTTGGATTCGATTCCCAGGACTCCCTGTAGGATATTGGTCTGCAGAGGTATTGAGCAAGTTGGCAAGTGCGATTGGGAAGCCATTGTATACTGATAAATTTACTGCTCATTATGACAAAATTTCATTTGCTAGAGTGCTTGTTGAAGTTGATGCTGCTTACAATCTTCCTGATGAGTTGGAAATTGACACTCCTTATGGACCTAAGATTCAGACTGTTGAGTATGATTGGAAACCTACCTTTTGTAACCAATGCCTCAAGTTTGGTCATGAGATAATTGATTGTTGGTACTATGCTGACAATCCAGAAAAGCAAAAGGAGGAACATGGGGACATAAGGAATCTGAAAGCCAGAGATAAACAGCAGGGGAAACAAATGAAGAAGGAATGGATTGTAAAGAAGAATGTGACCACTGATGAAGTTCACAAGCAACAAGAGGATTCAATAGATCCATTAGGTCATGAAGTGCAGGCAGTTCAGGATTCAAACATGTTAAATGAGGGTCAAAGTACTTTGCAGCAAAATGAACTAAAGAATCCAGAAGAGCAACCTAGTGAAGTGAATATGGCTATCACCAATAATGGTGAACAGGTGGTTAGCACAGGTAATAGAGGGAAAGCAATCATGAAAGATATGGAGAGTAGGGGGCAACAGTTTTATCCGGGACCCTCTTACAGCCTAACAAATGCTGATCCATGATTGTAGCCACATGGAACATTAGGGGGCTTAACCAGCCTCCAAAGCAGAAGGAGTTGAAACAATTCCTTGCTGATAATAAAGTGGATGTAATAGGTATTCTTGAAACCAGAGTTAAGGAACATAAAGCTAAGAAGATATTTGATAAAATTGCAAAGGGTTGGTTGTGGCAATGTAACTATGCAAAGGCTATTAATGGGAGAATATGGCTATTATGGAAGACTCATGTGCAGATTCAAATAGCAACTTTCTCTGATCAGTATCTTCATTGACTGGTAGAGGATACAAGAAGTTTAGCCATGTTTCAATTCAGTGTTATATATGCACAAAATACTGCAGTGCTTAGGGCACAGCTGTGGAGGGACCTCAAATCAATTCCTATACCTCAACAAGATGCATGGCTTATAAGTGGAGATTTTAACTGTGTTCTAAGTTCTGAGGACAAGATTGAGTCTCTAGTAACTGAGGCTGAAGTAAGGGATTTCAAAGATACAATAGATGACTTACAACTTACTGCTGTAAGAGCAACTGGTTGGCACTATACTTGGACAAACAAGCAAGATGCTGATTCTAGAGTATATAGCAAGATAGACTGGGCACTGGGCAACTATCAATGGCTACAACAGTTTGGGCACTTGGAAGCTGACTACATGAATCCATTGGTATCAGATCACTCCCCTATTTTAGTTAAATTTGGTGTATATAAACCATTGCATCCTAAACCTTTCAGGCTATATAACAATGTAATGGAACATGAGCAGTTTCATGGCATAGTTAAGCAAGTCTGGGAGAATGTTTACCATGGCTCACAAATGCAACAGATTTGGAGTAAATTGAAGGCAGTGAAGCAGCAACTAAAGGGGTTAAATGACCACTTAGCCAAGTACAAACAACAGATTATTCAGACAAGGGAAAGACTTGACAGTCTACAGTTACAAATGCAGAATAACTTTCTTTCTCAGGAGCTGATAAATGATGAAAGAGGCCTACTAGAAGAACTTGAAAAATGGAACAATGTGGAGGAGCAAGTAATGAGGCAGAAATCCAAAGCTACATGGATTGAATGTGGAGATGCAAATACCAAGTATTTTCATGCACAATGGAGGATCAGGACATGCCAGAATAATATCACTTCTATTTATACTGATACAGGTATCAAACTAACTGAGCCTCTTGCAGTGGAACAGGAATCTTAAAGGCCTTTCAATCACTGATGGGGGAGTGTGCTTCTGAACTTCCCTGTGTGGATACTAGTATAATGAAAGATGGTAGATGTCTCACAATTGAACAACAAAGAACTCTTATTAGACCAGTTACCATGGAGGAAATCAATGCAGCTGTCACTGATATGCCTAGGGATAAGGCCCCAGGAGTAGATGGTTTTCCCATTGAGTTCTTTACAAAGAGCTGGAAGATAGTCCAAGAAGATATATTCTCTGCTACTAAAGAATTCTTTGAAACCTGCCAAATGCCATATATGATTAATATCACTGCAATAGCCCTTGTGCCAAAGGTCAAAACTCCTATCACTGTGAAGGATTATAGACCTATAGCATGCTGCACTACACTATACAAAATCATATCCAAAGTTATTACCAGAAGGATGAAGGGTGTAATTGGAGACCTGATTGGACCTGCCCAATCTGCATTTATTGAAGGAAGGAGTATCATGGATAACATTCTACTCAGCCATGAAATATTCAAAGGATACTCTAGGAAAGGGGTTTCTCCTAGATGTGTTCTAAAAGTGGATCTCAGGAAGGCATATGATACAATTGAATGGAATTTTCTGAAGCAGGTTCTTATTGCACTGGGGTTCCCTGCTAAGTTTACTGATTGGATAATGGCTTGTATCTCATCTGCCTCATAATCTCTAGTAATGAATGGTGGCCTCACTAAACCATTCAATGCTAAGAGAGGTATAAGGCAGGGGGACCCTATGTCTCCTTATCTATTTGTATTGGCCATGGAATACTTGAACAGATTACTTCAGCAGCTACATAAGGATGGAAACTTCCAACTTCCATCCTAGGTGCAGGAAACTAAACATATCACATGTATGTTTTGCTGATGACTTGTTAATGTTCTGTAGGGCTGACATAGTATCTATTCAGATATTGCACAACACATTTCTTATATTCTCAGCTGCTTCTGGATTTCAGGCTAATTTAAGTAAGAGTGCAATCTATTTGGCTGGAGTTCCACGGGAAACTAGAGAGGAGATTATTGCTGCTCTAGGATTCACTGAATGGCATCTTCCCTTCAGATATCTTGGAGTCCCTCTGGACTCTAAGAAGCTAGCCATACAGCACTATTTGCCTCTCATTGAAAAGATCACAACAAGAATCACTTGCTGGTCAGCAAAACTGCTATCCTATGCTGGCAGAACTCAACTGATCACGGCAGTGATCTTTGGAATGCAAACTTATTGGGCACATGTGTTTATAATCCCTAAGAAGGTCTTGAAGGCTATAGAGGCAATCTGCAGAACATACCTCTGGATGGGCAAAGCTACATTATCCAGGAGAGCATTTGTGGCTTGGGATAAGGTATGCCAGCCTATTTCCTCTGGGGGTCTCAATATTATGAGGATGGATATATGGAATAAAGCATCCATAGCAAAGTTACTATGGGATTTGGCTAATAAAAAGGACTGTCTATGGGTCAGGTGGGTACATTCTTACTATATCAAGAATAGGAGCATAGAGTCAGTTGCTGTGCCATCCAACTCCTCTTGGGTGGTAAAGAAGATACTGGAAAGTAGGACATTGGTGTTGGGGAATACTCAGTTGCAAGGTAATATTATCAGCAGGTTGTAGAGTGTATGCAAGCTAGGAAAATTTCAGATTCACAAAATGTATATTGCTTTGCTGCCAAAGTTTCCTAAGACTGCATGGAGGAACTTAATGCTTACCTCATCTGCTCTTCCTAGACACAAGTTTACTGTTTGGTTAGCTGCTCAACAAAAACTTCCCACAGTTGAGAGGTTGCAGATTATAAGCATACAAATACCAACTTTGTGTGTATTCTGTAAAATACATGATGAAGATTTCAAGCATCTGTATTTTGAATGTGACATTACAAGCAGAGTATGGAGGAGAATCTGTGTGTGGTTGGGACATACAAGATTCATTGAATGCTGGGAGAATGGAGTGAAATGGATTTGTAGCAAAGTAAAGAGTAAAAACTGGAAGCAGGCAATCACTGCCACAACATTTGTGACCACTGTTGCATTGCTATAGAGGAGTAGGAACTTGATCAGATTTGAGAACAAGACATTTGATGAAGGACAGTGTTGCAAAGAAGTGGCAATGTTAATTCATGCAAGAAATAGGAAGTGTAAAAGGTGGCAGGATGGGTTACAAATGCTCAACTGCTATCCTTAGTTTTGATAATTGGCTATTAGTTAGTGTTGTCTATATGAGTTGTGTAGTAGAATTGAAATGTAAATGAGTAGTAGGGGTCCATACTACTACCATAGGAATACATTGTACATATTTTTTGAATCAATACAAATCGACAGTTAAGCTAAAAAAAAAAATAATGAGCAAAATATGAAGACACTTATGAATAGGTGGAACCGGGATCAAATAAGATAGAGACATCTCTGTGGAAGAAGGAGATACTATCTGTGATAAAAACATCTGATGCAATGGAATTTGTCCTGCCTGGGAAAGCATAGAATCGAGCCTCGCCATCGCCATCGCCTGATCGGCCTCCACCTCTGATGCGACCCCTGGATGCCTGGCCTCCACCCCTAGCTGGCTGCGCGTGTGCTTAAGAAACAGTAGCAGAAGATGAGAGTTGATCCATCTGTTGAGATTGACACCACGAAGTCGAGGTCACTGCCTCCTCATATGGCTAACTTACTGCAGTCGTAGCAACTAGGAGGTGCAGGAGAAGGGAACTGAAGGGAACCTCTCGCACCAGAATGACCATCCGATGCACTCGACACAGAAGAACCCTGAGCTGAAGAGGCATAATATGAGCTCTAAGCTGGGAGGACACTAAGTGAAGACTTGCCCTACTGGAACCCCTGATGACCACGACCTGATGACGCCCCACTATACTCTAGACGGGCCGACTGAGGAGGCCTGAAGGAACGACCTCTACCACGCTGGAACGGCCCATAGACGCAGCACCACTGAAATTACCTCAACCTCAAGGCATCTTGGTCTCCCTCTCCTCTCACTCTCTGCAGCGAACCATCTCAATATCACGAAGAATGTCAACCACCTCCTCAAACAAAGCACCCAATACTCTCTCTAGTCCCCAATACTCTCTCTAGTCATCAAAATGCGGAGGGAGTAGTTAAGGCCATCCACAAATCTCCGGATCCTCTCACGATCCGTCGGAATCATCCGAGTAATATGAAGGGCTAATTGTGAAAACTTCATCTCGTACTGGGTCACGATCATGTCCCTGTAAGTTAACCACTCAAACTGCCGACACAGCTCCTCTCTGCAGGAATACAGTACATATTTCGCCAAAAAGAGAGTGGACAACCACTGCCAAGTAAGGGGCGCTGCACCAACAGGCCCCACGCCTCTGAAAATCCTCCCACCAGGTAAATGCAACCCCTGAGAACTGGAAGGAAGTTAAATCCATACCACTCGACTCCAAAATCCTTACTGTGCAAAGCATACGCTGACACTTGTCAAGAAAACCCTGGAATCCTCGCCCTCAGCATCACTAAATTTCATAGGTCTCCGTACCGATCTTTGAGACTCAACTAAACCAGCTCATAATTCGCGAGACCAAGTAACCTAGGCTCTGATACCAACTTATGACGACCCCAACCCTGTTCATGATGGCACCCAACACATTGCTAGGCAAGCCCGACCTTTTCACATCATACCCCAACTTAAACAGATTATAGATATATATAACATGGGGGAAAATACTAAACCATTTTCTTAAAAGTCTAGGAATAATGATAAAATGTGTGGAAGTTTAACAAAATACTGCAACATAGCCCTAAATGGAATCTGGTGTCACGAATCTGAGTCTATAATATTGAATCTCAAGCTACTACAAGTCTGTCTAAGAAATGCAGAATAAAAGATAAAGATAGAGGAGAGGGATCAAGGCTATAAACGCCTTGCAGCTACCTCGATGCTTCCAAAACACTGCACTGCTCAACTAAAATCCTCACTCAGCATGTGATGTACTTGGATCTGCGCGCAAGGTGTATGGAGTAATGTGAGTATTCCGCCCCAGTGAGTAATAAACAGAATTAAAGGCTGAGAATAAGAAATCATGAAAAAAAAGAAAAGTAAACTATATTTAGCAATTTATAACATTTAAAAATAACGTAATGGATAAATGAAATACGAGTACAGAAATACTATGACAGTTAAACCAGATAATGAACAAATTCATGAATAAAATGCAACACATAAAATGGTACACCCTAGGACCCGCTGCAGCATGCAGCCTGATCTATTAACCTCGACGACGTACACTGTGGGTGTGTACAGACTCCGGGAGGGGCTCCTACAGACCAAACACAATATCTAGCCATCCCGTGACATCAACCAGGCTCTCGGCCTCAATATCAATATAATACTGCTGCGGCGCGCAACCCGATCCATTCTCGGTCCTAAAATTCACATATGCCTCTCGGGCAATATTTAAATAATAGTTCTCAGCTCAAAACATCAACAAAATATTGTTTAAGATTTTAAAACTTAGAAAGATGGCTGAGTTTGCAAAACAGTATTACAACATAGGACTGAGATCAAATAATATGTCGAATAATGTGAAAACTGTGATAGTAATACCTGAATGATTCAAATGATTAGAGCGAAGCCCAAATATAACAATTAAATCTAAGTAGGATGATTATCAAATAAGTTATAGTCGAAAACACAGTAAAAACATCATTCGGGATGGACCAAGTCACAATCCCCAATAACAAACGACGCTGCACTCATCATAGAGCGCGTGTCTCGCCTCAATATAGCGTTACAATGTGAAATTCCGGGGTTTCAAACCCTCAGAACATCATATAAATCTATTACTATCCTCAAGACGGCCAATAGTCTAGCTCGATATGCCCTTGCCTCTCGAATCAACCTCCTCGCATGTAAAAACTTATCAAAACCACAACGAATTCGTCACAATATACAAAGGGAACAAAACCTAATCAAAATAATAAAAAAACAACAAGAATTCCTGAAATTAGCAAAACCCGAGCCCCAGGCCCATTTCTTAAAACTCAGAAACTTTCAAACCAATAGATTCATTATCTTTCCAAGAGTCTATACATATCAAAATTACAAGAATCGGAGTCCATTTGGCCCCTCAAATTCCTAGTTCAAGCTCTCATAGGTTCAAGCGCTAAACCACCATTTTTTACCTCTAATTCCTTGAGTTTTCAGTTCTAATCCATGTATTTACTCCATGAAATCATGTTCTAGGTCCAAGAATTCATACCTTATCCCTCTAAACCCTCTTCAAAATTGCACAAAAACTCTCCAAATCCAAAGTGAAATATGTTACTCTTTCAAAAATTCGCGAAGAAGACTAATTTATTACTCTGCCTAGTCATCTCGCTTCTGCAGTCCCATTTCTGCTGATGCGGGACCGCTTCTGCAGTCACTACACCGCTTCTGCAATTTCCTCTTTAAGATCCCCGGCCACTTTTGCGGCTCCAATTCCGCACCAGCAGAACCGCTTTTGCGGAACCTGACTTGAGTATATTTCCGCTTCTGCGGGACCGCTCTTGTAGCCTTTTACCATGCAAAAATTCCAAAACGCTCCGTTTAACCCTCCGAACTTATCCCGAGGCCCCCAGGACCTCAATCAAAAATACCAACGCATCCTACAACGTTATTCAAACTTGTTCCAATCATAAAAACACGTCGAACAACAGAAAAATCATCAATTCTCATCGAATTCAAGCCTAAGTTCTTCCAAAACTTCTGAAACACGCATTCGATCAAAACCCAACCAAATCACCTTCGAATCACCTAAAATTTTGCACACGCATCTCAAATTACCTAACAAAGCTACCACAACTCTTGGAATTCCATTCCGACCCTCTGATCAAAATCTCACCTATCCACCAGAAATCGCCAATATGCTAGCTTCGCTAATTCAAGCCTAATTCTACATCGGACCTCCAAAATAATTTCCAATCACATTCCTAAGTCATAAATCACTCCCCGAAGCTAATCGAATCCCAAAAAATCACATCCGAGTCCTTTAACTCATAAGTCAATATCCGATTGACTTTTCCAATCCAAACCATCCATAAAAAGACTAAGTGTCTCATTTCCTACCAAAACCAATACAAATCAACTCTAACACACCAAATGCCGATTATGAAACATGAATAAGCATAAAAATGGAGGAAAAAGGGTGGTAACACATGAGACGACGGTTCGGGTCAGTCACATCCTCCCCAACTTAAACAGATGTTCGTCCTCGAGTGAGTCAAGAAACATACCTGAAGTCTTAAATAGGTAAGGGTATTTGCTCCACATATCTCACTCGGTATCCTAGGTATCGTCCTCCACAGGCCGACCTCTTCACCACACCTTTATCGAAGCTATGTCCTTTGCTGTTAATTTCCTAATCTGACGACCCAAGATAGCCACTGGCTCCACGTCATTTGTCAAATTTTCATCCAACTGCACCGTGCTGAAATCCAAAACATGAGACGTGTCCCCAACATACTTCCGATGCATAGAAACATGGAATACCGGATGAACGCCCGATAAACTAGGTGGCAAAGCAAGCATATAGGCCACCTCTCCAATCTTCCTAAGTACCTCAAAAGGGCCATTGAACCGCAGACTCAACTTCCCTTTTTTTCCAAATCTCATAACGCCCTTCACTGGCAAAACCTTCACCAGGACCTTCTCACCCACCATATAAGACACATCTTAGACCTTCCGGTTCGTATAACTCTTATGACACGACTGAGCTGTACAAAGTCTCTCTTGGATCACTTTCACCTTCTCTTAGGAATCCTGGACCAACTCTGTCCCCAATAATCTTGCCTCGCGGGGCTCAAACCAACTAATTGGAGATCTACACTATCTCCTATACAAGTCTTCACACGACGCCATCTGAATACTGGACTGATAGTTGTTGTTGTAGGAAAACTGTGCAAGCAGCAAAAACTCATCCCAAAAACCTCATAAATAAATAACACATGCACGCAACATGTACTCTAATATCATAATGGTATGCTCGGACTGCCCGTCCGTTTGAGGATAATACACTGTGCTCAGCTCCACCTGTGTACCCAACTCTCACTGAAAGGTCCTCCAAAACTGGGAAGTAAACTGAGTACCCCTATCTGAGATAATAGAAACTGGAACCCCATGCAACCGAAGAATCTCCCCGATGAAGATCCCCGCCAACCGCTCTGAAGAATAAGTCGTACAGATCGGAATGAAGTGTGCAGACTTGGTCAGCCGATCCACAATCACCCAAATCGAATCAAACTTCCTCGAGGTCCAAGGAAGACCACTCACAATATCCATAGTAACTCTCTCCCACTTCCATACAGGAATAACCATCTGCAGAAGTTGACCACCCTGTTTCTGATGCTTATATTTCACCTACTGACAGTTGATACATCGAGCTACATAACCTACAATATCTTTCTTCATTCTCCTCGACCAATAGTGTTGCCTCAAATCCTGATACATCTTCACGGCACTCGGGTGGATGGAATACTGCGAGATGTGAGCCTTCTCAAGAATCAACTCTATAAGCCCATCTACATTGGGCACACAAATCCAGCCCCGAATCCTCAATACACCATCATCACCAATGTTCATATCTCTTGCATCACTATGCTGAAATCTATGCTTGAGGACAAGAAAATGCGCATTATTATATTGGCACTCTCTGATGTGATCATACAAAGAAGACCGAGAAACCATGCAAGCCAACACCCGGTTGGGCTCTGAAATATCAAACCTCACAAACCGATTAACCAAAGCCCGAAAATCAACTGCAAAGGACCTCTCCCCAACTGGAATGTACACCAAACTCCCCATACTGACTGTCTTTCGGCTCAAAGCATCGGCCACTACATTGGCCTTTCCCAGATGATACCGAATAGTAATATCATAATCTTTTAGCAACTCAAGCCACCTCCGGTGCCTCAAATTAAGATCCTTTTACTTGAACAAATGCTGAAGACTGCAATGATAGGTGAATACCTCACTAGATACGCCATATAAGTAATGCCTCCAAATCTTCAAAGCATAAACTATAGCAGCCAACTCTAAGTCATGAACAGGGTAGTTCTTCTCATGGGGCTTCAACTGATGAGAAGCATAAGAAATCACTCTACCCTCCTGTATCAACACACAACCAATACTGACTCTCGATGCATCACAATAAACGGTATAAGAACCTGAAGTTGATGGAAAAACCAATACTGGAGCTGTGGTCAAAGCTGTCTTGAGCTCCTGAAAGCTCTCCCCGCACTCGTTCGACCATACAAATGGAGCACCCTTCTAAGTAAACTTGGTCAAGGGCGAGGCAATAGATGAAAAACCCTAGACCAACCGACGATAATAACCCGCCAAACCGAGGAAGCTATTACTCTCTGTGACTGAGGACGGTCTAGGCCAACTATGAACGACCTCTATCTTCTTTGGACCAACCTGAATACTATCGCTGGACACCACGTGCCCAAAGAAAGACACTGAACCGAGCAAAAACTTACACTTGGAGAACTTTGCATAAAGCTTCTACTCCCTCAATCTCCGCAATACGACTCGCAAATACTCCGCGTGCTCCTCTTGACTACGGGAGTACACCAGAATATCATCAATGAACACTATAACAAAAGAATGCAGATAAGGCCGAAATACATTGTTCATCAAATGCATGAATGCTGTTGGGGCACTGGTCAGCCCGAAAGGCATAACAAGAAACTCATAGTGACCATATGTAGTCCTGAAAGCAGTCTTAAGAATATCCGATTCCCCGATCTTCTTCTAGTTATTACCCGAACAGAGATTAATCTTGGAGAACACCCTCGCTCCCTGGAACTGGTTGAATAAATCATCAATAAGAGGTAGGGGATACTTGTTATTCATTGTTACTTCGTTCAATTGCCTGTAACCAATGCACATTTTCATTGTTTCATCCTTCTTTTTCACAAATAGAACATGTGCACCCCACGGTGACACACTTGGCCGAATAAAACCCTTTTCTAGGAGTTTCTGAAGCTGCTCCATCAATTATTTTAACTCCGCTGGTGCCATGCAATATGGTGTAGTGAAAATAAGCTGAGTGACCGGCACCAGGTCAATACCAAAGTCAATATCCCTATCCGATGGCATGCCCGACTGGTCTGCTGGAAATACATCAGGAACATCCCTCACCACAGGAACAGAATCAATGCTAGAAGTCTCAGCTCCAACATCTCTCATTAACACCAAATATGAAATGCAACTCTTCCCAACCATACGGTGGGCCTTCAAGAAGGAAATAACTCTACTAGGGACATAGTTAGTCATACCTCGCCACTCGATCCTCGAAACACCCAGCATAGCCAAAGTGACTGTCTTAGTATGACAGTCTAGAATAGCATGACACGGAGATTGAGAGTCCATGCCCAAAATGACATCAAAGTCTACCATGCTCAATAGAAATATATCAACTCGGGTCTCCAAAACCCCCAATAATCATAGCATACCATCGGCACACACGGTCCACAATAACAATATCACCCACCGAGGTAGACACATGAACAGGTAAAACAAGAGACTCCTGGGGCATACCCAAATAATGAGAAAAATATGAATACACTTATGAATAGGTGGAACCAGGATCAAATAAGATAGAGGAATCTCTGTAGCAGACTTAGATAATACCTGTGATAATAGCATCTGATGCAATGGCATTTGTCTTGCCTGGGAAAGCATAGAATCGAGCCTGGCCATCGCCTGATCGGCCTCCACCTTTGGGGAGACCCCTGGCTGCCTGGCCCTCCACCCCTAGCTAGTTGGGCGGGTGCTGAAGAAACTGGAGCAGAAGATGAGGGGTGATTCCTCTGCTGAGATTTACCTCCACGAAGTCGAGGACACTGCCTCGTCATGTGGATAAACTTACCGCACTCGTAGCAACTAACAGGTGCTGGAGAAGGAGACTGAAGGGAACCCCTCACACCAGAATGACCAGTTGATGCACTCGGCTTAGAAGAACCCTGAGCTGAAGAGGCATAAGCTGAGATCTAAGCTGGGAGGGCACTAAGTGAAGACTGGCCCTGCTGGAACCCCTGATGACCACGGCCTGAAGACGCCCCACTATACTCTAGACGGGCCGACTGAGGAGGCCTGAAGGAACGACCTATACCACACTGGAATGACCCATAGACGGAGCACCCCTGTAATTGCCTAAACCTCGAGGCCTCTTGGTCTCCCTCTTTTCTCGATCTCTTCAGCGAACCGTCTCAATATCACAAACAATGTCAGCCACCTCCCCAAACGAAGCACCCAATACTCTCTCTCTAGTCCTCAAAATGCGGAGGTAGTAGTTAAGGCCATCCCCAAATTTTCGGATCCTCTCACGGTTTGTCGAAATCATCCAAGTAACATGAAGGGTCAATTGTGAAAACCTTATCTCGTACTGGATCACGACCATGTCTCCCTAAGTCAACCACTCAAACTGCCAACACATCTCCTCTCTGCGGGAATATGATACATATTTCTCCAAAAAGAGAGTGGAGAACCACTGCCAAAAAAGGGGCGCTGCACCAACAGGCCCACGCCTCTCAAAATCCTCCCACCAGGTAAATGCAACCCCTGAGAACTGGAAGGAAGTTAAAGCCACACCACTCGACTCCAAAATCCTTGTTGTGCGAAGCATATGCTGCCACTTGTCAAGAAAACCCTGGGCATCCTCACCATCAGCATCACTAAATATCATAGGCTGGAGCCTACCAAATCTCTTGAGATGACGTTGCTCATTCTCTGACATAGGTGGAACCACAAAGTCATGAATTGGTGCAACCGGCTGAGCTGGAGCTGGTCCAAGTATCTGCAATCCCTGCACTACCTGCTCAGGTGTGTGAGCATCAGGGGTCTGATTACCTCCCTCGGCCTGTGAAGTAGCTGCTGTGGTAGTGGTTGAAACTGCCTGAGCCATGCCAGTTCAAATTGATAATATCAGGGCCAAGGCCTCCTGGAGACCCGGAATTACAACAGGAACTGTCGGTGCATGCACATGTGCTGCTACAGCCCAAGCAAATTAATGAATGAAATGCAACACATAAAACGGAACACTCTAGGACCCGCTGCGGCATGCAGCCCGATCCATTAATGTTGATGACGCTCAGTGTTGGTTTGTACAGACTTCGGGAGGGGCTCCTACAGCCCAAGCACAATATCTAGCCATCTCGTGGCATCAACCAGGCTCTCGGCCTCAATATCAATATAATACTGCTGCGGCGCGCAACCCGATTCACGCTCAATCCAGAAATTAACACATGCCTCTAGGGCAACATTTAACTAATAGTTCTCAGCTCAAAACGTCAATAAAATATTGTTTACGTTTTTAAAACTTAGAAAGATGGTTGAGTTTGCAAAACAGTATTAAAACTTAGGACTGAAATCAAATAATATGTCAAATAATGTGAAAACAGTGATAGTAATCCCTGAAGGATTCAAATGATTAGCACGAAGCCCAAATATAAAAATTAAATCCAAGTAGGATGATTATCAAATAAGTTCTGGTCGAAAACACAGTAAAAACATCATTCAGGATGGACCAAGTCACAATCCCCAATAACAAATGACGCCACACTCATCATAGAGCGCATGTCTCGCCTCAATATAGCGTTACAATGCGAAATTTCGGGGTTTCAAACCCTCAGGAAATCATTTACATATATTACTCACCTTAAGCCGGCCAATAGTCTAGCTCGATATGCCCTTGCCTCTCGGATCAACCTCATCACACGTAAAAACTTACCAAAACCACAACGAATTCATCACAATATGCCAATGGAACAAAACCCAATCAAAATAATCAAAAAACAACAAAAATTCCTGAAATTAGCAAACTCGAGCCCTAGTCCCATTTCTCGAAATTCAAAAACTTTCACACCAACAGATTCCTTATCTTGCCACGAGTCTATACATATCAAAATCACAAGAATCGGAGTCCATTTGGCCCCTCAAATTCCTAGTTTAAGAATTGTTTCATATTCCATCCTTATCAATGGAAAACCAATGGAACCATTTCAATCTAGAAGAGGACTAAGACAAGGGGATCCATTATCGCCTTTTTTATTTGTTCTGGGAATGGAGTATCTTACAATAAGCTTTAAACACTGATGTATAAGCCGGATTTTAACTTTCATCCTAGGTGTGACAAGTTAAATATCATTCAACTAGGGTTTGCAGCTAACTTGCTGCTATTCAGTAGAGGTGATACTATCTCCATTCAAATGCTGTTTAATTGTTTTATGGAATTCTCAAAGGCATCTCGATTAAAAGCAAATACAACAAAAAGCTTCATTTATTTTAGAGGGGTTCCCCAAATTATACAGGAATATATAGTGCAGGTAACTAGATTTAGCAGGGGAGAACTGCCATTCTAATATCTTGGAGTACCACTTTGCACTAAGAGGATATCCTTGTTAATGCCAACCACTACTTGAGAAGATGCTAGGCAGGATCACTTCATGGGCTTCAAAGTTCTTATCTTATGGATGCAGATTACAACTGATCAAATCAGTGCTATTTTCCATTCAAATCTATTGGTCACAGATCTTTGTTATCCCTAAGAAGATAATGAAGAAGATAGAAATAATTTATAGAACATTCTTATGGACCGAAGGAACAAAGGCTTCAAAAAGAGCCCTTGCTATCATGGGGAAAAGTGTGTTCACCAAAGTCAGCAGGTGGTTTCAGTGCATTCAAGTATGGAACAGAGTTGCCATTTGCAAATTATTATGGAAGCTATATAAAAAGAAGGTGAAGTTATGGGTTCAATGGGTCCATCTATATTACGAGAAGAAACAAGAAGTTTGGGAGTGCAATCCAAAGAATGCCTCGTGGATGGTCCAGAAAATAATCAAAGCAACGAGAGCAATGCACCTGGAAACAATGCAGCATCTCAAGTCTATAGATTGACCCCGGCATGTGCAATATACCATATATGGAATGAAAGGAACAACATAATATTCTAAGACCAGAAGAAAACAATAGAAATGATAATGAGATAAATTGTAATAGAGGTAGCAATCAGAGGATCGATGAATAGTAAGACATGAAAGAAAATAGCAGAAATAGATGTTTACTGTAAAGGAGGATAGAAGAAATGTAGAAAAGGGAATGGAACTAGAAATGCACTGTTCCAGATAGAAATTTGTACACATTGCGATTGGTATATAAAATTATTTAATTACCAAAAAAAAAAGATAATTGTGTTGCATCGTTCAATTAATTTTCAGTATTTCCTTATCCCGTCCTTTTATCTATATGGAAACTTATATTTTTTTTTTTTGAAGTTTGTAGTTCTAAACATTTATTTATGTAGCTATAAAATTATATATATTATTGAGATTAAAATGAAAAATTTAAAATACAAAATTATGTCATATTCTTTGAGATGTACTAAAAAAGTATATCATATAAAATAACACGGAAAAACTAAATTTCTACCTGTCATATGAAAACCACATGAAAACATCACCCTGTCAATCTGTTACTACATAGTAGGATATGTTTGATGTGTATGTCGAAAAATTCAAAAACTCCAAAAACACTTCTCATTGTCAAAAAATATGTGTGTATATATGAAGAATGATGAATGTTTGTCACCATCAAAATTGGTAGGCCATGATCCATTGCATGCCTCGGACCAAATCATGTCCTGTTACAGCCCATTTCCTTTTTACATCAATTGCCTAGAGGAAGGAAAATGAAGCACAATCATTTATTTTTGCCTTTTACTTTGTTATGGCATAAATAACTAGCCTCTTCTGTTTGAAGTGGATATTGAGGTCTCCAAAGTTAGAAATGAAGTGCTATTACCTCTCTTGGCTCCCTAGGAGGTTTTTCTGGATTTAAAAATTATGAGTTTTTACATCAAATATTTATTGATATTAGTGAATTTACTTAAAGGATATTTACGCAGATAGGCTATAGCCGGTCGGATTTACTGGTTAATTTTCTTAGACAGTATACAAAGATTATATATTATTTATACATGGTTATACACATATTATATATTATAATCTGACAGTTGTTTTTAATTAAGCCGTTGGATAAACGGCTATTCAGGTTAAGCCCTCATCTTTTAATACATATACATGGTAAAAGCAAAAGCTTGAGTTCATGTGAGTAGATAATCCTCCAAATCCTCCCCTGCTTAGCTCCTCAATTGCATACAAGTCAATAACAATAACACAGTCGGTGAATTTCTACGAGTGAGATTTAGTGTGTACGCAGACCTTACCCTACCCTACGAGGCAGAGACTATTTCAGATAAACCCTCGTTCAAGCCAAACTGGAAAATTGTTACTGCTACCAGTACCATGTTATGTCAAAATGTATGATATTTCTTTATCTCTCTTCCTTGAATTTTCACAAGGTTCTATTTCATATTTTCATAAAAGTAAATAAAACACAAAGCTACCTGATCAATTGTCTTCAAACGGTTGATATTGATCAACTGCACATTATGCATTGACATACTAATAAAGATCTATGATGCAGAATCTTACAGATCTTCTTTAACAAAATCAATTGATGATACGAAAGAGAAAATACTATGCCCAAAAAGGGACCTAAACTTAAAACGAATGAATTCAAATTTCAACGGAGTAATTGATTATTGTCAGCAAAAAAAGCGTACAAAAGGAGACATGTGGAAATTGGAAAACAAAAAAGATCAAATATGATTTGCTCTTATATTTGTGTGTACTCAATTACTTGTAGCCCAATAACTTACAGATTGAGATGAGTCCAATAAATATATAGGATAAGGGTTAAGGAACAGGAATACCATGGATGGGAACACGATTTAGTACATATATGGCATTAATATCATTTGTCTTTGTTTTTTCTCTCTTGATTTTTTATTCTGTACTTATATTAGGATCCGATTAAATATAATTTGTACCTATAAATCCTATATTGGGAGGTAAACGATGCTCTATCAAAAATAATTTCATACTTAAAACTCAAATCCCAAATATCTGATTAAGGATGAAAAAATACTTACTGCTCCGTTAGAATTCACGTCGGTATTGATTTGAGTTGTTTCTTTGACAAAGACAAGGTTGCAACTTGGTTTTCATATGTGGTACACATGAGTTTATAAACCTTCATTAATACTACCAGAATCCTATTCTAAGGCCCCCCATATAAGGCACATGCTTAATTGGAGCTAAGTTTTGGTGCATATCCAACTTGCAACAACAGTATTGACTTGTTTGGAGTTGGTTTCGAATTTGTCTACTGAATTGATCGTATGAAGATTATGTTTTTGCCTTACTAATTTGTCTTTTTGTGTTGATGGAACCCCTTTTGTGGGCCAATACCAGGTTTTTAGGCTTTTATCTCATCTTGGAAATTAATAGAGTGGCAACCATCAATCAGTTCCAAAAATTAGATTTCTTCATTTTTAATAAGAGATAACTTCTTAATAGAAAACGTTTTATTCCCTTAGTAGACCTACACAAAGAGGATCCAAATTAATTTGATTGATGAGTTTCGAATACTGAATGCTTAAACGAAAAAAAATGTAACTTATTGGAGCATCTTAATAACTATTTTTAATTTGAGGCTTGCTCCGTGTTTTGGTTTTAAACATGATATGAGCGACCAAAATCCATCGTTTACGGATAGGGGTGTACAAGGGAAATCGACAAACTATATCAACCAAATAATCCGAATCAAATCAGAAAAAAGACACGACTATAGTTTGGTGTTGGAAAAATAAACCCGATCATAATTGGTTTGGTTTAATTTTAACTAAAGAAATTCAAATCGAAATCAAACCAACCCGATATTACATATATAAAATTTTTAGATATATTTAATATATAAATATACTTATTGTGATGTAATTTATAAATACTTCTTTAAAAAATTTCATAATTTT